>JARQOC010000001.1:532235190-532592690 GCA_033576535.1 Allobates femoralis | reverse complement strand
ATATTTCACCTATCTAAACTATTATATACAGGTTATAGAAAGCTTACAATAAAAATACCTGTCTGCTTCCTATCATGCCTTGTTGTGGAGAAATCATCTTACCACTTAATATAAATGAGCTGTTCCAGGCTATGGGGCGGATGCTGCCTGGAAGAGAACTCTGCCTCCACAGCTTGTTTTGTATAGAAGGGGGAGGTACCAGTGTGAGATAATTGATTGACACAACAGGCGAGGGGAAATTTTACTTTTTGCAAACACATTTTTGCAGCTCTCTGAGCTCTACTGTATTGCAATAATGTTGCACCCTCTCTGCCTGTGAGATGGAGGCTGAACCTGCAGATGTCAGTAATAATCACACAGAACTCTATAGTGAGGTCAGGAGAGCAGAGAGCGGCCATCACTCATCACACTGGTACCACCTTCTGTATTATAAGAAGTCCTGGAGGCGGAGTTATCTTTCAGGCAACATCTCCCCATAGGCTGGAATAGTTCATTTACATAGTCATAAAAGATGATTTCTCCACAACAAGGCACCTGATATGAGGCAGACAGATATGATTATTTTCAGCAGTCTAGAACCTGTATGACCACATTAATAGTTTAAATAGGTAAAATGTGGTGACAGATTTCCTTTAACCTCATTCACTTTGCTGATGCTAGAAGAAAAAAAAATGCGATAGACCCACAATGTGGGTGCAGGCCCTTAAACCTTACACTTTTCTCTATGTCAATCCCAGACACAGTCTATGGAGGTGCAAAAAGCATCTAAAATAGATCATAAATCTTGCAAAAAATGAGGCAGAATTCAGCGGCATAGCTTAGACAAAAGTGAGTAAATTAAAGCAGCTATTCCATCTTTCTTGACCACAAAGATCACAGGGGGGTTGTTGTTAGAGCACATGCTTGTCAGCTTGAACGTAAAGCTGTTAAGTGATCTCACAAAATAAGAGCATAGGAGCACTCATGGATATGGGGTAGACACGAGTGTGGACGATATTTAGCATGTGTCTGGCCTAATTAACACATGAATAATACAAATTAGGCTACCTCTTTATTAGGCTTTAATGGTGGTCTGACCATTTCCCGCTGCTGTTCAAGTTTCTCCAGGCTTTGAGGTCTTAGAGGCGACCCTGGCATTGACTGGCAGAAAATATCATTTATAGGAGAGGTCTTAAACCTGTGTAAAATAGAGACAATTACATTGTAATGTATTCCTGTAGTCATTCTACATTGTACATTGCACCAAAGCAGCATTTCCCAATGCTAAAATAGTGGAATTAACACATTACTATGGATGGAAATCTTGGGTGACTTACCTGTAGTTTGGATGAGTACAGAGAAGAGGCGTCAGTATCACCACTTCATATTCACACGTGATGACTTCTGCTACAGACAGGATCTCATGTTTGGCATCCGGGTGGCAGATGTACATCACAGTCGTGGTCCGAGGTTGGTTCTGTTTCAAGCTGCATGGTGTCCCATTCCCCATTTCGACAGGGAAATAAGGCGTCATCTGTCCTTCAATGTTTTTGGATGGGATCTAAAAGAAGGCAAAAAGAGATCACTACAGGAGTATTTTATTGTAAAATTTTTTGGACATTTTAATGTTAAGGGTTAACATACAGGTGGATGTCAATGAATTAAGAGTATCATCAAAAAGTTAATTTATTTCAGTAATTCAATACATAAAGTGAAACAGATATATTATATAGAGTCATTACAAAGAGTGATCTCTTTCAAGTGTTTATTTATGTTAATGTTGATGATTGTGGCTTACAGCCAATGAAAACCCAAAGGAGATTATCTCAGAAAATTAAAGTAGGGAGGATAAAGAGTCAGAGATAAAATATGACCTAAATAGGTATCAGAGGCTTCACCTTGTGTGGTTGTGAGCGTCACAACCACTATAAAAGCAGATCACGGCTGCTGCAGTTCCCAGTGTATATAGTGTAGGGAGGATGAAGGGTTAAAAACTGTGCTGCCATATTTCACGAGACATCAAGGGGTGAATATAACATCGATTTATTAGTCAATGCGTTTCAGAGTTCCCAGACCCCTTCTTCAGGACAAATCAATGTAATATTGCCATGTGTCAGGGGGTTTCTGGAAGCCCTGAAACACATTGACTAATAAATCAATATTATATTCACCCTTTGATGCCTCTTGAAATATGGCAGCGTGGTTTTTAACCCTTCATCCTCCCTACTTTAATTTTCTGAGATAATGACCTTTGGGTTTTCATTGGCTGTAAGCCATAATCAACAACATTCACATAAATAAACACGTGAAATAGATCACTTCTATATAATATATGCCTTTCACTTTTTGTATTGAATTAATTAAAAAAGTTAACTTTTTGATGATATTCTAATTCATTGAGATGCCCCTGTAGCTGTCTCATAATGGAAATATCAAAGATGTTTTGCTGGGTATCCAACCATGACATTTTTTGATCATCCATACAGTTTTCTCCATTGCACTTCTGTGCACACGCACTTCTCTCTACCCTTCTGAGGGCAGACGTAATGCATGAGGAAAAAAAAAAAAAAAAAAAATGGAGATTTTTGTGTACTCACCGTAAAATCCTTTTCTCTGAGCCTCTAATTGGGGGACACAGGACCTTGGGTGTTATGCTGCTGTCCACTAGGAGGCGACACTAAGCCGAATCTGAAAGATATACAGAAAAGACTCCTCCCCTGCAGCATGTACACCCTGGCTGGTACATGCCCAACCAGTTTTGTGACAAGCAGGAGATACAAATAGATAGCCCTCAAAAAAGGCAACCAACGAAAACTCCATGAACTACAAAAAAACATGAAAACAATGGCCCGAGTCAGGGCAACAGGGAGGGTGCGGTGTCCCCAATTAGAGGCTCAGAGAAAAGGATTTTACAATGAGTACACAAAAATCTCCTTTTCTCCATTGCCTCATTGGGGGACACAGGACCTTGGGACGTCCCAAAGCAGTCCCTGGGTAAGAACAGAAAAATGAGAAGGTCCATAACAAACACATATCCTACATGTGGGCTACCGCCACCTTTAGGATATGCCTGCCCAAGCTGGCATCTGCTGAAGATGGAGTATGGACCCTGTAGTGCTTCACAAAGGTATGAAGACTGGTCCAGGTAGCAGCTTTGCACACTTGCTCAGCCGAGGCCTGGTGTCCGAGAACCAGGATGCTCCGACTGAACGAGTAGAGTGAGCTTTTAGGCCTGCTGGTATGGGCAAGCCACGCAATTGATATGCGTGCTGAATTGTTGTCTTATTCCATTTGGCCAAGGTGGCCTTGGAAGCTGGCATGCCCCTTTTGGTTTCCTTCCAGGAGAACAAATAGGGTGTCGGACTTTCTAAAAGACGCTGTCCTAGACACATAGTACCGAAGAGCTCGGACTAGATCCAGCATGTGCAGAGCCTTTTCCATGTGGTGCACTGGAGCTGGGCAAAAAGATGGAAGTGATATTTCCTCATTCAAATGAAAAGAGGAAACCACCTTAGGTAGGATGAAGGTGCAGGGCGGAGCACTACCTTGTTCTGATGAAAAATTAGAAAGGGTGCTTCGCAGGAAAGTGCTGCCAGTTCAGAAACACGGCGGATAAAAGTAATCGCCACCAGAAAAACGACTTCCTGTGAGAGGAGCCGAAGGAGAACCTCCTTGAGGGGTTCAAAGGGAGGATGCTGGAGAGCATCCAGAACTAAATTAAGATCCCACGCCTCTAAGGGTCGTCGGTAGGGCGAGAATATGTAGGGAAGGCGGAACGGAGTCCAAGGTTGGACCAGGGCGTCCGCCCCTATTGATTGTGGGTCGTGAGATCAGGCCATGAACTTGGGCACCTTGGCATTCAGGCGTGAGGCCATGAGGTCCATGTCCGGAGTGTCCCAGCGATGGCAAATCTGTTGAAAAACGTCTGGGTGCAAGGCCCACTCTCCTGACGCAATGCCTTGACAACTGAGGAAGTCAGCCGCCCAGTTGTCAACTCCCGGGACAGTACTGGTAGACTCCGCCCAGTGAAGTATAGGCTCTGTCTCGAGCATCGCTCGCAAACTGCGGGTGCCTCCCTGGTGATTGAGATATGCCACTGCTGTGGCTTTGTGGGACTGGATCCTGATGTGACGATCCGCGAGTAGATGATGGAAGGCTTGTAGAGTCAGGAATATAGTCCGAATCTCCAGGAGGTTGATGGGAAGTGTGGATTTAAGACCGGACCATCTGCCCTGTGCCGTATGCTGACGGTAGATGGCTCCCCAACTGATGAGACTTGAGTCTGGTCAGTACCTCCCAACGCACTGGTAGGAAGGATTTTCGCCTGGAGAGAAATTTGTTCTTCAACCACCATCGGAGAGATTGTCTGGTCATCGCGGATAGTCAAAACTTCCTGTGCAGGGTGAATGGATTCCTGTCCCAGGCCCTGAGTGAGGCCCTTTGGAGAGGTCAGAGATGGAATTGGGCAAAGGGTACTGCCTCCATTGATGCCCCCATCTTGCCAAGGACTCATCCCGAACCGGAGGGAGTGAGGCAATGGGAGAAAGAGGGCACAGACTATGGGATGCAGAGTACGGGATTTGTCCCAAGGGAGAATCACCAATTAGGCGTTGAAAGTCATCCCCATGAAGGAAAGTGACTGACTTGGAACCGGAGAAGATTTCTGTAGGTTCACCAGCCATCCTAGTCGCTGAGAGAATCTACAGTTATATGAATGCTTTCTACGCAAGCGCGGAATGAAGGCACCTTGACCAGAAGATCGTCCAAATACGGGAGAACGACTATTCCTGGGGAGTGAAGTATGGTCACGACAGCTGCCATGACCTTAGTGAATACCCTTGGAGCTGCGGCAAGCCCGAAGGGTAGAACGACAAACTAAATATGTTCGCTGTTGATTGCAAAACGTAGGAATCTTTCGTGTCCCTGGGCAATTGGAATGTGCAGGTACGTGTCCTGGATATCTATGGAGGCAAGGAACTCCCCCTCCTCCATGGACGTGATGATAGATCGGAGCAATTCCATGCAGAAGTGTCGGATACGGATGAACTTGTTCAGTTGCTTTAAGTCCAGTATGGGTCTTACAGACCCGTCCTTTTTGGGGACCACGAACAGGTTCGAATAGAATCTCTTGAATCATTCTTGTCCTGGAACTGGGATGATGACTCCCCTTTGAAGTAACGAGTCTATAACCAGGAAAAAGGCAAGGGCCTTTGGCGGGGATCGAGGGGGTAGTAGTAACAGGAAGAAACGTCTGGGAGGGATGGATGCAAATTTTATTTTGTAGCCGGAAGACACCAACTCTCTGATCCATTTGTCTTCAGTAGTGGTGAGCCAGACGTGCTGAAAAAGGGAAAGTCGGCCGCCTACATGAGAGGTGGCTACCGCAGGGTGTAGGGCGTCAGGACCTATGGGACCTGGATCCCGTGGGCTTGGACTGCCTTGATTGGGACGGCCAGGTGGTGTTGGGTTTTTGGGAAGATTGTTGGCACTTATCCCTCCTCGGGGAGCGGTTGCCAGCCTGTGAGACGTCGACCAGCCGAACGAATTCTGAAAGGAGCGGAAACGTGTTTACTGGCGGCGTGCCAGGAAACATCTTGGTTTATGTTGGGGAAGAGAGGTACTCTTACCCCCTGTGTCATCCGAAATGAGTTTGTCCAGTTTCTCTCCGAAGAGACGGTCACTAAGGTATGGGAGGCTGGTGAGCGACTTCTTGGAGGCAAAGTCCGCCTTCCGCTCACGGAGTCAGAGTGCCCTGCGGATGGTAATGGCATTGGCTGCGGCAAGTATGGAGCAGTTGGCTGCATTCAAGACATGCATGTTTAAGGTATTCCCCAGCAATGAAAATTTGGGCTGCTAGATCTAGCAGCTCGGGGGAAGAATCAGACTCACGTAGAGCAGCGTGTAGGGAGCCTGCCCAGGTCATTGTTGCTTTGGCCACCCAGACAGATGCAAATGAAGGGAATAGGGAGGACCCCGACGCCTCAAAAACTGAACAAGCAAGTTGTTCAATCTGGGGATCAGTGGGATCCTTAAAAGGAAGAACTGTCTGGCAGGGAGAGCAATGTTTTTGTAGAAAGGCAGGAGATTGTGCGGAATCCCCACAAGTGGATTCCCCAGTCTTGTGTCAGGGTCTGAGAGAAAGGATAACGGGTTTCCATAGCTTTGCAGTTACCAAACTTCTTGTCCGGGTGTGTTCTATACTTTTGTAGAATCTCTTGGAATTCTGGGTGTTTGGCAAAAAATTTGTTAGGGCTTTTTAGGCAATTAAACGAGATGGCATGGTCTGGAGTTTCAGAGGGGGTCCTGTACATCCAGTGATTGATTCTCCACTGTGATGAGGTCCTGAATCATGGCCGGATTGTGTCCCAGGTATCTTGATCTAGAGAGGTCTGGGTCGGGGTCAAAGTCAGGGTCAGAAAACCTGTCTCCTGAGTGACAACGGTAATTACTGTCTCTGTAAGATGATGCATGAGAGCTTTGTGATGAAGTAGGAGAAACAAGTCTATGAGTCCTCTTGCGTGTCGTTTCTGACACTATCTGCAGAGCACCCTGGCTACTGGACCTGGGTAGTACAGAGTCCTCTTCTGTAGTATCGTCCTGAGCTGAGGTGCAGGGTGTGGGACGCCTCTGCAGGGCCAGAATAAAGGTAGAGCAAAGCTCCTTGATGGATTGAGACAAATTGTGAAAGGGCAACAGCCCAGTCAAGGGTACTGGAGGCGCTGGCCATAACAGGGTCAGTAGGAACCTCGTGGGCTATATTGGGACCACAGTCTGGGCAATGCGGGGTGGTATGCACACTAGGTAGGGGAGCTTTGCAGATCGTGCAAGAGGCATAGTAGACTGAGTGTCTTGGAAGCCTTTTTATAGTTCCTTGAGGAACTCATAGTAGCCTATGGGCCTTGCCTGTATTATTGCCAAGTATATATACTAGCCTGCGGGAGTATATAGAAGGAGAGCCACAGCAGACTCTGCTGGGCTCCTTACCGCCTGTTGGGCTGAGTGCCGTGAACCGCAGCTGTCTTGGCAGATCCTGTGTCTTCCTATAGCTTGGTCCGGTGGCACTGTGATAGTTGATGGCCGCTGGCCGTGTGGAGACCTCCGGAGCTAAGTGAATGGGGGCAGGCCGCAGCAAAAGGCAGGAAAAAAGTATCACGGGATGCGAGATGTGCCCAAACAGGCCGGCCTGCCACCTCAATGATGCGGTCATGTGACATCAGGAGAAGTTGGGCGGGGGGGGGGGGAATGGCAATGAATAGGCCAAATCCAGGGCATCAATTACCGTAGCTTTGCGGCACCGGGAATATGACAGGGCCGGCGCGGAGGTCGGGAGAGTGACCGGACTCCTTTGTCCGCTAATGGGGGGCCAATAGACCGTGAAGGGCTATGGTTCCCTTAATTAACAGCTGTTTCCTGGCGGTGGTGCAATGGGCAGACCTGTGAAGGGCCATAGGCGGCTGGGGAGACTGAGGATTGCCAGAAGCTGTGCCATATGTTGAAAATTCAGACATCCACTGTGAGGAGATTGGTGATGATTGTATGTGGCAAGCTGTCCATAGTGGAGATTGGGACACATAGGAACCGTCGCCAAGGACATTATCTCTCGTGGCAGAAGGGGGTGCGTGGAGGTAAAACCCCGCGTTCCCGTCTGTTGTAGTTAGCGGGATATCAGTACGCAAAGGTACCGTCGCCCTTAGTATATAAAGTCTTCTAGCTTTGGAAAAAAGGGTTCCAAATTTTGGTGAATAATAAAAATGAGAAAAAGGTGGTCTGAAGACCACGTGTACCTCCCAAGGACACTAAGCAAAAACTGGTTGGCCATGTACCAGCCAGGGTGTATATACTGCAGGGGAGTAGTCTTTTCTGTATCTCTTTCAGATTTGGCTGAGTGACACCTCCTAGTGGACAGCAGCATAACACCCAAGGTCCTGTGTCCCCCAATGAGGCGATGGAGAAATCAAAGAATGACTGTGCATGCAAACTACAATACTTTGCTCTGCCGTCAGCAGGGCAGAGAGAAGGGTGCGAGCGCAGAAGAGCAATGGAGGAATCTGTGTGGATGACGTAGGACGCATCATTCACATGGAGTAGGGAAGGAGGATGGCAATGACAAGAAGAAAGCAAGTGCCGGATCAAGAAAGGCGACACCCATCGGACCGCACCTTCCTGTAGGCGAATATAATACAAGCTGTTTGTTATGTTATACAGATCGGCCTGGAAGCTTATATACAGTATTCTAGAATGCAGTATATAAGGGCATACTGCTGGTCGTAGGTGCAGTTTATAGTGGGAAAAGCTAGTGACACTGACACATTCACTATAAAAAGACCCTCTACTTAAATAAAAAAATGTGGGAAAACAAGACAATAGGTGGCAGCCTGCACTCTGGGGAACATATCAAATATACATATTTTTTACAAAATGTCTTTTTATTTTCTCCATTACATACTGTCTCTCTTTACTTACAGATTTGTGGAATCCTGCTTTTTCTTCTTCCTGCTTTTCACCTGGCAAAATACAAGAAGAAAATTAAAATTAAGCAGAGAACCATTAAGGCAATAAATAACGAGCCCTTGTACGTCTATGTTGATGAAAAAAATAAAAAAAAGTTATGACTTGGAAGAAAAAACAAAAGTGCAAAAAAAAAATAATAAAAAATGTGGCGGGTGAGAAAGGATTAAGTTTTCTACAACGCATGCATACACCGCTACTACATGGTTAACAAACCTGTGTCAGATGAGCTTTTTTTCACCATGTTCCCGAGGTAATATTCTTGAATATTAGCTTGCTGACAAAGAAGAACAAAATACGAAGTCAAAAACCAGAGGTGCACAACATGTGTTTGGACCAAGGGCCCACATTGCAATACTGAATCAATCCCAATGACAGCAAAAAAATTTAAAGGGGTATTTACATATATACATATCCAGAACCACAATTAGTACATAAAAGCACCACTCCATCATTTGTTATTGCACCACTTGAGTGCTGCTTTAAAGGTTAGTCCTTAGTGTTATACTCACCTTCTGCTACCTTCATCCTTTTCCAGCAGCGCTCCAGCGAAAATGAATCTGCCGGCTGCTAGTGTTTCATAGAGCACACCAAAGATCACTTCTCAATACATCTCAATGAGAGTCTTCTTCTGGCTCCGATAGAGTTACATTGAGTGCTTGTGACAAAACGTCTTTCGACAAATTGCTGGCTTCAGTCTAAATCTATAACGTGCACGTTCCTATTTGAACAAAGTCCCTGTATGGACAGATGTCTACAAATCTTTGACTACTACTGTATTTTCTGTAAACATTCTTCCTGCTTGCAATGGAAACCATCAGTGTTTACCTCCAGAAGATTAAAACTTGCCCTGTGATGGACACACAGGTATATGGCAGACTACAATTACGGTATGGTTATCAGAGATCTCTCGTTAGAAGCTGCGTAGCTGGATGATCACTGCATGACATTGACAGATGGCAGCACTGTGACGTGTGGTTTATTATCATACCCCCTCTGTATCCACCGGATCACAGGCTATACTTTATGAAAGGATGTTTCGGTTTCAAAGCATTTCCCTATGCATCGCAAATTAGCAATAAATATTGAGATACCACCATAATACAGGACTAGAGGACGCATCATATTCCACTAATCTCCATGAACTAAGCCAACCGGCTCTACATACCACAACGTACCAGTACATACCTGCCCTGCTTCTTTCTCCTCGTGATACTGCCGGATGTGCTTTCCATGGCACACCTCGTAGGTCCAGTACGACTCAATCTACAAATATTATTTGGAAAGAAAATGGATGAAAGGTTAAACTTACCCATCAACTACTTGTCTTATTGTTCAATCCTTCTTAAATTAAAAAAACAAAAAAAAACACACACAACTCAAGGAAATTAATATTCCAAATAAGAAGTTTCCTGCTTGAAGTAAAAGAAGAGAGTTTGTAATATGTATTTTGATAAGGATTCTAATATACATTGTTTAGTAAACCAGAAAGTTTATTACAGTTTTCTTGCTCACATAATTGGACATAAAGTGGAGTAAATTAAATATACTGTATTTTTCAGACTATAAAATCGCTTTTCTTCCCGCATAAAAATTTGGATGAATGTGGGAGCTGCGTGTTATTGTCCGGATGTGCCTGGCTGTAAGGGGGCAGGGATGGCGCGGGATCACAGAAGGCAGGAGCTGGGCAAACTAATGTGCCCACAGTTTAAGGAAATTAATAAGCATAGCCCCCCATGCAGGTGGGCAGGATTATGGGCTTGTAGAGCAGTGATAATGCATTGTGCCTGTACAGTTTGTCTTCGTCTGTAGAATCCTCGGGTCTCTATTAAGATGGCGCCGACAGCAAGGCATGAGGGTGCACATGCTAAACAGTCTAGACTAGTTACTTTAGGATGTGACCGCACATGTGCTGCCGTCATTTTTGTAGAGACCTGATGAGTCTACAGATTGTCTTCAATATAATAGCACCGGAGACCCGCAGTCTGCGCATTCCCTGACCCCATCACCATTTTATTGAAGGCACAATGCAGAAGGACAGTGCATATTCACTGCTCCCCACACCCATAATTACAGGCAGGAAGCAGCAAATATCCCGGCAGCCAACATCGGCATAAGTGGGTGCACATACCAGCATGGGCTCAGGATGAGGGCCATATACTGTATGCCAGAATGGGGCCATATACTGTATGCCAGAATGGGGCCATTTACTGTATGCCAGAATGGGGCCATTTACTGTATGCCAGAATGGGGCCATTTACTGTATGCCAGAATGGGGCCAGGATGAGGACCATATGTCCCAGGATAGGTCAATATATACCAGAATGGGGATCATAATACCAGAATGGGATAAGGAAGGAGGACATATACACCAGAATGTGGGACATATATACCTGGAAGGGGCTCAGGATGGGGAATATTAGCACAGAATAGGAACATAACCCACATAGCAGTGTCAGCAGAGTATCATGAGCACATTTTTTGCTTCAATTTTTTTCTATTTTCCTCCTCTATAGCCTAGGTGCGTCTTATGGTCTGGTTTGTCTTATAGTTCACATCATTTTCTTATCGGTCATGTGTTTCAATTAATTTCAATCCAGACACCCATCACCCACAAAGCAGAAGTTTCACCTAAAGGTTCATGCAGATGAGGAATGAGATTTCACGGGATTCGATCATGAATGTTTCTAAACCTGCTGAACAGAGCAATTGTTCGTCAGGTGTGATGATTATTTAACTGCCGTACAGATCTTCATTATCGCAGCACATCGCTCATGTCAATAGGATATGTTGCTGACAACATGGTACTCTATTCACACAGAATAATCACATTAACTATGTGCAACTGGTGGCCCAAATCAGAATTACCGTTACAGGGGACCTGCCCTCCCTCCCTTGAGACTGTCAGCGATTGTCTATCCCTAGTTGTACCATGGACAATGAATGGAGCGGCACTGCGCCTGCTGTATTCTGCTGCTTTATTCATTGCTGGAGTAAATGTGAAAGAAAGGGGCAAAACTACCTCTGCTGTAGATCGGTGGGACCCCCCAGAGATAAGACGTATAACACCTATCCAATGCATAATAAATGTCTGTGGTGGTAAAGCCCCTTTAAAGGAGTGAATGTTAGGTACCCTGTATGAGCAGCTGGTTTGCTTGAAGAGAGGCTCTAAAAGTTCTCCAGGAGATGGTCCCTTATATTCTCCTTCTTCTTCCTTAAAATAACAATGACGATTGTTTAAAACCAGATTAATTACTTATACAGTAACAATACAATGATCTTTATTCCCAGACGTCAAGTCACAAGACTTCCTATTATATTTTAATTTTTGGGCACAGAGGTCATTATGCCCTTAAAACACAGCAAAACGAAACACAAAACATCTTCAGCATATTCATCACTTCTTACAGGAGTTCAGCAATTATAGCAAGAAGATTCGAGGTACCTAGCTACCCCAAATTGATCCTCAAGGGGCTGCCTGCTTTGGAGAACCTCTTTGCATAAACCCTGTTAAGACTTGAGATCAAGTCATAGACTAGGAGAACACAGACTCTCCTGTACGTCAAACAGTTGCCACACTGACCGTTAAAGAGTTTGTCCAATGTTGGGGAGCAATTTTTCTTTTAAAGGGAAGGTGCCACCAAAAAAAAAAAAAAATTCAACAATTGTAAAAATGTAAAGTATTAATGTTTTGATTTGTTTTTCCAATATTGTCATATTGTTTTTATGGAGTAAAATATGAAAAATAATATAAAAAGTTTGATATGTTCCACTTTGAAACACTAGGGGGAGCAGCTGCTGAAACTTTGGCATGAAAACCTAGTGTACAGCAGGCATGCATTACGACTGCTGAAAATCTGGGCTGGATTTGTTCAATGAGTGTGATGTCTCCTGCCCCCCTCCCTTTCTGGGTGTTAACAAATGGATAAAAGAAAATGACATTTGGGGTCAATCACAGTGAGGAGCCATTTTGTTGAAGACACAGAGTGATACCAACACACAACTACATGCAGATCCTTACGCAGTAAGGTCGGATATTAGAGTGTCAGCTCTGCAGCCCAGGCCTGCATATACAGTATAGAGTGGACCCTGAAGTCTGATATTAGAGTGTCAGCTCTGCAGCCCAGGCCTGCATATACAGTATAGAGTGGACCCTGAAGTCTGATATTAGAGTGTCAGCTCTGTGGCCCAGGCCTGGACTGAATATTGTCCTTGTGTTTTTACTATTTATTTTGTATATAATAAATGTAAATGTTTCAGTTTTATTTAGTCATTTGTATTTTCACTGTTGATGCAAACATAAAGGGTCGCCAGTCATGTGACATCTCATGGTATGGATTAGGTACCAGTGACATGTAACAGCAGAATAGTGACTGCAGCTCTGGAGGTGACTGGAGGATAAGACACGATGTAACAGCAGAAAACTTGTTGCAGCTCTAAAGGTGACAGGAGGATAAGAGAGGATGTCTTATTCTCCAGTCACCTTCAGAGCGGCAGTCACTATTCTGTTACATGAGGTCACAGAATGCTGACCGCAGCTCTGGAGGTGACTGGAGGATAAGACACGATGTAACAGCAGAAATGTTGTTGCAGCTCTGGAGGTGACTGGAGGATAAGACACAATGTGTAACAGCAGAAATGTTGTTGCAGCTCTGGAGGTGACTGGAGGATAAGACAATGTAACAGCACAATAGTGACTGCAGCTCTGGAGGTGACTGGAGGATAACACACGATGTAACAGCAGAAAACTTGTTGCAGCTCTAAAGGTGACAGAAGGATAAGAGAGGATGTCTTATTCTCCTGTCACCTTCAGAGCGGCAGTCACTTTTCTGTTACATGAGGTCACAGAATACTGACTGCAGCTCTGGAGGTGACTGGAGGAGAAGACATGTTGTAGCAGCAGAAAAGTGAGCGCAGTTCTGGAGGTGACTGTCTCTCTCCCCATTTGTGCTGTCTCCACCCCGCTGTGCCTGGTCTCTCTCCCCATGTATGCTCATCCCCCAGACCCAGTGCCCGGTCTCTCTCCCCATGTGTGCTCATCCCCTATACCCAGTCTCTCTCCCCATGTGTGCTCATCCCCCTGTGCCCGGTCTCTCTCCCCATGTGTGCTCATCCCCCTGTGCCCGGTCTCTCTCCCCATGTGTGCTCATCCCCCTGTGCCCGGTCTCTCTCCCCATGTGTGCTCATCCCCCTGTGCCCGGTCTCTCTCCCCATGTGTGCTCATCCCCCTGTGCCCGGTCTCTCCTCCCCATGTGTGCTCATCCCCCTGTGCCCGGTCTCTCTCCCCATGTGTGCTCATCCCCCTGTGCCCGGTCTCTCTCCCCATGTGTGCTCATCCCCCTGTGCCCGGTCTCTCTCCCCATGTGTGCTCATCCCCCTGTGCCCGGTCTCTCTCCCCATGTGTGCTCATCCCCCTGTGCCCGGTCTCTCTCCCCATGTGTGCTCATCCCCCTGTGCCCGGTCTCTCTCCCCATGTGTGCTCATCCCCCTGTGCCCGGTCTCTCTCCCCATGTGTGCTCATCCCCCTGTGCCCGGTCTCTCTCCCCATGTGTGCTCATCCCCCTGTGCCCGGTCTCTCTCCCCATGTGTGCTCATCCCCCTGTGCCCGGTCTCTCTCCCCATGTGTGCTCATCCCCCTGTGCCCGGTCTCTCTCCCCATGTGTGCTCATCCCCCTGTGCCCGGTCTCTCTCCCCATGTGTGCTCATCCCCCTGTGCCCGGTCTCTCTCCCCATGTGTGCTCATCCCCCTGTGCCCGGTCTCTCTCCCCATGTGTGCTCATCCCCCTGTGCCCGGTCTCTCTCCCCATGTGTGCTCATCCCCCTGTGCCCGGTCTCTCTCCCCATGTGTGCTCATCCCCCTGTGCCCGGTCTCTCTCCCCATGTGTGCTCATCCCCCTGTGCCCGGTCTCTCTCCCCATGTGTGCTCATCCCCCTGTGCCCGGTCTCTCTCCCCATGTGTGCTCATCCCCCTGTGCCCGGTCTCTCTCCCCATGTGTGCTCATCCCCCTGTGCCCGGTCTCTCTCCCCATGTGTGCTCATCCCCCTGTGCCCGGTCTCTCTCCCCATGTGTGCTCATCCCCCTGTGCCCGGTCTCTCTCCCCATGTGTGCTCATCCCCCTGTGCCCGGTCTCTCTCCCCATGTGTGCTCATCCCCCTGTGCCCGGTCTCTCTCCCCATGTGCGCTCATCCCCCTGTGCCCGGTCTCTCTCCCCATGTGCGCTCATCCCCCTGTGCCCGGTCTCTCTCCCCATGTGTGCTCATCCCCCTGTGCCCGTCTCTCTCCCCATGTGTGCTCATCCCCCTGTGCCCGGTCTCTCTCCCCATGTGTGCTCATCCCCCTGTGCCCGGTCTCTCTCCCACTATGACTGGTCTCTCTCCCCCTGCATGTCTGTTCCCATGTCTCTCTCTCCCTGCATGTCTCTTCCCTCATGCCTGTCTCCCCCACATGTGTGTATTCTTTCTTATGTCTGCTGTCCCACTGCGGGTGTCTCTCTCTCTCTGCCCCAGCATGTCACTCTCTCTCTCTCCCCCTGCGTGTCTCGCTCTCTCTGTCCCCCTTAGTGTCCCTTCTAATGTCTGCTCTCCTCCAGCGTGTCTTCTCTCTCCCTGCGTGATCAGAGCACGGTGTGATGATCACACTCCTGTGCTCTGATCACTGCAGGCTGGCAGGGAGCGGTGATAGAATCGCTGATCACCGCTTCCCGCCGATACTTACCTCACCCCGGACCTCCGATGACTGTGCTCCTCTCTTCCCCCCGCATCCCGTCCTCTGTCTCTATACCGATCAGCTCACTCTGAGGCGATCGGTATAGGAAGAAAGTGTGGAGCTCACAGCAGACACTGTGAGCTCCACAAACATGGCGCCGATCTCCTCCCTCTGCTGTGTTCTGGACAGCCCAGGGGCGTGCCCAGTACACAGCAGGACGGCAGCCCAATGCTAAGTATAGGGTCGGCATCCGACCATTGGTGTCTATGCCCAGGGCTGCCGTAACTGCAGGAGTGGAAGTGTCGTTTCACACTCCTGCAAAGCAAGATGGCAGCCCCCAGTGGCTGCAAAAACAGTTAATAATGAAAAAAGTATTAAAGTTACAAAAATGTATTTAGTATTAAAAATAATTGTTTTTATAAACAATTATTTTTAATACAAAAAAAAAAATGTGGCACCTTCCCTTTAAAGATTGAAAAGAACCATTTTGAGCTAAAAAATGTTTTTACAATTGAGTTTCATTGACAATTTTGCACTGCTTGTCTTAACGGAGAATCCATCAGTGAGCTCATGATGGGAAGAGATAGTTTGGAACTCTGTTTCTTTTCTTTTTAGTGAGCCCCTCTCAGCTGATTTAGGACTACAGACCACAACCAAGATAAATGTGCCAGGAAATAAATAGCCTCTATAAGACAAATAGTGCAACATTTTTAATAAAATCTAATTGCCAAAGTGATTGTCGTCTCAAATACATGAATTTAAAGGGGGACTCCAGTGAGAGAAAACTTTTTAGTACAGTTCCTGCCCTACTACATGATGAAGCAAAGCCGTACACTGCAGTTCTAGGATCTATAGATCTCTCATAATTCAATACATTCATACTTGTACCTCAGCTCTGACCCTCCCATTGGACAATTTTAGCCTGGCAGCTTCATGCAGGAGCAGAAAGCAGGTGGTTTGTCGGTGTTGTGGATGCTGGGAGCTGCAGGATCATCCTACATTCCAGTCCCCTCACAATTCTCTATGGGGAGGGGGCGTGTCCGCCAGCCCCTGCTCACACTACATTCCTGTCCCTGATATACCATCCAATGTGACAGGAAGGTCCAGGCTTGAAATAGCAATCCTGTCACCAAGCAGATACAAATACACTCTGTGATCCTCTGTTGTATGAGGATGCATAGTGTGTACTGTTATTGTGAGGCTAGGAGCAGAGGCAAAGTACTACATTGATCGATTCAGCTCTGTATTGTCTCCCCACTCCCATAGGAACATGGTAGCTTCCTATCCCTCCAACTTCCAATGGATCATCATCACCACTCCTCACTGAAATGTAAGATTATCCTGCAGCTCCCAGGGTCCACACCCATGACAAACCTCCTGTCCTCTGCTGCTGCATGAAGCTCTCAGGCTGAAATTTTATGTCCCATGAGGGAGGGGGGAGATAAAAGGAGCAGGTATGATTTTATTGAATTATAAGCGATCTATAGATCCTAGAACTGCAGTGTACGGCTTTGCTTCATCATGTAGCAGGGCAGGGACTGTACTAAAAACTTCTCTCTCCCCGGAGTTTCACTTTAAAATAAACAAATAATTGGCCCAGATGTGATCAACTCCTTTGAATAAAGATAACCCTGTTTCCTGCACTATAATTTTATTTTGGAAGGATCCACTACTATTAGAAAATGTCGTCATCTGGGATGTACATAGTTGATTTTGTGTTTAACATATACCGAGCTGGATTGTCCCATTATTATAAGATTAAATATTTTTCTTTTTTTTTTGCAAATGTAGATTGCTAACAGTCCTAATATGTGACTAGACTATAATCTTAGCGGGTGGCACTCTAGTCTATGAATTAAACCAATGTCTAATATTTAATGCCTGTTCCTCAGGACGAGTGCAAACATGAACACAAGCAGATAGAGGACACCTATGTATACACACACACACACACACAACACATCATATACATTGGGACATTTTTGTAATGCACTTATTCAGACAATTAGCTTTTCTTTTTCGTTCTGTCAACATAACTTTCACTAAACAAGGACCTGGTTTTATGCTAGACGAGGTGTAATATGGGTTTAATGAAAAAAAACAAACAAAAATAAAAAGCCGTTTATGTTCTTTACTGAACATAGTTATGACTACAAGGATACCAAATATGTCCATGTTACTTTCAGATGTGTTTATTTTAAATAAGTTACTAAACATTTTAGTTATTGTAATTGTTGTTCATTAATTTTTTGTAATTTTATCGGAAAATAAAAACTTGAGAACTTTGATTTTATATTGTTATATAGGTATAAAGAAATGTACCGGTAAATAGAGATCTCTCTCTATTTCCCAAATGTGTCAAGAAAAAGATGATGATTTAGATCTTAAAGCAGAGAAACTCCTTCTCTAGTAAGCAGTGCAGCCTGTGGACCATTGTTAAGGATTCCACCTGCCATGCTACAGGTTGTGAGTTTGAATCCTGGAGAAGGAGATCTACAGGGGAGAAAACAGGACGATGGTAGCAGTGTTTAGACTGAGATACATGCAGTGAGACTGGATATGGCCACCTCAGAAGACCTTATCTGATGACCAGTCACTTTTAATAGAAAACACATTCTTAACAGCAAACAGAGGGGACAATAAAAGTAACAAAAGGGCACCTTTAACATACATGACAGAAGTCACAACAGCTGGATGATAGCACGTGAAAGTCAATGACTATAAAGAACAGACATGAGTTTTATAAATAATACCACATTCATACAGGCCTATTTATGCAACAGAGATATGTCCTTATAGATCAGGTAAAAGTAATTGAGAAAACAAAACACAGTATTGTAGTATATTCAATAATACGTTTTACCTGGTGATCCCCAGCAGTGATTGGAAGTAGACACTTGTATTTCTCTTTGTCGGCTGTGGTCATAATGATATAATGGTCTTCTTTGTACGGTATTCCTGTAGTAGGCTGCAAGAAAAATAATAATATTTAGATCGCAGACTCCATGATGAGAGCGTTTACCGCTGCTACATTAGTATTAGACAATGAGTGACGAGCCGCAGTCAGGTCATCCCCATCCCCTAAGTCAAATGATGTATTCACACACTGATGGATACAAAGCAATGATTATATAATATACCAACTATTAAAATAACAGTATGAGCCCAGTTCATAGAGGCACGGTGTGTCCCCCTCCCCAGGATGAGAACCTGGGACTGTCTAGATTATGGTCAGCAGTGACTGTCAACATGGACAATTGTAATCTTATTAAAGAGGACCTGTCACCCCCTGGTGCTATGCTAACCGAGTGCAGCACTGAATGCAGCATGTCTGATGCATTCAGGGAAGGGGTCCCCCATGTAGGTTGTAAAAAATACTTTAGAAAGTTTATGGATAGTCATCACTGTTGCTGGTGTCCTCCCTGCTTCCAGCCCTCTCTGTGCCACCTCCAGCCCTCTCTTGTTCAGCCTCCTGTGTGTGTCATCGCTGTTGCTGGTGTCCTCCCAGTCTCCAGCCCTCAGGAGGCTGAACAAGAGAGGGCTGGAGGCAGGGAGGACACCAGCAACAGCAATGACTCCATACTGATTAAGCCCTCTGGACTCCTTATCTGTACACTATAAAGTCTTTTTAATAGCCTACAGGGGGGGCTAGAGACATGGCTGCATTCAGTTCTGCACTCAGTTAGCATAGCACTGGGGGTGGGGGGGGCGTGACATGTCCTCTTTAATCAAACTCATGTTATAAAGTGAATCTGGTCACCCCCTGAGGGCTCACACACACGTCAATTATGTTTCTGCATGAGAACTTCAGTCCAAAGTTCATCAGTTTGACCTCATTCAGATACCCAAATGTCGTGAGTGTGTTGGTTCAGTATTTCAGTGTTTGGTCAATGTGCCAGCTTATATCATCATTGTTTCAATAGTGATTTTCACGTATGGATAAATAGATCACAGCTTCCTCTATCCTCTGTAATGTTAAAGATGTTCTCCAGTAATAGGACAACCCCCTCTAATTCCACTGGTATCCCCCAGTTAAAATAATAAACCCTGTACTCACCTCCTGTGCTTTTAGTAATTGCGGTCCGGGGCTCATGTGACATTGTGACATCACACGAGCCCCACGTCCAATCACTTGCAAGCTTTTCTCTCCTTGCCTTCAGACTAAACTGACAATCAACACTGAGTGATGCTGCGGATGCCACTCACTTGGTGTTGATAGATCATTTGGTCCGAAGGCTGCAGTAACCACCCCCCCGCAATGAGTGACCGACAGCCGCTCAGCTTTAGAATCAGCTGTCAGTCAGTGCAGGGGGCGGTTACAGCCGGAACTCTCCATACACAGAGCGGTGACTGAACCCACTCTGGAGCCACCCCTATGACTGAAACAAGAGCACTGCCAGGAAGATCAAATGTATTTTCCTCCCAAGAGCAGGTTTAAACTGCAGGCGTCGCGCAGGTTCAGCACACTATGAGGTTAATCCACAGGTTAATAGCGTTTGTTGCAAGCAAAATATTCCCTTTAAAGAATCTCTAGCTACACTACATGGACATGGCAGATAGGGAGCGATCATCAGCTGCCACGAGATTTCTGAGCAGTCATATGGTCAGAAAATCTACAGTGACTTCAAGATTTAGTGACAGCAGTTGGTGAGGTTTTAGGCTTCATTCACACTGTGCGTTTTTGGTCTGTATTTGTGCATCAGTATTTGTTACGCTCCTGGTTTTGGCTACAATCAGAGGAAAAGTATAATAGAAACACGTCACCACTTCTGTATTTATCACCTGCTCCTGGTTTTCTCTTACAAAACCTGATGAGAAAAAAACAGACCAAAAACGTACAGTGTGAATGTAGCTTTAGTTTGCAAAATAAAGGCCCAAACTACAAGGTGTTCACCTCGACAGACCCAAAAAGACAAGATAAGTGGGCTTCAACGCTCTGAAAACCATAAAGATACATCACAGAAAATTCGGTGATTCTGTTTGGTGCAGCGATGAAACAAAAATAGGACTTTTCAGGCTTGTGGATCAGTGTTAGGTCTGAAGGAAGATAAATGAAGAGTTCACTAAAAAGAACACTTTATAATGAAGCAGGGAGGTGACTCCACAGTGCCTACAGTGAAGCGTGGCGGCAGCTGTGTGACGCCTACAGTGAAGCGTGGCGGCAGCTGTGTGACGCCTACAGTGAAGCGTGGCAGCAGCTGTGTGACGCCTACAGTGAAGCGTGGCAGCAGCTGTGTGATGCCTACAGTGAAGCGTGGCAGCAGCTGTGTGATGCCTACAGTGAAGCGTGGCAGCAGCTGTGTGATGCCTACTGTGAAGCGTGGCAGTGACTCATTGATTCCTACAGTGAAGCATTGCGGTAGCCTGGTGGTTTCTACAGTGAAGCTCCATGGTAGCTTGGGGATATCTACAATGAAGTATGGCAGTGGCTTTGTGATGACTACAATGAAGTATGGCAGTGGCTTTGTGATGACTACAATGAAGCATGGCAGTGGCTTTGTGATGACTACAATGAAGCATGGCAGTGGCTCTGAGGACTACAATGAAGCATGGCAGTGGCTCTGAGGACTACAATGAAGCATGGCAGTGGCTCTGAGGACTACAATGAAGCATGGCAGTGGCTCTGAGGACTACAATGAAGCACGGCAGTGGCTCCTTGAGTACTACAATAAAGCACGGCAGAGCAATGGCTCAGTGATTCCTTCAGTGAAGCATAAAATATTTCTTTAGGGTACCTTTACGGCGAGAAATCTGACCAGCGATATGTCGCCCCGGCACTATCGCCGTCAAATTGCCTCACAGTTGCGGCGTGGAATTTCACGAAGTTGTCGCCTGGTTCCGATTTCACAGCACTGCTCCAAAATCAGAGACAATCATGAAGGCGACCTTTCCGGCTTTTGGAGTGTGAACGGGCGATAGTGATGGAATCTGTCTTGATAAAAGAGAAGTACGGCACTCACCGGGTCGTATCTGTGCTTTTATTCGGTGACCCGTTGAAGCGCACACAGCGCGAAACGGTGCCGTTGTCATCTTAGCCTCTTCTCCCTCCCTGCACCTTGTGAATTGCGTTCTATGAATAAAAGCACAGATCTGACCCAGTGAGTGCCGGTCCTTCTCTTTTATCAAGACTTATCTGCATGTTGTACTTGTGACTGGCACCTCCGGCTCCCACACCGTTCGCTCCCACGTTGCCCTGGTGTGCAGCCAGCAGCATTGGTGCCCCTCCTTCTGTTAAATTAAGTGATGGAATCTGTGTCGCCTATTGAATTCCCGTAGGCGTGCCACAGCGTGCTTGAGACCGCGCCCCGTCAGCGATGATTGGTGGTGGCTACTGTGTTTCCATTGGCTGTCCCTTCACAGGGCGCCATATTTGAAGAGCTGTCACTTCAGCACCACACACACATCTTCACCTACACAACCATCCACTACATCACTCCAATTCAATAGCGCAATCTATGCTGGGCGCGTGTATTGGAAGTTTCACTGTGTCCACCATACTGCCACACGACAGTTCAGATGTTGGCCCACACATCACACATGGGTGCCATGGGCAACGCACTGCAATCGTTTGCAAATTTGGTGACGCTGATGCAGGGTGGATTTGATTTAAATCTAACTGATTTAAATCACGATTTAAATCACTAGTCAGTAAGGCTTGATTTAAATCAGTGATTTAAATCAAAGTTTCTACCTAAACTAGTTCTTGCTACTTTAACATGCAAGTAGATGAAGATTTTTAGAATCACTTTTTCTATTACTTTTTTCTCCCCAGTTTAATGGGTTAATCATTCATATTTGGACACCACTGTTCTGTTGTACTTAGGAAGGAGAAAAATAATCCTGACCTTAATAACAATTTAAATAGATTTATTCAACTGAAACAATAACAACATTACAGCATAAGTTATTTGCTTAAACAAACATCCATGTTTGTTAACTAATTTGGCTAAACAAAATATATATATATTTTAAGAAACTTAGACTGTCAGCCCAGCCGACACATGAAAAACAAATACTACTGTCCCTGCTGTCCTCTGTAGCTCACTTGTCGTCATCTTCATCATCATCTTCTTCTTTGTTCCTATTCATAATCTGGAAAAGAAAAACAAGCTTTCCTGCTTTATTGGGTCCCAATCAATTTCTCAATTTAGAATGAATGAGTCCAAAGGAAGAGAATATTCTTTCAACGCCTGCAGAAGAAGCTACTACTATTAAAAGTGAAATCATTACTTGAACAGTCTCTAAACCCAAGCGCTTAAGTGACTTCCACCAGTTGACTGGTGTGACCTTCCTTAAAATATCTTCAACAAACATATATTTCTTGAATGGTTCCCCCTTAGCTCTGAAGTTTATTATAGTTGGCATTAAAGATGGATGATTGCTGGATACCCATGTCATAGCTAACTCCTCTTCCTCAGCACTTAGGTTTTGACCCTGATATTGACAATATTTGCCAAAAAATGAGCTGGAGTCAGTGCTTGTCCCATTCGTTTGTTTACTGCTTGTAATTTAATTCTGTCCATGTGTAGTTCTGTTTTTAAGTGTTCACTCAGTTCCTTCCAAATTTCAACAGCATCTGCAATAAAACAGCTATTTTTCTGTATTTTGTTTAAAGCTTGAGAGATGGGTTTCAGGAAGCTCAGCATATGTTCAACATTTCTCTTAAGCCCAATGTTGAGGATTTTGGCCGTGACAGTGCCATCTATTTTATCTCGATTTTCTTCACAAAGTGTCATCAGAATAGGCCAGTTTTTGATATACTGCTCAAAACAGTCCGCCACAGAGTTCCATCCAACATCTTGTGGGAGCGTTAGCTTGGTTCCACCCATCCTTTTCAGAGCTGCTGCAGCAAAATGATTATTACGGAAGTGTTTAGCAATTTCAACAACATTAGCCTTTATTTCTGGAACACTTAAGTCTTTGGCTAAGAGGTGCAGCAAATGAGCACTGCAACCATATGTGATTAACAGCTTTGTATTCCCTCCCTGCTCTTCTAAATCTCTTCTCATCTTGGATACGTTTGCAGCATTGTCAGTGACCAAACTGCGTACTAGACATTTGAATTTTTGTTCACATGTCGTTATAGCTTTTACTGCCACTTCTTGTAAGTATTCTGCTGTGTGTGCATTTCCTGACATATCAGTTGTTTGTGCAAGGAAGACTTTACCTTCTTCTGTTGTTATACAAGCACATACAATAGGATCATTGTGGACATTACTCCACCCATCAATACTTAGGTTAACAATTTTACCCTCCAGAGCTGTTGCACATTGCTCCATTTCTCTGTCATACACTTGATCCAGCAGTTTTCCTGCAACATCAGCTCTGCTGGGTGGACTGTATCCTGGTCTCAATGACTGAACCATATTAATGAAATGTGGGTTCTCAGTCAGACGGAAAGAAGAGTTCGTTGCATAAATAAACTGGGCAATTTTTTCATCAATCAACTCTTTTTCTAATCTGCTAGTTCTTATCACAAACCTATCTATGGTGGTTCCAGGAGGTAAAGGTTTTTTCTTCCTTTTGGGTGATGGTGATATGTGGCTGTGGGTGTCTGATGATGATGCTGCTGCTAATGAAGCACTATCCTGGATGGATAACTCTGAAACTGTAGAACAGGATGATGGTGATCTTGGAGGTGGATAGTTTCCAGAATCCATGAATTCCCCTAAACAAAAAAAGTCAATGCTGTTATTTTATTGTTTATTATACAATTTCTGCTTATTGTACACAACACATCACTGCCCCTGCCCCAAAAGGAATATTTGTTTTTCTTCATAACTGTACCAAATGACAGTAACATGCAGTAATAATAAGAAATATAATTTCTCACACATGACAGTTCAGTCTTTAGAAATAGGATTCAATAAAAATGTTTACCAACCTGAAGATCCTGCCTGTTCAGAAGTGTTTCTTTGGTCATCTTCATCACCGCACTTCTCATGATGTTGCCTCATTCGCGCCACCAGGCCTTGCATCTCTTTGTTGCATCGTTTGCATTTTGCACGCATGCCTGCCTTACCGATAGGCGAAGGAGCTTCATTAAAATATTCCCAAACTGGGTCTCTTTTACAGCCTGCTGCCATTATAAGGAAAGAATGTAATAAACCTCAGATCGTACACACAAACAGATCCAGACTTGTCTGTCTGTGGCTATGCTGCAGTATTGTGCTCAAAGTTTCACTTTCATTTTCTTGTCTGCTTGCCCTTCCTCCTCCTCACACTTAGATTCACATTCTTCTTGTGTTGTGCAGATCTATTCCACTCCAAACAATCAGAAACATACTGTCTAACTTCTTGGACTTGGCACTGAAGGGGTTGATTCTGTATTCATAGGTTTGTAGAACAATAGGATTAAGGTCTTTTTCTCAACTCTGTTCATGTTGTAACATTTTTGCCGTGAAGAAGAGGCTGGGACCTCTGCGGAGTCAAATTCAGTTTTGAGAACTGCGTAAGTAAAGCGAGCGTCTGTGATAATATAGGAGAGAAACTGCCCACTAATCCTACAGAAATCTCTGGAAGAGCATGGGATTGTGAATGTGACACATATACAGCCTTTATTCTACTGAGTTTAAAAACTCAGCTTTATCTCATGATGCAAGAACCTTTGGATGGTAAAATATTTTCCTCAAAAAGCAGTTTATTGAAAAAAATCTGATTTAAATCAAAAAAATCCGATTGTTTTTTAAAAAAAACATTGATTTTTATCCACCCTGCGCTGATGCCTATATTACGCTACTCCCGCTCCGAGGAAGGCTACCTTGTTAGCGTCGTGAATGTTGTTTGGCGGCGCCAGTGTGCGTGGTGACGTCATGACGTTTGTTTTCGTTACTCCTTGCCTGCCCCTCCCCTGCACATAGGAGAATGTCATGGCCGCCGCACAGCGCGCTGCCACATGGGGTCTGGCAGAGCTACTGCTGCTCATAGACCTATGTGCCCGCCATGATTACTGGTGTGACCAGCGTCACCGGCACCCACGGCTGCGCAAGCGCAGCATACTGAGGCGGATACAGAGGGCCCTGCTCCAGAAACTGGGGGTGGAGAGGACCTGCAAGCAGATCCAGAAGAAGATTGCAGACCTGAAACACAAGTGCCCAGGACGCATTGTGGATCTTCGTGCCAGGATTGCCAGGCTGCGTGGTGAGTATGTGGCAATGCCAAACACACACATAGAAAGCTAAATACTCCAAACCCTACACAAACATCATGTGGTATTGTGCCATGCCACATAATGTGGCCTAAGCCACCATGTGGAGCTGTCACCAATGTGCATCTGCATGTAGGTTACACTGCAACATGAAGGTGTACGAAACACTCATTTGTCATCCAAATGGTGACGGCTATAGTGGTCCATGACCTGTGTGGTGGGAAAAATAGTTGTGTCCTGACTGCAAAGGTAACACCAACATATCAATGCGCTGATCAACACCTTGCAGCACATATGTGTGACCTGTGACACATACAATTTTGCTACACATTGATCACAATACAGAACACTGAATACAATAAAATAAAAACCTACCATCCTAAGCCAAGGGTTATCTAACATTCAAAATATGTGGCCACACTGTCCCCCCCCCCCCCCACCCGCCTTCCCCTCCAGTACAGCACACTGTTTGTCCCCCACCCGCCTTCCCCTCCAGTGCAGCACACTGTTTGTCCCCCACCCGCCTTTTCCTCCAGTGCAGCACACTGTTCCGTCCCCCACCCGCCTTCCCCTCCAGTGCAGCACACTGTTCCGTCCCCCACCCGCCTTCCCCTCCAGTGCAGCACACTGTTCCGTCCCCCACCCGCCTTCCCCTCCAGTGCAGCACACTGTTCCGTCCCCCACCCGCCTTCCCCTCCAGTGCAGCACACTGTTCCGTCCCCCACCCGCCTTCCCCTCCAGTGCAGCACACTGTTCCGTCCCCCACCCGCCTTCCCCTCCAGTGCAGCACACTGTTCCGTCCCCCACCCGCCTTCCCCTCCAGTGCAGCACACTGTTCCGTCCCCCACCCGCCTTCCCCTCCAGTGCAGCACACTGTTCCGTCCCCCACCCGCCTTCCCCTCCAGTGCAGCACACTGTTCCGTCCCCCACCCGCCTTCCCCTCCAGTGCAGCACACTGTTCCGTCCCCCACCCGCCTTCCCCTCCAGTGCAGCACACTGTTCCGTCCCCCACCCGCCTTCCCCTCCAGTGCAGCACACTGTTCCGTCCCCCACCCGCCTTCCCCTCCAGTGCAGCACACTGTTTGTCCCCCAACCCGCCTTCCCCTCCAGTACAGCACACTGTTTGTCCCCCAACCCGCCTTCCCCTCCAGTACAGCACACTGTTTCCCCCCCCCCCCCCTCCAGTACAGCACACTGTTTCCCCCCCCCCCCCTCCAGTACAGCACACTGTTTCCCCCCCCCCCCCCCCCTCCAGTACAGCACACTGTTTCCCCCCGCCCCCGCCTTCCCCTCCAGTACAGCACACTGTTTCCCCCCCCCCCCCTCCAGTACAGCACACTGTTTCCCCCCGCCCCCGCCTTCCCCTCCAGTACAGCACACTGTTTCCCCCCCCCCCGCCTTCCACTCCAGTGCAGCACACTGTTTCCCCCCCCCCCCCCGCCTTCCACTCCAGTACAGCACACTGTTTCCCCCCCCCCCCCCCCGCCTTCCACTCCAGTACAGCACACTGTTTCCCCCCCCAGTACAGCTCACTGTCCTCTCCCCCCCCCTCCAGCACACTGCATCCTGGTGACTGACCAGAGAGAAGTCCGGCCCGGGCCAGTTGAGGCGGAATGGGATGTCATCGCTGATTGCCGGCAGTGACCTGGCGCCGCCACACGTCCTGAGCAGCCCGTACAGGAGCAGCAGGAGCGGGGCTGCCCGCTCTCCCCTGTGCATCCTCTCCAGGCTCCGGCTCCAGGCTGCGGCCACAGCTCTGTCCAATCACATAACGGCACCGCGCACTGCAGGGACGCGGCCACGTCTCTTCCGGGATCACTGGAGCCGGCGACAGCTCAGCACTTCCGGGGGAGAAGACTTGTTATTTTTTTATTTCATTTTAATAAACTTTATTACACACATCTTCCTGACATCGCATGTCCATATCTATGGGATCATACGCTGTACACTATGAAGCATGTGACCCTGTGAGGTGCGGGGTCTCCTGCAGCAGATGGTGTGGGCGGATTATACTCCGGCGCCATCTGCTGCAGCTTTAGTTCCAGCCTCTGATCCTCTTTGTGCTTTCTGTCCCCTCTCTCACCCCGTAGCGTCACCGGTTGCCAGGCAACAGTGCGGCGTCTCTCTCTCCGGCGGTAGTGATGGCGAGCGCGCACCGAGCCGCAGTGCTGGCCGCATCGTGTGTCCGCACCCCTGTGAACCCCCGCACCCGGGCTCCCCGCACCCTGTACGAGAGGCAGGAGGAGGAGGAGGGGGGCTGCACGGAGCCGGGACCGGTGAGAGCTGCCCGCCATACTGGACAGGGCTGTGCCGCCTCTGTGTGTCTGGGATTAGTCGATTAATTACACTTATACACTACATACTTGTAACACTATACATTTGCCTTTACAGAAATCCTTTCACAACTCTGAGTATTTAGATTGATCAGATTACAATCACACCTTGTCACCTGTACATATCCCTAGGGGGCAGCAGAGGGCTGATTACACCTTTTACAGAGATATGGACACGGGCTGGCTGGCAAATGCATCTCTGCCCCCCTGGCCCTGCCCGCCCCTGGGCTCTGAGGTTCAGGGGGACAGTACCTACATGTCCCTTTCAGCCATGGGGACGGTAATCAATGGTGTAACTTGAAGCTCATGGGCCCCAATGCAAAATCTCCAATAGGGCCCCCAATTATTGCAAATATTTCACAGCAATGGTATTTTTCTACAGGCCAAAGGGACTTTTGGGCCCCCCTAGGTTTAAGGGCACAGGTGTGATTGCAACCCCTGTAACTGTCATGGCCACGTTACCTTTTACCTTCAAAACACCTTGCAGATACCTGATTTACACGCAGCCACTTCAAGGTGTTTTGAAGGTAAAAGGTACAATTGTCTCCGACACCTGCTGTTTTCTATCTACCTGTTGCCGCGTGTAAAGTGGCCATTATAGATAAAACTCTGGTAGTAATAAAATTCTCCTCCCCCATAAGAAGGAAGAGTCCTAGAGGTACTTCCCACACAGCAACATCACTAACGATATCGCTGCAACGTCACAGGTTTTGTGACATAACAGCCACCTCTCCAGCAATCTCGTTATGTGTGACACATAGCAGCGATCAGGTCCCTGCTGTGAGATCGCTGACCGTTACAAATCGTTCAGGGCCATTTTTTGGTCGTCGTGCTCTCGCAGGGCAGTGTGCATCGCTGTGTTTGACACCTGAACAACGACATCGTTAGCAACTTTGAACCCGGCCACGTAGGCGTGCTTTTGTGTTGCCTTTCCCACCCCCTCAGCTCCGATTGTTGCCCGCTGCTGCGTTCTGATTGGGTGGCTTTAACTGAACAGAAGGCAACTTAGTAGCACTTCCGTCCTTTTGTTCCATAGCTACTTTGTTCCTCAGCGTGATGATTTACGGATCATAGTAGAGAGGTCTCCAGGCAGCGATACTACTTACGTCTATATGGTATACAGTAGGCATCATTTAGGGTATCAAATTATGATCTTTGTAGCGTTTCCATTTGTACTCCTATGATATTATCATAATCGACCAATCAGAAAGCACTAGCGAGCACCAATTGGAGCTGAGGGTGCGTGGTAAAGCACACCTAGGCGGCTTCAGCATCAAACACCACGCCCCTAACATATGAGTCGTCAAATTAGCTGCTGTGTGACACGTCTCCAACAACCAGCGAGGTCGTTATGCGGGTCCGTATTGTTGCTGCGTCATTGAGCAGATCTGACTGTTTGACATCTCACCAGTGACCACGTAGCGATGCACCAGTGATCCCTGGCCAGGTCAAATTGTGTTTCTGATCTCTGGAAAGTTGCAGCATATAAAAGGGCCCATAGAAGGGAAAAAAGCAAACACAATACAGAAGGTCACCTCTGGCTGTCTCATTGTATTCTGATATGAGTGATGTATCTCACCTGAACACAGAGATATTATCACTCCCATCACTTATTGTCGTTACAAGCACCAGGAAAAAAAGCAGCTGCAGCGTGCAGCCCAGGAGGTGAGTTACAGGGTGAAGCCCAGGATCAGTGCTACAGTGTGGAGCACAGGAGGTGAGCTACAGGGTGAAGCCCAGGATCAGTGCTGCAGCGTGGAGCCCAGGAGGTGAGTTACAGGGTGAAGCCCAGGATCAGTGCTGCAGTGTGGAACCCAGGATCAGTGCTGCAGTGTGGAGACCAGGAGGTGAGCTACAGGGTGAAGCCCATGATCAGTGCTGCAGTGTGGAGCCCAGGATCAGTGCTGAAGTGTGGAGCTCAGGATCAGTGCTGCAGCGTGGAGCCCAGGATCAGTGTTGCAGTGTGAACCGGAGGGTCAGTGCTGCAGTGTTGAGCCCAGGATCAGTGCTGCAGAGTGGAGCCCAGGATCAGAGCTGCAGAGTGGAGCCCAGGATCAGAGCTGCAGTGTGGAGCCCAGGATCAGAGCTGCAGAGTGGAGCCCAGGATCAGAGCTGCAGTGTGGAGCCCAGGATCAGAGCTGCAGAGTGGAGCCCAGGATCAGAGCTGCATAGTGGAGCCCAGGATCAGAGCTGCAGTGTGGAGCCCAGGATCAGAGCTGCAGAGTGGAGCCCAGGATCAGAGCTGCAGAGTGGAGCCGAGGAGGAGAGCTGCAGAGTGGAGCCCAGGAGCAGAGCTGCAGCGTGGAGCCCAGGATCTGTGCTGCAGTGTTGAGCCCAGGGGCAGAGCTGCAGCGTGGAGCCCAGGATCTGTGCTGCAGTGTTGAGCCCATGGGCAGAGCTGCAGGGTGAAGCCCAGGGGTAGTGCCGCAACGTGGAGCCCAGGAGGTCAAATGCAGCCTGGAGCCCAGAAGCAGAGCGGCAGCGTGGAACCCAGGACCTGAGCTGCAGCCTGGAGCTCAGGATCAGTGCTGCAGAACCAATATTAAGCTCCAGTCACACACAACGACGCTCCAGCGATCCCAACAACGATAACGATCCTGTAGGGATCGTTGGTGCATCGTTACCTGGTCGCTGGGGATTTGTCAAACAGGCAGATCTCACCAGGGACCAGGGAGCCACCTCCACATCGCTGGTAACTGTGATAAACAGCGGGTATCTAGGCAGCACTCACGCGCTGCCTAGATACCTGGTGTTTACCATGGTTACCAGCCTGTGAGATCGCTGATGGCTGGTCTCTCGCTGTCACACGCAGCGATGTGTGCTGACCAGCGGGAGACCAACGATCAAAAAATTACCCAGAGCACTTTGTAACGATCAGCGATCTCACAGCAGAGGCCTGATCGCTGCTAAGTGTCACACATAACGAGATCGTTAGTGAGATCGCTGTTACGTCACAAAACCTGTGACATTACAACAATCTTGCTAACGATATCGTTATGTGTGACGGGGGCTTTAGAAATATAAGAGCACCATGTGTGCAAATAGCCAGGAACACCTGAACTCTATTGTTTAAAGGGAATATGTCAGCAGGTTTTTTCTATCTTATCTGACAGCAACATGAGCCCCGTCACACTAAACGAGATCGCTAGCGAGATCGCTGCTGAGTCACGATTTGTGTGACGCAACAGCGATCTCGCTATGTGTGACACTTAGCAGCGATCAGGCCCCTGCTGTGAGATCGCTGATTGTTGCAAACTGCTCTGGACCATTTTTTGATCGTTGGGATCCCGCTGGGCAGCACGCATCGCTGTTTGACAGGGACAATGACAAACTATCTCAATATTACAGGTCTGAGAAACAGGGTCCCAATGACCTCCATATCACTCCGGATCGTTGCTGCGTTGCTGATGACATCTGACTGTTTGACATCTCACCAGCGATCCCATGGTCACCAAGTGTGACGGACCCATAATGTATGCAAGAAGATTGTGAATTCAATGATGTATCACATAGATTACTGGGTACAGCCATGAGCTGAGAGAGCTGCCACCCTCCCCCACACAATGCTCTCAATAGAGATTGTGCATTGACTGTAACAGCAGGGGGCTTTTCAGACTGCTGTTCACGTGAGTTTTTGATCTTGTAACGTTCATCACAGGGCAATAAACCCTTTAGTTTAGGTAAACAGTAGCAGGCACTCGGATAAGAGAAGCACAGTTGCGTTTGTTTTTTCAGCTCTTACAGCATGCTGTGCTCAGCTACATAGCAAAAGCCTGCTGATAGATTCCCTTTAATCAACCACCATCTTTTGCCTTATTGTCTAGACCCCAGGGCACCTGATGAAGTGATTCCATGGTAGAAGGTATACAGTAGAGGCCAATATGTTTACACTTATATGAAAGGCACCATGTTGGGAACCAGGTTGGCCCATCATTACCCTTCTGTTTTTTAGTAGAACATGAAAGCTGCTATGTAGGGACTGGTAGGTAGAGAGTGGGTGGTAGCCCACACATGAATATGAGCTCTGTTCTATCCAGATCCATGATATCTGTGCCACGTGTATTGACCTGTGTTGAATATAAAGTACAAATCATCCCTTTCGGTGGTTAGTGTGGAACCTCACTGGGGTATCAGATTAGGATTTTATCTGTCCTCACCAGGTAGCCCAATAATTAAGACCTTACATATAAGGAATAACCCCTTTAGAAGGATATTTGACCCTGTACTATAGACACGTGTATCCCCATTGTACCATGTATAAAGCAACAGACTAGGGGTTTTCCTTTAAGCCTTTTTTTTCTCCCATAGCTAATGTAGTCGTTCTTTCATCACATTATAGTCATTTCCAAACATTTGCATTGTCATATTTCACAGGATGATCTCGACTCCTATTCTGATCCTGAAGAACAATCCTGCAGAATGATGATGACCTGCAAAGATTGGATGCTGGACATCTCCAAAATCCATCACTCAGACAGGGAGTATTACATGCAGCTCGAGAGATTAAAAACCGCTCATGTACTAAATATGGAACAGCTGGAGAAGATGTACGACCATAAACTGCATCTACACGGCGTCCAGAACACACAAGGTGCGGCCAATACTGATTACTGGTGAGTACGTGTCATCAGACGCCCAATGTAATCATGTACAGCTTAGTAGGGAGCTGCGTCAAAAGCAGGGGCTGAATATAAAGTTTAGCTGCTCTTTATATGGGTCGGAGCTATTGGATGATATAGGACAGTAACAGGGTCAGGTACTCCAATTCTCCTTGTGTTTATACATTTGCTGTTGTGTCTGAGCCTATGAATGAGTAGAGCAGGGGGCGAACATAATACCCAGTCTACAGAACCCACCACTATCTAAGTGTGGGTGCATGGTCACTTTCTATTATAGGTAATAGAAGATACCACAACATCTATAAGTATTGGTTGTTGGATTGCTATAGGTCTCAGGTCTGGCCTTCACAGATTATACATTTATAGCTTTTATTATTTGTGTACCATAAAGTGTATGAGGAAAAGGCCCGCTTATAGGGGTATTCCATTTTCATAAAATAATGGCATATCACTTTATGATCAGTTGGATTCTGACATCTGGGACCTCTATCAATACTGCAAGGTACTGCAGCTTGTAACATTTACTCTAAGACTATGTGCACATGTTGGGTATTTGGTATATATACAGTGGGAACAGACAGTATTCAGACCCCTTCATATTTTTCACTCTTTGTTTCATTGCAGCCATTTGGTAAATTCAAAAAAGTTCATTTTTTCTCATTAATGTACACTCTGCACCACATCTTGACCGAATTATAAACAGAAATGTAGACATTTTTGCAAATATATTGAAAAAGAAAAACTGAAATATCACATGATCATAAGTATTCAGACCCTTTGCTCAGACACTCATATTTAAGTCACATGCTGTCCATTTCCTTGTGAACCTCCTAGAGATGGTTCTACTCCTTCATTGGAGTCCAGCTGTGTTTAATTAAACTGATAGGACTTGATTTGGAAAGGCATACACCTGTCTATATAAGACCTCACAGCTCACAGTGCATGTCAGACCAAATGAGAATCATGAGGTCAAAGGATCTGCCTAAGGAGCTCAGAGACAGAATTGTAGCAAGTCACAGATCTGGAGAAGGTTACAAAACAATTTCTGCAGTACTCAAGGTTCATAAGACCACAGTGGCCTCCATAATCCTTAATTGGAAGAAGTTTGGGACCACCAGAAGTCTTCCCAGACCTGGCTGCCCAGTCAAACTGAACAATTGTGGTAGAAGAGCCTTGGTGGGAGAGGTAAACAAGAACCCCAAGATCACTGTGGCTGAGCTCCAGAGATGCAGCAGGGAGATGGGAGAAAGTTCCACAAAGTCAACTATCACTGCAGCCCTCCCCAGTCGGGCATTTATGGCAGAGTGGCCCAGCGGAAGCCTCTACTCAGTGCAAGACATATGAAAGCCGGCATGGAGTTTGCTAAAAAAAGCACATGAAGGACTCCCAGACTATGAGAAATAAAATTCTCTGGTCTGATGAGACGAAGATAGAACTTTTTGGTAATAATTCTACATGTGGAGAAAACCAGGCACTGCTCATCACCTGCCCAATACAATCCCAACAGTGAAACATGGTGGTGGCAGCATCATGCTATGGTGGTGTTTTTCAGCTACAGGGACCTGATGACTGGTTGCAATTGAACATGAACAGGAAACATGAACGTGGCAAAGTACAGAGATATCCTGGATGAAAACCTCTTCCAGAGTGCTCTGGACCTCAGGCTTGGCCGAAGGTTCACCTTCCAACAAGACAATGACCCTAAGCACACAGCTAAAATAACAAAGGAGTGGCTTCAGAACAATTCTGTGACCATTCTTGACTGGCCCAGCCAGAGCCCTGACCTAAACCCAATGGATCATCTCTGGAGAGACCTGAAAATGGCTGTCCACCAACATTCACCATCCAACCTGATGGAACTGGAGAGGATCTGCAAGGAAGAATGGAAGACGATCCCCAAATCTAGGGGTAAAAAACGTGTTGCATCATACCCAAGAAGACTCATGGCTGTACAAGCTCAAAAGGTGCAAATACTCAATACTGAGCAAAGGGTCTGAATACTTATGACCATGTATGTTTCAGGTTTTGGTTTTTTTTTTAATACATATTCAAAAATTTCTATATTTCAGTTTTTTTTAAGTCAAGAGGGGGTGCAGAGTGTACATTAATGAGAGAAAAATGAACTTTTTTGAATTTACCAAATGGCTGCCAAAATTTTGTGAGATAGAAAAACCCATTCAAAGATTTCAGATTGCTTCTTACCATTACCTATAATAGTGTCTCCATTCTTGGGATTCATTGCCAAGACTGTACTGAAAATTCACTATTCCACATGATGTCCAAACTAGTGTAATATGTCCATTATCTGTGCTGATTCTTGAGCTTTGAAACTTGCCATCTACTCTTAGCAGTTCCTGCTCACCAGCATTTTGCCAGCACTATAGGTACTGACGATTCCTTTCCCTCCCTTCCCAACATGCATTGCTCATGTCATTATCCAATGGCTTGGTTGACCTGAACTGTCATTTCAGTTTAAAGTTTAACAGATGGGAGAGCTGAAGTAGAAAGCTGTAGATCCTCTCCCATCCCTGTAATCCATCTCAGTGTCTGCCGCTGCACATGGATTACACTTGATAACAGATAGAGGACTAGAAGTTAGAAAGAAAACCCTTAGTAGCTGGCACTTAGGAGTGATTATTCGGTGGAAAGACAACATGATTTTTGAATAAGCAAAGCTATTTGCAGATTAACTATTAATCACATTATTTGTCAAATCAGATGAGTGTCACGGGGTGGTATAGCGGATAGGAAATCAGGAGGCAGGATGGTAAGATAGGCAAAGTGGTGTAGTAGTCTGAACCTGACTGGGGGCCCCAGGCTCACCCTGTTCCTGGAGTTACCTCTGAAAGTAAGGATGTCCAGGCCACCACCCTTGCCTTTTGCTCCTGACCAGCCCTTGGCTAAGATCCCCTACCTCCATCCACGGATCGTGAAAACCCAGCAACTCCAAAGTTAGGGAATAGCAGCACAGCACATCCTCACTGCATGGGGTCCAAGTAGAGACTGAACATTATCTGCGACACCCGATGGAGGGAAGTGAAACTACTTAAAGGCTGAGGGAGTGGAGATCAGAGCATTGACACCTCTCCACCTCCACCTGCAGAGCCACACACAGCATAGACTACATCAGCTTTCTGGCATTAGCTGTGTAAGTACCAAAGGAAATTAACCCTGTTTAAACTACAGCAGCATTACATTTGGACTGCAAAGCAGTCAACACGTGACAGTGAGGTTTTCTAAAAGTTCAGTAAACCTTTCCTACTGTAGCATTAGTTATTTTTCATGTAATTTGTATGGTTACCATTAGATGTAGTGCAGAGTAAACAGTAGCCATGGGCCTGTAGTATTTTCTTCTACTGGTCGTCTGGTAGGTTTTTAGCAGTATGACACGTTTACCCAGTAAAGTGTTTCTTATATCTTTTCCTAATTTCTAGGTCAGAGTGGGATCAGGGATCTTCAGAGCCCACTGAATGTGAATGCTGCTTTCTAAAGCACAATGTGAGCTCATCTGGCTCGTCAGAGTCATCCCTGGGTGAACTTTCTGGGGGAGAAGATGACAGTGACACAAATGACTCTATGTCTGTCAGAGAGAAAATTGGTCAAATGTGGAGTGGATTTACAGTTGAAGATTATATCAAGAAAACAGATTTTGGAAAACAGCAGATGAAAAAAAAAGCTAAAAAAAATGAGATGTAAAGAATGGTCACACAGAGTGACTATCCCACAACCATTTGATATGACAATTCGAGAGTCCAAGAAAAAGGAGATGAATGTCAAGTCGAAATTAGAAATTGAGATGGAGAACAACTTGTTGAAGAAGAGACTTGAGGAAGAAGCAGAATGTCAAAAGAAATTTCGAGCAAACCCGGTGCCTGCTTCAGTTTATCTTCCTCTGTATCATGAGATAGTGGAAAGAAATGAGGAAAGGCGGAACTTTGTGAAGGAGAGAAGCAAAGAGATTCTTCAAGCATCTCAAAAACCTTTCTTGTTTACTGAGCGAGAGGAGCGCAAGAAACAAGAGAAGAAGATGCAGCTCGATGATCTACCACATTCAGTCCAGACCTTCAAGCATTTCAAAGCAAAACCAATTCCAAAATCTGTATATGGAACCTCGGCTAATGAAAGGCTAAAAGAAGAGGAACTCTATCGACAGATAAGGATACAGATGAGATCTCAAGAACTTCTGCACAGCTCTTCCTATCCTACCAGTACTCTAGCCTGTAGGACTAGTCCAAAAAGTCGAAAAACAAGATGTCAACAACCTAACAAGAAAGAAAGTCATATGCCAAAAATCAATACTCACATACCCAATTTCAGGGTTCTACATGAAAATCAGGAGAAACGCTTCTTAAAAGATAAAAACACAAAGCACGTAACCATTTGTGACCCCTTTCAGTTACGTACCTCAAACCTAGCATCTAACAAGGGGAAAATCCTCAAAGACATTGAAGCAGATGAAGAAATGCTCAAGGAGACTCGTTGGCCATATAAATCTCCTAGAAACCAGTCATGGAAGACTTCAACAGGGTTGTTAGCACATGAAGAGGATTCAGTTGTCTCTCCAAGGTCCACAGAATTATCTAAAAGGAGAGAGCAGGCTATCAGGTAATGGACACCTTAGTATGAGATAACTAATTGATGCATTGAATCCCTATATAGGAATTCAGATCCATGTACTTTACAAGAGATTTGTCAGGACACCATGCAAAATGGGATCCAACAATTGTCCATAATGTAGGGCTTAAATCACAAAAATGGTGGAAACTTATCAAAGGTCATTTAGACCAAAGCTCAGATTCCATGCATCCATGGTAGAATACTCTCCCATCCCTCTGCCATTGTTACAATAGATTAGATAGATTAGACATAAGGATCTCTTCCATCCTTCCTAGATTCCTCTCCCAACCTTGGATATTACGTACATTTTCAGTTCTTTTATGTCCTCACCCAGGAAGTCTATTGAAGGCAAATTAAAACAGGAAGAAGACAAGAAAAGGAGACAAACAAGAAGTCGTGAGAAAGAGAAAACCCTGAAGAAACATATAAGTAGCAAAGCTAGAGCTATTCACCCAAGCCAAACCCAAAAGACCCATAGTAGATTAAAGGAACTGAGGTAATATTGCCTAGATATGTAGCTTGGTGTCTAGTTCGCTACACCACAGAGTGACCAGGGAGATAGACTAAAGTAGAAAATGAAATGGCATTGTAATTAACATTGGATTTCAATTTTTTTTTAAAGTTTTGTTAGTTTTAATTAAACCTTCTACAACTTTGATGCCTTTACAACCATCTCCACTGTTGTTTCAATGCAGAAAACAAAGGAGCTTCATAATTTTACATTATGTTTATTGTGTGTCCTGGTAATAGAAGACGATCAAACCCTGCGTAGTCTGATTCTGATATCATCCTCTTTTTCCATCTCTACATAGCAAATAGCATTGGGTAGGTGTGATAGCTGTGACATGGGGTACACCTATCTTTCACATATAGAAGGTAAAAGCTGCTGCCAGAACCCTCTGGCAGCAGCTTATCTTCCCTGAAAACAAAAGAATGGGGTGTTTACATTTAACCAGACCGATCTGTCTTACGCCCACCATAATCTGTTATAAGAAAGTCAGAAGGCCTCCATAGACAAGAGATGGCTGTCTGGTGCTGCTAAAATCAATGGGTTTGGACCATTTTTATGTATTTGATGGACATAATTCCATAAAAAGTCTCACCATTGGTGCTACTGAGAACACCTGGCTCTGAAGGTCAGCAAAAATGGGTAAAAAAGAATCTGGTGACAGATCCTCTGAGATAAAAGGAAACCACTGACACATGATGTAAGTCTGTGAAACTAAACCATTTCTATCTTAAAATACAACAGGAAAAGTGAAAAACGACGGACAAAGGAGTACATGGAAGAGCTGGGTGCAATGAAAGAAAGGGTCTCCCAAACACCGCTCTTATTGGAGAGGGCCTCTCAGGTGTGTACATTGATATACTTGTCGATCAAGGTTATCATTCTAAGAAAATCAAAAATAGAAAAAACTTAGGTTTTAAAGGTTTTTTTTCTAGGGGGGTTGTTATCTTTTACTTATCTATATTTTATCCTCACTCTATTCAAGTTAAATGGCAAGTGTCATCAGAAAATTATGACTTGTTTAAATCAAGTTTTTATCATATTTTTAAATGTATTTTTTTCTTTATATCACCATCTTTTGAAATTATCCTGAAATATTGCAGTTTTTATTTAAGCCACTGAGCATCAAAATAGGCTGACACTGTTCTGTAGAGGTCACTTAGACCTCTACTGTTCTGTAGAGGTCACTTTTCAGTAGTTCTCTCAATATCATTAGAAACAGCATTCCACATTTAGATAGTGCAGGAAGCACCACTCACAATAGGGAATGCTTTACAGGGAACCAACCACCTGGATTTAATCACCTGTAAATCAGTGCAGCTTGTGATTGACGTGTGCAGCATTACATCACTATTTGGTTTTTTTTATTCCTCCCTTGTGGGCTTGTCTTTCTGCCGTAAGACGAACCCACCCCCTGGATGAGTCTGGATGAGAGGGAGGGAAGGGGGTTCAGCTTACAGCAGAAAGACAAGCCCACATGGAAGGAATAAAAAAGAAAAACCCAAATAGTGATGTTGCGCTGCACATGTCAATCACCTGCTGCACTGATTAAAGGTGGTTGGTTCCCTTTAAGGTTCCATCCCTACACAATGACCTCTGCACAGGTCACAGACCATGGCCTTAACCCGCACCTATAAAAGTCAGTGGACATCTCCACTCTATTGGCTTCAATTGTCTTTTTGGCTAGTGTAAAGCATGATTGAATTCTGTAAACAGAAGCAGAGGCAACATGGCTGCCCCATAATCATGTACACCAAAAAATAAATCTATAATCATAAAAGAAAACAGGTTAGAAAAATGAATTTTTATCTATAACTAGTTGGATGAGTAAAATAAATGTTAAAATGTGCTATGATTTTTAAAGCAATATCAGAGATATCAGAGAATAAGATACAGTGAGCTCCACTGTGCAAAAATGATAATGTCTGGTAAGGCTGGCCTCACACTATGTTTTTGTCCTGTTTGGATCCTGATTTTTGCAGGATCCAAACGAACAGGAACGGACAGCACAGGATTGGCACCTTCAGATGCTATTTCTGTGTCCGGTCCGATATCTGGACACAGAAAGAGCAGCGGGGAGCCGAGCCTGCTGTCAGCGCTGTGTGACAAGTGCTGTCAGCGCTGTCTAATATCATTTTAGCAGTGTATATCTATATACACTGCTAAAATGATATTAAATAAAGGGATAATTAAAAATAAAAAATCATAAATACTCACCTTCCGGCGACTTCTGAGTGTCCCACGCTGAATCTCCTGGCATTTGAGGACCTTGCATAATGTCACTGGGAGGGGCAGGGCAAACCGGTCACATGACCGCATCAGCACCAATTAAAACCCGCGCTGATGTGGTCATGTGATCGGGTTGCCCCGCCCTCCCAGTGACATCATGCCAGGTCCTTGAATGACTGGGAGATTCAGCATGGGAAACTCGTTGTTGCCGGAAGGTGAGTATTTATGATTTTTTATTTTTAACCATCCTTATATTTAATATCACTTTAGCAGTGTACATAGATACACTGCTAAAGTGATATTAGACATATTTACCATGGGTACAGAGCAGCGCTCCTGTTCTGCACATGCTCTGTACCCTGGAACCAGATCTGAGAAACTATTCTGTTGTTTCCCAGATCCGGTGCCATAGGCCCCATGTTAAGTGTGCCGGACAGGATAGGATTAGTTTCTGTCCTGTTTTGTCACCGGAGCCTAAAAACGCGGCAAGCCTTGTTTTTGGGACCGGTGAAAAACAGAACAGAAACGAATCCTGTATTCGATTCATAAAACCGGATGGCCAAATAGGGCCAATCCGATACCATAGGGATACATGGGGCCAAAAACGATCCTCTTCTGTTCGTTTCAAAAGCGAACAGAACAGGATAGTAAAAAACGTAGTGTGAAGCCAGCCTAATGGAGTAATACCACTATGGCCCAAGTAAACCAATTAGTCGACCGATGTTTGCTTTTTTAATTAACATTCCATCAAAATGGAAGAAATCTACTCTGTAGGTCAATATCTCATCCATAAATGGGCTTTGAAACTTTGAAGCATGATTTGAGCCAACAAAATAGATATCCATCTGTTTTTGGGTGTTTGTCCTGGGTGTCTGGTTTAGCTCACACTCTTAGGGTACCGTCACATGGTGCGACGGCACCGCCGATTTCTTAGGCAATGCAGGGGCGTGGCCTATCGGCACCGATATCGCACCTGCGTCGCTTAATGTAAATAGGCGATGGCGACGCCTTTTAGTGGTTGCCCGGTTCCAGAGCAGAGCTCTGAAACCAGGCAACCACTCTGGGGCGATGTGTACACATCGCCCCATGTAAATGGCCGACGGCGATCTGCCAGACGATGGGAGCCATAGGCTCCCATGTTAAGGCATCGCCGCTGGGGTCTTTAGAAACCTGTCAGATTGCCGGGGCGGCGCCGGAGATGTCGCCCCATGTAAATGGGGGACGGCGACGCTGGCGGGGCGCCAAAAACGTGCGCGCTCCTGCCCGTCGCCGCTAAGATCTCCGGCGCCGCCGCACCGTGTGATGGTACCCTTAGACTTGTGGCTGGTGACTCAGTGGTTAGTGTTGTTCCTTTGCAGCTCTGGGGTCCTGGATTTATATCCCACCAAGGACAACATCCACAAGGAGTTTGTATGTTCTCCCCATGTTTTCTCCGGGTTCTCCAGCTTCGTCCCACACTCCAAAGACATACTGATAGGGTATTTAGATTATGAGCTCCAGTGGGGATATTGAGGATGACATCTATAAAGCACTGAGTAATATGATGGCTTATAAGGTGGGGTATGACTTACATGGTATCTGCCTAAAGGTGGCGCTAGATGGTCAGTTTTCTTCATGTCGGACTGCAGCTAGTTTGCATTTTTCGGACACTTCCAACACCAGCTAGATCTCTACAAGGAATCTGTACTGTTCTTTCTACATGTTATACTGGATGTAGGGGAAAAAAATAAAAGAAACTTTGGGCTATCTTTTTATTTTGGCATGGACCTCAACTATGGATGGTGAAGCTTGAGTTTGAGAAACATATATATGCTACAGGAGTATTTTTCAGTTGTGGTATTTAAGAAATGAGATACGTAATTGAACAGCTGTAAATTATCTGCAGTTTTGCCTTGTTCTTAGGGTAGCACTCTATGTAGCCTGTATTTACAATTCTTCCTATTACTTGTCCGTAAACATTGAAATTGCAAAACCAGAAAGGAAAAAATGGTGGAATTCTGGAAATCATAGGATGGATAGACATGTTAATAATTTGTAAATGATGAAAAAATGTAAACAAAATTTTCAAACCATTCAGTATTGCGTATGTGCACCATGCAAATAAATTCATGTACTTACACACCATTGCTGATAACAATGAGATTATTAGTGGTTGTCGGAGGAATGTTCTTTCATGCTGAATACACTTAAGTACACAAATCATTAAGATCCACTGCTGGAATAGTAGTATGTTTAGACCAAGCCGGATGCTCACAGTAGCTGCATGGGGTTGCCATGTTGACAAACGGTTCATGGAGCATGTTCATGTTCCCTTGTGAAGGCCTCTGCATGGCATTGTCAAAGTGGGCACCAGATCAATTGTTCACATTTATTGTGTCTAATGGCCGCTTTACATGTCCCAACATCGTTTTGATATTGTATACAACGGCACGGGAGCGCGCACGTTTTTGGCACTAATCCAAGATCGCATAGGAGATGTCACACAGGGCGATATCGCCAGGCAATGCAACTATGATGTCGTACGCCCCTCTTGCACACTGCATCTGAGCAACTCAGGGAACGACCAATTAACATTGTAGTGAATAGGGGAAGTTGCGCTCCAAATCGTAGTCGCGCTGTCACACAGCACGATCCTGCCAGATCGTCCATCCAATATCGGGTAGTTGGAGAGTCTGCACAATTCTTCCCCGATATCGTTTTGGCATCGTTCTTGCATCGAATTGCACATTTACACCACACAACGCACGAACGATATCGGCGCCAACGCACGAACCACGTGACTTTTTATCGTTGTTGTACGACAATATCGGGACGTGTAAAGCGGCCATAAGACAAGAGCAAGGCTCGCCAGTCCAGAAGACACACCTCCATTCCAGCCTCCGTTGCCATTCTTCTCTGCACCATGTTAGCCTGAGTTCCGTGACATGAGGTCAATGGGCTTTGGGGCACCTGTAGCTGGATGTCTTGTAGCCTAATGTTGTGTAAACACCTTCTGATGGTTTTTGGCATCTAATTTTACTGGCAGTATAGAATGGATAACTAAGTGCCATTCTTAGAATCTGAGGAAACAACATGGGTGACACCATGAAGATACTGTCAGGAGATAAAATCATTCCAGTCCTAGTCCTAGGAGTATGGTGCAGGGTGCATAATGTACTGTACCCGGACTCCTCTAGTCTTCTTTCCTGGTGCACTAGCAGCTTAGCATTACGCTGTTTTGGTTGTTCAATCAGACATGTTTCATGTGTCCCAGGAGCCACTTATCAACATGAAATCCCAGGCCGCTTTCCTCAGACAACCAATAATATCCTCCGTGATAGTATGCCAAGGTACAAGGCATATAACACTGTGTATTTCAACGCAAGGCGCTCATACTCTATGCCAGGGGTCTCAAACACGGGGTCCCCTGGCTGCATGCCATCCCTGTGGGGACATTGATTTATAGATTTTGATATTGTTAATGGTTTCCAAGTGTTGACTTGATCAAATACTGTACCGGTAACTTTACTTTACAGAAAAATGCTCGTCTGTGTGCTGAGAAGCATTACTCTACAGTACTCAGAGATCTTGGGTTATCTGATGATTTTGTTTCACTGAAAGGGCAAAGTGCAGCTCTCCGAGGCCTTGAGCATTCGAAGGAAGACATGTTGAGCGTATATGATGAAGAGAGGTAACACTTGTTAAGAAAAGCCCTGTGCACATAGCCTGTATGGCAATGCATGGAGGCCATACTTTCTTTAGTGTAGATTAATGTTTGTATGGGATAATACTGATGTTAACATTAAGAAATTGTATGACTGTATGAAATCAAATGTATACAGTGGTTCAGTAGAAGCCCGGTGTACCTCTCAATTACTGTTTAGCTTACAGCCGTGGGCACAACACCTTAATAGTTATAAGACCCAGCTTGTATTCTCATGACAGACTTTGAGGGGCATAGCAGATGCCATGTTCTATTATATACAGAATGGCTTGACAGGGTGAGGCTACATTCACACGGTGCGCTAGTGCACCGTTAGTGCTGCATTTTTTGCGGATCTGCTATTTGCAGAAAAATGCAGTGTCAATGGCTGTCTCAGCCAAGTCAATGCATTTCACAATTTTGCATTCAGATGATACGTTTTGTGCTTTTGGGCTCAAGAACGGATCCGCACAAAGAATGATCATTTCAATACTTTAGGCGTTATCTGCTGCGCTAATTACTCACCTCCCTGTGATCCAATGGTGATCTCCTGTGATATCTTCATCCCGAGAGGCTGCAGGACTTCTGAGTTATCTGTTCAGTGCCTCTAGGACCTGCGCATGTGAGTGTCAGCTGACAGTGACGTCACTCAGTCACATGGTGCAGTGCCAGGTCCTAGAAGCACTGTACAGATAATCCCACAGCCTTCTGGGATGAGAATATCACCGGAAGTCACCATCCTAGAAGCACTGAACAGATAATCCCACAGCCTTCTGGGATGAGAATATCACTGGACGTCACCATCCTAGAAGCACTGTACAGATAATCCCACAGCCTTCTGGGATGAGAATATCACCGGAAGTCACCATCCTAGAAGCACTGAACAGATTAGCAACCTCCGGGAATGAGGACATCGCTCATGGGATCATGGGGAGGTAAGCAATTAGCGCAGCAGAAAACACCACATGTTCACACACAAGGCTGCGTTTTGTGAGGATCTGCTTTTGGTGCAGTTTCTGCCAGAACTCTGTGTGTGAATATAGCCTTAGTTGCTCACTGGCCAAAAAAGTGTAATATGCATGCGATCTGGATACAAAGGTAATGGCGGGGGCCAGGGCCCTTTAATTTGTTAAAAAGTTCTGTCTCTTTATTTTTAAAGGAGCTCTGAAGGAACCTTGGAAATAGCAGATTTAGAAGAACATGGTGAAGATGATGAGACCCAGAGAAATCAGTCTGGGGATGAGAAGTATGGAGAATACAGTAGCGATGAAGACCACGTTGAAGAGATGTAGTTAAACCTTACCTGGTGCAGAGCCGCTTACCAAATTGTTTCTGTAATCATTCGATAACCATTTAAATAATCATGATGGGTAAATCTGATAAAATCACATGATGAAGCCTTGGTGAAGGCACAGAGCACTCTGGTAAACTACATTGATCAGAATTGACTGGAATTAGTAACATGGGCAATGTTATTTTGTTTAGAAAACATCAGCTGGCCGTATAATTACGATTAAAATTATTCATCCCCGATTGCAAGTCAGGCTTATTAATGGCATTTTCAAACTTTCTGCTGTTTATTATTATTATTATTTATTTGTATAGCGCCATTAGTTTGAAACAAATGAATGGCTTCCGCAGTCTCAGAATCACTCAACCCCTTTATGACAAGTGTCTTTAGTTCTTAATAGAGGTCCTTTGGTTGTTATAACTGCTTCAAATGTAATGTACACATGTGATGACTCTCATGGCACATGGTGGTAGGTCCCGGAAGTACCATACTCACAGGCAGGCCCTGAGGTGCCCGGAAGGAAGACATCACCAGAGGTCACCGTGGGATCGCAGGGTAAGTAATTGGATGTTGGTGCAGAAAGCGGACCAGAAAAATGCCACACAATTTGACAAGCTCATCATTTTTTGGATGCACTTTCTGCATCACTATCGCAGCAATCAAAAACGCTGATGTCTGCACAGAAAATTGAAAATCACATTCACTTTGCTGGCAGACGCAGGAACTGATCCTTTTTTGATGCAGTTTAAAAAACAAACAAACAAAAAAAAGCAGTACCAGGGACAGATCATAAACATCCAGTGTAAACTTAGCCTAAGAGTTGCATTCAGCTCCGAGAGATGTTCACGATCCACATCCAGAACTCCTCCTTAGTGAAGAAGGCACACCAAGACCTTGTGCCCCCACCCTTATAAACGGTATACTTACTTGGATTCCAACTTTACCCCCATTCCATATTCTCACCACATTCCTGCATCCAGCTTCAAACAGCCCTCTAACGCGGAGTATCATCCTAATTGAAGATTATTATATTCATCCCCCTGCCAGTATATCCTCATCCAGATCTGCTCCTCCGTGTGTTGAGTAACTCACAAAAATCACCATTTGGAGACCTGCTCTTCATTACTGTTTGCTAGATCTATTGCTAATGTTCCAAGGTGGCAGACCGCCTCCAGCTCCCGAGCCACAGATTGGAGACCCATGCTCTAAAGTGACTAAAAGATGTGGTTCCTGAACACAGAATGTTATGATAGTGAATTTGTACATGACTTTACTAAACCAGACAACCTGCACTGCTTAGTCAACAGGTGTCTATATTCGACTCCACTATGCACAGAAGTTGTTTTACTAAGGAGAGCCAGGTTCTCCGATTGAAAAATTGGCATCTCAGGAACATAGCTACAACCCACCCAAAACCCTTTTTTCACCAGTTCAAGTAGTTGTGATAAGAGACAGTTAAGGCCATCATATGTAGTACATGTCAATATTAACATGTTCAGATGACAGTCTAATATGAATGTGGGCACCAGACATCTGAACATTTGGGAGATGTTAATCGCTTTGTTCTCCTGGAGATAAGCTGTTGCCAGAAACATCTGGCAGTTGCTTTCTCATAAAGAACAAAGGAGAACTCAACCAAATACGCCCTCTTTTATATGGGAGAGCTGGTCAAGGTGTCTATCAGGCGATTGGCTGAAGCTTCATTTAGCCGAGATCCCTCTAATGTGTATGGCTGGCTTTACCAGAATAGATTAGATCACCAGTACAAACAAGATCTGCTAGCAAATATTTTAGACAAATGACTAGTGAGGTTTGTAAGTACAATGCTAGTTTTAGCTTAGGGCAGGCTCCCTTTGAAAAGCTAATGCCCCTATGTGTTTTCTACTTATTACTGTTTAGAAAATTAATTTTTATTTTTGCAATAATTGAATTATTTAAATGTAAAATCTATAACCTGATTGAATTTATATTGATATTGTGACTATAAACTGGAAATGTTTGCATCAAATAAATATATTTTCCAGAATTTAAAATCAGTTATGACTTAATATCATCATCCTCAATCATTATAATTAATCTATCGATTAACACACTTATCTATCAGAAATCCCCTAGTATATGACTGTTATACAAATCTCTCCTCATAATAGCACCATCCTGCTCATTGACCAGAAAGTAGACAAGACAATTTTATAAAATATTGCATTTATATCTTGGAAAGCATCAACTTACATTATTCACTGTTTACCTATTTAAACTATTACATAAAATTACATAAACCTTATTAGAGACATTTTAGTTCATGTTTTCCTCCACCCCATTTCCCTCACAAAATCTTGCAGCTTTTGCTGTTGTTTTCTTATGGTAATTCACTACAATCAGAAATATATTTCCTGCTTTATAAAATGCACCGGATTGTAAGACGCACCCCCAAAGTTGGTGAAGGAAAAGAGAGAAAAAATAATTTTAATGTTGAACAGGGTCCCTCTTATAATGCCAGTGTCCATCTAAGGCTGGTTTCACATAACGTTTTTGTGCCTGTCCGTGGGATCCGACTTTGAAGGGGGATCCCACGGACAGGCACGGATCCATACGGATCCCTGCAATCGGATGGCAAATAGCCATCTGATCTGCAGGATCCGTGTGGATCCTGCGGTCCCCTGTCTGTAAAAAAATAAAAAAAACTCCTCCCGGAGGATACATCACCTGTCATCGGCTCCAACGCTGCAGCACAATCAGGGCAGAAGAGCCTGTGATGATGTAAGAGACCCGGTCAGCTGACGAGTCATGTGACCGGGCTCTTACATCATCACAGGTCCTTCAGTCCTGATCGTGCTGCAGCGTTGGAGCCGGTGACAGGTGATGTATCCTCCCGGAGGAGGTTTTTTATTTTTTTACACACAGGGAGAGGACAGGGGAAAGGATAGGGATAGATGAGGATAGAGAAGAGGGGGCACAGCAAAGAATAGCGGGGGCACAGCATATAGAATAGGAGAGGGAAGAAGATGGAGGAGCAGAGCAGGGAAAGACAGGGAGATACGGAGCCGACATCGGATCCGAGGTGAACTCGGATCCGATGTCCATAGGCTCCAATGCTGTGGGCACCAGGATCAGCCTCGGATCAGCAGTGATCCGAGGCTGTCCGATGTGAGTCACGGACACAAAATCGTAGCAGGCTACGATTTTGTGCCCGTGATTACATCGGATGGGATCGGATGGTGCCAAAATCGGATGCCAATAGTGGCCCATCCGATCCCATCCGATTCCCATAGGGGAACATGGGGTCCGATTTCGGATCCGATTGTATCCGTTTTGAAACGGATACAATCGGATGACTGAAAATCGTTATGTGAAAGCAGCCTTACAATCACTATATATGTGTGCCCCCTCACACTTCTGTATGAAGAGGGGGCGTGGCCAATGGCCCCATGATCACAGTACTATCCATCCCCTGATATACATCCTATGTAATGTATGAACAGGGCTGCTCTGGCTTGAAAAAGCAATCATGTCACCAAGCGGATATAAATACATGCTGTGTAAGTACACCTTGAATTTACAGATGCAACAGGACAACTAAAGGTAATACTGGCAGAATTATATATTGTATATTTAGGGACCAATGACTGCATTATTAGGAAAAAATAAACACTGGATTTCTAATATAAATTTGGGTTTCAAGGTGCTGCTCTAATATAACATAGCCTAGCCTATGTTCAGACAGAGTGTTTGTGCTCCGATTTTTATTGATCTATGTTTGGTGCAGTTTCTGCACCAAAAATAGATCCTATTTTTGAAAAAAAAGCATCACAAAGGCATCATGCATTTGTGCTGCTTTTTTGCTCCTTTTTTAGGGGGCACAGACACACACTTACCCTTCCTGTGATACCACGGTGACCTCCGCTGATGTCTTCATCCCGGGAGGTGGAAGGACCTGAGTATGAGTTGTTTGGTGATTGAAAACCAGCCCATGTGACTAAAGGGCCAGTTACACGCTGCAATTTGGCAGCGATCCGACCAACGATGTGGATCGCTGCCACATCGTGAACTGATCGCTGGTGAGCTGTCACACAGGCAGACTCACCAGCTATCAGGACCAGCGAGAACGCTGGTAACCAAGGTAAACATCAGGTAACTAAGCAGAGCGCTGCACTTAGTTACCCGCTGTTTACCATGGTTACCAGCCTCCCAGTGCTTGCTGTGCGGCGCTGGGAGATCTTTCATCGTTGGTCTCCTTCTGTCACATGCGTCGATGCTCGCCGCCCAGCGGGAGACCAACGATAGATTTATGGTCCTGGCCATAAATCTACGTTCAATGACTTATCGTTGATCGTTGATATGTGTCACACACAACGATGTCGTTTCGACATCGCTGCAACGTCACCAAACCGGTGACGTTGCAACGATATCGTTCCCGATATCGTTGTGTGTAACGGGCCCTTAAGTCACATGGTGAATCACATGGGCAGGTCCTATAAGCACCAAACAACTCACACACAGGTCCTGCTGTCTCTCGAGATGAAGACATCAACGGATCTCACCATAGGATCACGGAGAGGATAAGTAATTAGAAGTTAGTGATGCAGAAAGTGCACCAGAAAAACGGAGCACAAATTGACGTGCTCATTATTTTCTGGACCCGCTCTCTGCACCACTAATGGAGCAGTAAAAAAATGCAGCGTCTGCACAGCAAATTGAAAGTCCCATTGACTTTGCTGGCAGACGCAGTGACTGATCAGTTTTTGGTGCAGCTTTCAATAAAAGCACCAAAAACTGATTAAAATTGTCCTGTGTGAACGTAGCCTAAGACGGAGGTAAAAAGGCCCTCTTTTAGGGTAAATGGGGACCTATGAAAACATTAATGAGTATGCTGGGAGTCTACTTCACTCTGATTCAATGGCAAGGATATGATTGATTTACACTCACCCACTAGCATTCTATCATCATAGTAAGGGCTCACTCACACAAGCGTATAACACAATATAAGAAGGGTTTGAACTTGAACCAATGTTATTCAATGAGGCAGTGCAGATCTGCTTCTTCCTCATTTGAATTCGGCGTGCTGCAATTTGACTTCACATTGATATCGCACAAGGTAAAAATTGGATGCTGTATGGACCATCAATATGGCATCCAATTTTTAGGGATGCATTGCAATTCTATAAGACGGGAAACTGTAAACGGTTAATAGCTGCTGAAAGCACACAGATGGCTCTATTGTTCTGGATGAGAATGAGATCAATTTTTTTTATATGCTTGTGTGACCCAAACCTAGTAATTATAGTAAGTTACAATTTAATTAAATTAATTTTATTCAGAATATTGTAATATACATATTACTTCATCTTCCTAATAGGTAACGGTGTGTCATGTTACATCATGTAAAATATTCCTTAATTGTCGTCATCTTCACCCATCACATATCAGTGATCAGAGTTCCAGTATAAAGTTTTACCATTTCTTGAAAATAATCTTTTTATGACGATATAAATGGTTAGCTCGGTTTGGTACCCTGCAATCTGTGTCAGCAATCCCATTGCCTTACTGTCACTATACACCAGTAATGATACAGTCACACTGACACGTTATTGCAGGTATTCCACATCTAATCTGTAGCCAGTGATAGGACTCCACATTTCCTCAGGGCTCTTCTGACGTGTGGCACAGCTTCTTCTACAAACCATCTTCTCTCATACATAAGAACCATAACGTCGAGGAGCAGGTTCCTTTCTCGTTTCCTGCCAGCAATGAATAAACAAATCAATTTTTCAAGCAATAGAATATTTCTAAAAAAAAAAATTGAAATCACAGACCATTGAGACATCCACTCGCTATACATAGATATATGACCACCATCGCAGGATCAGACCCAATAGAATGACCCAGAGCCTGAGCCAAGTGTCATTAACATATGACATCTGATGATCTCCCATCACAACGCTCGTGTGACTCCGACCTTATACCGAAACATAAGGTTAGAATGTGATCCTTACATCTGCCTGTAGATTTCCTTCTCTGTCACATCTTCATCCAAAGCAGAAGAACTTTCATTGGAAGCTGTAGATAAACTGTGTAGTGTCCTACCACAACTGCACATCTCCGGGAATTTGTCATCTAACAATTAGAAAAAACACCAGAATAACATATTAAAATCCCCATGGTCATTTTGGTGACTGTGTCTATTACTATAATAGTCAAGAAATTAAAGAAATGTATAATGTGAAACATTGGAGATGCAGAAATGATTCTTTCTTACAAACATGGAAGGGTAACAATGGGAAGTGAACCCACCTAGAACGTTTCTTGAAGGCTTTTCCTGGTTCCTAAGTATGCAGCTGCCAAGTAGCTGTTGGTTGCTACAGAATATGAATAATGTTGATTTTCAATCCACTTTGATCACTCCTATTAGTCAAATGGCAAAATATTTTTGTACCATTTCAGGTGACAGACAACATACCTGTGCCTTTTGGATACTGCCCTTACCTGGACCAGCATACAACATTGACAGTCATGTTTTCCACCTCACCCCAACATTTATGCATCTATGTGAGATTTCTGTGCTAATATTAAAGTGTACTCGAGGTGGCTCAGCCTATGTGTGACGACCATCCGCTGTGAGGCCGAGCTGCTGGTAGGCAGCACCCCGAGAAACCCCGAGACCCTTAACCCCTATACAGGGATCTGGAATTATAGCGGAGCCCAGGAGGTAGCTACCTATGAGAGCAGCAGAGCAGGGAGGTCGTCTAGGAAGGGAAAAATCAGGAACCGAAGAACGTAGTCAGGAGTCCGAGTCAAAACCGAGAGGGCAGCGAAGGTACAAAATCGTCAGGCGGTACAGAGTCGAAAATCCAGGCAAAGGTCAGAGTCAAAACCAAACACACACTATATCACTGGGGAACCACAACTATATCTGGCGGCCTGCAAGACAGGCTCCAATGTATTTGAAGGGCGCGGTTACCTCCCATAGGCTGGAGCTCACAGCCTGATGACCTCATCCGGACCGCCCCTAGAACCAGGCCAGATAGAGATGCACGACTGGCTCCACTCACCCCACTTCTGACAGAAGAACGCAGGCTGCGCCTAACGGACACCTTTGCAGGGCCCGCTCCTCTGCGACCAACACCACCCAGAAGGGAAACACAGCGGCGCTCAGCGACAGAGGCAGACGTCGCGGGAGCAGTTCCATATGAGGACAAGGCCCTCCTATTACCAGCACCACCAGATGAAGGAATCCGGCTCCTCCCAGCGGCCGAGGCAGGAACACCGGCCACCGAGTCCAATGGCGATGTGACACTATGGTTCTTCTCAGAAATTCAAACAAGTTTTGTACCACTGATGAAGAAGCTGGGACAGCATTGAAACGCGTAGGGAGTAAAACACCATTGCATCATGACCTCGTGCAGGGCAGATCGTAGGAGCACTATTGTTTGGATTTCTGTATATACGCCACTAGAAGTGCAAATCCAGCAGCAGCTGTATGAACGCAGACACGAGTTATGAGTTTACACAACTGGCCCAGGTGAGCACATTCAATCTTAAGGGTATTAAGTTTCCCCATTCAATAAGACTCACTGCGCCCTTTTAAGTCTCTCACCGATTTATGGTTCTTCTCAGGCTTTCAAATTAATGCAGAATATGGTAATTCTATAAGTATGTGGTAGAGGTCAAATTTTATAGTTAATAATTTCTGGATATTTATAGAGCCATTGAATTTGGAATTTGGAATTTTAGACAACCGCAGGAGTTGCAATTATTTTTACAAGTCTTGAGACTTTACTTATGTTCACAATTGCAGAATTGTCAGGATCGGTGTCACTTATTAAGTGTCAACCTATGCGATACTGTTATGTGATTTGAATTTTAATGGAATTAGCGCTCAGAATCTGCAATAAAGCTGCAAGAGGGTCAACAGACCCTTACCCTCCTAGGTCAAATAAATGAAGTATCGTAAAATAAACTGAAATATATTTGAAGCGTCCTAAATTAAACACCAATTGTATTACGATCAATATTAGAATAAGGATCCTCATTGCCTATACAGCAGGAGAGCTGTCCAAACTAAGGGTGCATGCACACGATCAGTATACGCAGCGTTTTGGACGCAGCGTCTTGCCGCTGTGTCCAAAACGCTGCGTAGTACAGTAAAATCATAGTGGATGGGATTTCAAGAAATCCCATCCTCACTATGCGAAACCCGCCCGCAGCGTGTTTGGATCTGCGGTACGGGTTGCCGGGAGTCTGCTCCTCCGCAGCATGTTTATTTCATGCTGCGGAGTCGGAAGCGGCTCCCATCGGGTGGCCGCAGGGAGAAGCAGCCCTGCACCCGCCCCACATGGTGAGTACAGGACAGCTGCGGCCTCCCTGCGGCCATCCGCGGCTTCACTCAGGTCCGGAGGAGCTGCGTCCAACACGCAGTTCCTCCGGACCGTGTGCACGCACCCTAAGCTACAAGAGGGAATCCAGACACAGGCGATTACAGGAGGAAGGAACATGTGAGTAATCTCAAGTCACGGTCTTTGGACCAGCTGAACACCTCTATTGTGTAAGCCTGGATCCATCAGATGCATAAAGTTAGCAGATGCATGAGGACTCTGTGACTTCTCGGATACATAAGAATCGCAGGTACCTGTTCGAACGGAGCTTATAACTGTGATAACCAAAAAGGAAAAAGTAGCCAAAAAGGAACTTGAAATAGTGATATTATCTGAAATACTTAGGGTACTGTTACACGTCGCAACATTGCATGCAATTTCACTGGCAATTTGCTGGTTGCAGTGAAATCATGGACACATTGTTCTATTTTGTTGCCGTGTACAAATGGAACAATGTGTACATGATTTCACTGCAACCAGCAAACTGCAAGTGAAATTGCATGCAATGTTGCGACGTGTAACGATACCCTAAGTTTTATCAATGTGGGAACAGTAACAATATTTTTAACGATCAGTCTGGGCATTATTACTAGGATAATTTTAAGGAAAGACTGAAATAGTGACATTAACAACATACTAATTTTGATCAATGCGGGAACGGAAACATTATTTGTATCGACTTCTCTGGATACATTTTTATGATCACTAATACAGGGTGTTCATAAAGTATCTATGCAGTGCAGTGCAGTGTGGTGTTATAAGTACTAATACAAAGGATATTGTCCGCTGGTCTGGTTAGATTGCAGGACAGTTGTGAAGACTATGGAATACAGTGGGTGGTGCTGCAGTGTAGACTGTGGAATACAGTGTGTGGTGCTGCAGTGTAGACTGTGGAATACAGTGTGCGGTGCTGCAGTGTAGGCTGTGGAATACAATGTGCGGTGTTGCAGTGTAGGCTGTGGAATACAGTGTGCGGTGCGGCAGTGTAGGCTGTGGAATACAGTGTGCGGTGCTGCAGTGTAGGCTGTGGAATACAGTGTGCGGTGCTGCAGTGTAGGCTGTGGAATACAGTGTGTGGTGCTGCAGTGAAGACTGTGGAATACAGTGTGTGGTGCTGCAGTGAAGACTGTGGAATACAGTGTGTGTTGCTGCAGTGTAGACTGTGGAATACAGTGTGTGGTGCTGCAGTGTAGACTGTGGAATACAGGGTGCGGTGCTGCAGTGTAGACTGTGGAATACAGTGTGTGGTGCTGCAGTGAAGACTATGGAATACAGTGTGTGGTGCTGCAGTGTAGACTGTGAAATACAGTGTGTGGTGCTGCAGTGTAGACTGTGGAATACAGTGTGTGGTGCTGCAGTGTAGAGACTGTGGGAATACAGTGTGTGGTGCTGCAGTGTAGACTGTGGAATACAGTGTGCGGTGCTGCAGTGTAGACTGTGGAATACAGTGTGTGGTGCTGCAGTGTAGACTGGAATACAGGTGTGGTGCTGCAGTGTAGACTGTGGAATACAGTGTGTGGTGCTGCAGTGTAGACGTGGAATACAGTGTGGTGGTGCTGCAGTGTAGACTGTGGAATACAGTGTGTGGTGCTGCAGTGTAGACTGTGGAATACAGTGTGTGGTGCTGCAGTGTAGACTGTGGAATACAGTGGTGGGTGCTGCAGTGTAGACTGTGGAATACAGTTGTGTGTGCTGCAGAGTGTAAGACTGTGGAATACAGTGTGTGGTGCTGCAGTGTAGACTGTGGAATACAGTGTGTGGTGCTGCAGTGTAGACTGTGAATACAGTGTGTGGTGCTGCAGTGTAGACTGTGGAATACAGTGTGTGGTGCTGCAGTGTAGACTGTGGAATACAGTGTGTGGTGCTGCAGTGAGACTGTGGAATACAGTGTGTGGTGCTGCAGTGTAGACTGTGGAATACAGTGTGTGGTGCTGCAGTGTAGACTGTGGAATACAGTGTGTGGTGCTGCAGTGAAGACAGTGTAGACTGTGGAATACAGTGTGTGGTGCTGCAGTGTAGACTGTGGAATACAGTGTGTGCGGTTGCTGCAGTGTAGACTGTGGAATACAGTGTGTGGTGCTGCAGTGTAGACTGTGGAATACAGTGTGTGGTGCTGCAGTGTTAGAATGTGGATAACGTGATGTGGTGCTGCAGTGTAGACTGTGGAATACAGTGTGGTAGTGTGCTGCAGTGTAGGACGTGGATAATACAGTGTGTGGTGCTGCAGTGTAGACTGTGGAATACAGTGTGGGTGCTGCAGTGTAGACTGTGGAATACAGTGTGTGGTGCTGCAGTGTAGACTGTGGAATACAGTGTGTGGTGCTGCAGTGAAGACTGTGGAATACAGTGTGTGGTGCTGCAGTGTAGACTGTGGAATACAGTGTGTGTGCTGCAGTGTAGACTGTGGAATACAGTGTGTGGTGCTGCAGTGTAGACTGTGGAATACAGTGTGTGGTGCTGCAGTGAGACTGTGGAATACAGTGTGTGGTGACTGCAGTGTAGACTGTGGAATACAGTGTGGGTGCTGCAGTGTAGACTGTGAATACAGTGTGTGGTGCTGCAGTGTAGATGGAATACAGGTGTGTGTGCTGCAGTGTAGTACTGTGGAATACAGTGTGTGGTGCTGCAGTGTGAAGACTGTGGAATACAGTGTGTGTGTGCTGCAGTGTAGACTGTGGAATACAGTGTGTGGTGCTGCAGTGTAGACTGTGGAATACAGTGTGTGGTGCTGCAGTGTAGACTGTGGAATACAGTGTGGGTGCTGCAGTGAGACTGTGGAATACAGTGTGGGTGCTGCAGTGTAGACTGTGGAATACAGTGTGTGGTGCTGCAGTGTAGACTGTGGAATACAGTGTGTGGTGCTGCAGTGTAGACTGTGGAATACAGTGTGCGGTGCTGCAGTGTAGACTGTGGAATACAGTGTGTGGGTGCTGCAGTGTAGACTGTGGAATACAGTGTGTGGTGGCTGCAGTGTAGACTGTGGAATACAGTGTGTGGGTGCTGCAGTGTAGACTGTGGAATACAGTGTGTGGTGCTGCAGTGTAGACTGTGGAATACAGTGTGTGGTGCTGCAGTGTAGACTGTGGAATACAGTGTGTGGTGCTGCAGTGTAGACTGTGGAATACAGTGTGTGGGTGCTGCAGTGTAGACTGGAATACAGTGTGGGTGCTGCAGTGTAGTACTGTGGAATACAGGTGTGGTGCTGCAGTGAGACTGTGGAATACAGTGTGTGGTGCTGCAGTGTGACTGTGGAATACAGTGTGTGGTGCTGCAGTGTAAGACTGTGGAATACAGTGTGTGGTGCTGCAGTGTAACTGTGGAATACAGTGTGTGGTGCTGCAGTGTAGACTGTGGAATACAGTGTGTGGTGCTGCAGTTGTAGACTGTGAATACAGTGTGTGGTGCTGCAGTGTAGACTGTGGAATACAGTGTGGTGTGCTGCAGTGTAGACTGTGGAATACAGTGTGTGGTGCTGCAGTGTAGACTGTGGAATACAGTGTGGGTGCTGCAGTGTAAGACTGTGGAATACAGTGTGTGGTGCTGCAGTGTAGACTGAATACGGTGTGAGTGAATGGAACAGTGTGTGGTGCTGCAGTGTAGACTGTGGAATACAGTGTGTGGTGCTGCAGTGTAGACTGTGGAATACAGTGTGTGGTGCTGCAGTGTAGACTGTGGAATACAGTGTGTGGTGCTGCAGTGTAGACTGTGGAATACATGGTGTGTGGGTGCTGCAGTGTAGACTGTGGAATACAGTGTGTGGTGCTGCAGTGTAGACTGTGGAATACATGTGTGTGGGTGCTGCAGTGTAGACTGTGGAATACAGTGTGTGGTGCTGCAGTGTAGACTGTGGAATACAGTGTGGGTGCTGCAGTGTAGACTGTGGAATACAGTGTGTGGTGCTGCATGGATGGAATACAGTGGTGGGCTGCATGTGACTGTGGAATACAGTGTGTGGTGCTGCAGTGTAGACTGTGGAATACAGTGTGTGGTGCTGCAGTGTAGACTGTGGAATACAGTGTGTGGTGCTGCAGTGTAGACTGTGAAATACAGTTGTGTGGTGCTGCAGTGTAGACTGTGAATACAGTGTGTGGTGCTGCAGTGTAGACTGTGGAATACAGTGTGTGGTGCTGCAGTGTAGACTGTGGAATACAGTGTGCGGTGCTGCAGTGTAGACTGTGGAATACAGTGTGCGGTGCTGCAGTGTAGACTGTGGAATACAGTGTGCGGTGCTGCAGTGTAGACTGTGGAATACAGTGTGTGCGGTGCTGCAGTGTAGACTGTGGAATACAGTGTGTGGTGCTGCAGTGTAGACTGTGGAATACAGTGTGTGGTGCTGCAGTGTAGACTGTGGAATACAGGTGTGTGCGGTTGCTGTCAGTGTAGACTGTGGAATACAGTGTGTGGTGCTGCAGTGTAAGACTGTGGAATACAGTGTGTGGTGCTGCAGTGTGTACTGTGGAATACAGTGTGTGGTGCTGCAGTGTAGACTGTGGAATACAGTGTGCGGTGCTGCAGTGTAGACTGTGGAATACAGTGTGTGGTGCTGCAGTGTAGATTGTGGAATACAGTGTGTGGTGCTGCAGTGTGTACTGTGGAATACAGTGTGTGGTGCTGCAGTGTAGATTGTGGAATACAGTGTGTGGTGCTGCAGTGTAGACTGTGGAATACAGTGTGCGGTGCTGCAGTGTAGACTGTGGAATACAGTGGTGTGGTGCTGCAGTGTAGACTGTGGAATACAGTGTGTGGGCTGCTGCAGTGTAGACTGTGGAATACAGTGTGCGGTGCTGCAGTGAACACTGTGCAATACAGTGTGTGGTGCTGCAGTGTAGACTGTGGAATACATGTGTGCGGTGCTGCAGTGTAGGCTGTGGAATACAGTGTGTGGTGCTGCAGTGTAGACTGGGGAAAATATAGTGTGTGGTGCTGCAGTGTAGACTGTGGAATACAGTGTGTGGTGCTGCAGTGTAGACTGTGGAATACAGTGTGTGGTGCTGCAGTGAAGACTGTGGAATACAGTGTGTGGTGCTGCAGTGAAGACTGTGGAATATATGTGTGTGGTGCTGCAGTGTAGACTGTGGAATACAGTGTGCGGTGCTGCAGTGTAGACTGTGGAATACAGTGTGTGGTGCTGCAGTGTAGACTGTGGATATAAGTGTGTGGTGCTGCAGTGTAGACTGTGGAATACAGTGTGTGGTGCTGCAGTGTAGACTGTGGAATACAGTGTGCGGTGCTGCAGTGTAGACTGTGGAATACAGTGTGCGGTGCTGCAGTGAGACTGTGGAATACAGTGTGTGGTGCTGCAGTGTAGACTGTGGAATACAGTGTGTGGTGCTGCAGTGTAGACTGTGGAATACAGTGTGCGGTGCTGCAGTGTAGACTGTGGAATACAGTGTGTGGTGCTGCAGTGTAGACTGTGGAATACAGTGTGTGGTGCTGCAGTGTGTAACTGTGGAATACAGTGTGTGGTTGCATGCAGTGTAGACTGTGGAATACAGTGTGTCGGTGCTGCAGTGTAGACTGTGGAATACAGTGTGTGGTGCTGCAGTGTAGATTGTGGAATACAGTGTGCGGTGCTGCAGTGTGTACTGTGGAATACAGTGTGTGGTGCTGCAGTGTAGATTGTAGGAATACAGTGTGTGGTGCTGCAGTGTAGACTGTGGAATACAGTGTGTGGTGCTGCAGTGTAGACTGTGGAATACAGTGTGTGGTGCTGCAGTGTAGACTGTGGAATACAGTGTGTGGTGTGCAGTGTAGACTGTGGAATACAGTGTGCGGTGCTGCAGTGAACCTGTGCAATACAGTGTGTGGTGCTGCAGTGTAGACTGTGGAATACAGTGTGTGGTGCTGCAGTGTAGACTGTGGAATACAGTGTGTGGTGCTGCAGTGTAGACTGTGGAATACAGTGTGGTGTGGTGCTGCAGTGTAGACTGTGGAATACAGTGTGTGGTGCTGCAGTGTAGACTGTGGAATACAGTGTGTGGTGCTGCAGTGTAGACTGTGGAATACAGTGTGTGGTGCTGCAGTGAAGACTGTGGAATATAGTGTGTGGTGCTGCAGTGTAGACTGTGGAATACAGTGTGCGGTGCTGCAGTGTAGACTGTGGAATACAGTGTGTGGTGCTGCAGTGTAGACTGTGGAATATAGTGTGTGGTGCTGCAGTGTAGGCTGTGGAATACAGTGTGTGGTGCTGCAGTGTAGACTGTGGAATATAGTGTGTGGGTGCTGCAGTGTAGACTGTGGAATACAGTGTGCGGTGCTGCAGTGTAGACTGTGGAATACAGTGTGCGGTGCTGCAGTGTAGACTGGGGGGGGGGGGGGGGGGGGGGGGGGGGGGGGGGGGGGGGGGGGGGGGGGGGGGGGGGGGGGGGGGGGGGGGGGGGGGGGGGGGGGGGGGGGGGGGGGGGGGGGGGGGGGGGGGGGGGGGGGGGGGGGAATACAGTGTGTGGTGCTGCAGTGTAGACTGTGGAATACAGTGTGTGGTGCTGCAGTGTAGACTGTGGAATACAGTGTGCGGTGCTGCAGTGAACACTGTGCAATACAGTGTGTGGTGCTGCAGTGTAGACTGTGGAATACAGTGTGCGGTGCTGCAGTGTAGGCTGTGGAATACAGTGTGTGGTGCTGCAGTGTAGACTGTGGAATATAGTTGTGGTGCTGCAGTGTAGACTGTGGAATACAGTGTGTGGTGCTGCAGTGTAGACTGTGGAATACAGTGTGTGGTGCTGCAGTGAAGACTGTGGAATACAGTGTGTGGTGCTGCAGTGAAGACTGTGGAATATAGTGTGTGGTGCTGCAGTGTAGACTGTGGAATACAGTGTGCGGTGCTGCAGTGTAGACTGTGGAATACAGTGTGTGGTGCTGCAGTGTAGACTGTGGAATATAGTGTGTGGTGCTGCAGTGTAGACTGTGAATACAGTGTGTGGTGCTGCAGTGTAGACTGTGGAATACAGTGTGGGTGCTGCAGTGTAGACTGTGGAATACAGTGTGGGTGCTGCAGTGTAGACTGTGGAATACAGTGTGTGGTGCTGCAGTGTAGACTGTGGAATACAGTGTGTGGTGCTGCAGTGTAGACTGTGGAATACAGTGTGCGTGCTGCAGTGTAGACTGTGGAATACAGTGTGTGGTGCTGCAGTGTAGACTGTGGAATACAGTGTGTGGTGCTGCAGTGTGACTGGAATACAGTGTGTGTGCTGCAGTGTAGACTGTGAAACAGTGTGCGGTGCTGCAGTGTAGACTGTGGAATACAGTGTGTGGTGCTGCAGTGTAGATTGTGGAATACAGTGTGCGGTGCTGCAGTGTAGTACTGTGGAATACAGTGTGTGGTGCTGCAGTGTAGATTGTGGAATACAGTGTGTGGTGCTGCAGTGTAGACTGTGGAATACAGTGTGTGGTGCTGCAGTGTAGACTGTGGAATACAGTGTGTGGTGCTGCAGTGTAGACTGTGGAATACAGTGTGTGGTGATGCAGTGTAGACTGTGGAATACAGTGTGCGGTGCTGCAGTGACACTGTGAATACAGTGTGTGGTGCTGCAGTGTAGACTGTGGAATACAGTGTGTGGTGCTGCAGTGTAGACTGTGGAATACAGTGTGTGGTGCTGCAGTGTAGACTGTGGAATACAGTGTGTGGTGCTGCAGTGTAGACTGTGAATACAGTGTGTGGTGCTGCAGTGTAGACTGTGGATACAGTGTGTGGTGCTGCAGTGTAGACTGTGGAATACAGTGTGTGGTGCTGCAGTGAAGACTGTGAATACAGTGTGCGGTGCTGCAGTGTAGACTGTGGAATACAGTGTGCGGTGCTGCAGTGTAGACTGTGGAATACAGTGTGTGGTGCTGCAGTGTAGACTGTGGAATACAGTGTGTGGTGCTGCAGTGTAGACTGTGGAATACAGTGTGTGGTGCTGCAGTGTAGACTGTGGAATATAGTGTGTGGTGCTGCAGTGTAGACTGTGGAATACAGTGTGCGGTGCTGCAGTGTAGACTGTGGAATACAGTGTGTGGTGCTGCAGTGTAGACTGTGGAATATAGTGTGTGGTGCTGCAGTAGAGTCAGCACCTCCTGCATCTCCTCTAGTTTCCGCATCACCTTCCGGCAAGTGTTAACCACTGCATAGTTACTTCATGAACACCGTGTATATTAGTTTCAATTCTATTGTAATTTATGGTTTACTGGCCAGAGTTTTTTTTATATTAATATTTGTATTTTTACATTGTGAACGTTTTGAGTGAAATTAAATGAGTTTAGTATAAAGGAGCAGCATCCTTATTCTCATAGTGATAGTAATACAATTGGTGTTTTATTTAGCACTCCTCAAATATACTTCTGTTTGCTTTATGTTATGTGATTTGATTGTTAACAAAACAAAATGTTTTCAATAAAAATTACTTGATCAAAAAAAATATTAAAGTGCAGTCATATGCCAAATCAGTGTCCAATATGGAGTGAATCTTGGTCTTGTGAGACTTTTCTTGTTACATCTCCAGAGTTCCTCAGTGAAGTATAGGGAAAATTCTTGTGGAAATTCTAAATTAATCTGCTGAATTTTTCCATTTTCGGAAGGTGAATAACTGAGGGGGTTGAAGGTACCGTTACATGAGGCGATGGTACCGCCGATTTATTAGGCGATGCAGGGGCATGGCCAGTGGCGTAACTTCAGGCCCAGGGGCCCCGATGCGAAAGCTCCAATGGGCCCCAATTATTGGAAATCTTTAATAGTATTAGGCTTTTTCTATATGCCAAAGAGACTTTTGGGGCCCCCCTAGGCTGCAGGGCCCGGGTGCGATCGCAACCATTGCACCTACTGTAGTTACGCCCCTGGGCATGCCGATATCGCCCCTGCATCGCCTAATGAAAATGGGTGAGGGCGACGCTATTTACTGGTCGCCTGGTTTCAGAGCAGTGCTCTGAAACCAGGCGGCTGATCTGGGGCGATGTGCACACATCGCCCCATGTAAACGGCCACCGGCGACCTGACAGGCGATAGGAGCCATAGGCTCCCATTGTCCTGCATCGCTGCTGGGATTTTAAGACACCCCAGCGGCGATGCCGCCTGTCAGATCACCGGCGCGGCGCAGGAGGTCTCGCCCCATGTAGATGGGGGACGGCGACACTGGCGGGGCTCCAAAAACGTGCGCGCACCTGCCAGTCGCCGCCGACAACTCCTGTGCCGTCGTCTCGTGTGACGGTACCTTGAGATTAATCTAAAGGGCAGGGTTTAACAATCTATTTAAGTCAGAGCAGGAGGTGGGGGGAGGCTCCTACTGCAGTCAGTTGTTCTATAACCAGACATAATCTAGTGAGAAAAAGGAAGGGTGATAAACCAGTCGCCTCAGACATATTGAGAATTGAGATTTCTTTACATATCACGTTTAAAACACTTCCCAACATCTGCCGTATACTGTATGTTGGATGTACATCAGGAGGCCTTGTTTGTAAGGGTACCGTTACACAACGCAATATTGCATGCAATTTCACTGGTAATTTGCTGGTTGCAGTGAAATTATTATTATTATTATTATTTATTTATTTATATAGCGCCATTGGTTCCATGGTGCTTTACATGTGTAAGGGCAGAACAAGGACGAGAACATAAATAACGATGAATAAATCATACAGGTACATTAGGGCAGAGATCCTGTCCACAAGGGCTCACAAGTCTATAGGGGATGGGTGGGAGACAGTTGGAATGGCAGAGGTGAGATGGTGCAGCGGATTAGGTCTCAGTGTGGGTTATAGGCTTGAAGGAAGAGGTGGGTCTTCAGGTTTTTCTTGAAGGTTCCCAGGGTAGGGGAGTGTCTGATGTGGTGTGGAATAAAGTTCCAGAGTATGGCGGATGCACGAGAGAAGTCTTGTATGCGGTTGTGGGAGGTGGAGATGCGGGGGGAGAAGAGAAGGAGTTCTTGAAAGGAGCGCAGATTGCGTGGGGGGTGGTATCTGGAGACCAAGTCGGAGATGTATGGAGGGGACAGGTTGTCGATGGCCTTGTATGTCGGGGTTAGGGTTTTGAACTGAGATTTCTGGGAAGTAGGGAGCCAGTGGAGGGCTTGGCAGAGGGGGAAGACGGGGGAGTAACGGGGTGACAGGTGGATGTGTCGGGCAACGGAATTGAGGATGGTTCGGAAGGGGTGCAAGGGAGGAAGCGGGGAGGCTGGTGAACAAGAGGTTGCAGTAGTCGAGGCGGGAGATAATGAGGGCGTGGACTAGCGTTTTGGCAGTGTCATGGTCAAGGAAGGAGCGGATCCGTGAGATGTTTTTAAGCTGGAGGTGGCAGGAGGTGGCAAGGGCCTGGATGTGTGGCTTGAAGGAGAGGGCAGAGTCGAGGATTACACCGAGGGACTTGGCACCGGGGAGGTGTGAGAGTGTGCAGTCATTGACAGTGATGGTTAGGTCGGGTAGAGGGGAAGAGCGACTTGGGGGGAAGACGATGAACTCTGTTTTATCCATGTTGAGTTTGAGGAAACGAGCGGAGAAGAAGGATGAGATGGCGGACAGGCAGTGTGGGATTTTGGATAGCAGGGAGGTGATGTCAGGGCCGGAGAGGTAGAGTTGGGTGTCGTCAGAGTAGAGGTGGTATTGGAGGCCATGAGACTCGATGAGTTGGCCTAGGCCAAGGGTGTAGATGGAGAAGAGTAAAGGTCCCAGGACTGAGCCTTGGGGACTCCAACAGATAGGTGGTGGGTCGAAGAGGAGGTGTGGGAGTGGGTGACGCTGAAGTTCCGGTCTGTTAGATACAAGGAGATCCAGGAGAGGGCTAGGTCAGTGATGCCAAGAGATTCTAGAATTTGAAGCAGGAGGGAGTGGTCGACTGTGTCGAAGGCAGCAGAGAGGTCGAGGAGGAGAAGGATGGAGTACTGTCGCTTGCTCTTGGCGGTCAGTAGGTCGTTGGTGACTTTGGTTAGGGCTGTTTCGGTGGAGTGGTGGGCTCAAAACCGGATTGCAGGCGGTCAAAGAGGGAGCACGAGGAGAGTTGAGTGGATAGCTCGGAGTAGACATGTTGCTCAAGCAATTTTGAGGCGAAGGGGAGGAGAGATATGGGACGATAGTTGGAGACTGTTGCGGGTTCGAGGGAGGGTTTTTTGAGGATGGGTGTGATGAGGGCATGTTTGAAGGATGAGGGGAAGATGCCGGTGGTAAGTGATATATTGAAGAGATGGGTTAGGGCGGGGATAAGGACAGTGGTGAGGTTAGGGATGAGATAGGAGGGGAGAGGGTCGAAGGCACAAGTGGTGAGGTGTGATCGTGCTAGAAGGGAGGAGAGACGCATTTCAGTCATGGAGGAGAAGTTACTTTTGGTCGAGGGGGGTTGGGTGATAGAGAGGGAGGGATGAGTGGATTGGGAATCGAAGCTTTCTCTGATTTTGTCGATCGTCTGTTTAAAGAAGCGGGCAAAGTCGTCGACGATGATGAGGGGAGAGGGAGGGGGTGCGGGGGGATGGAGTAGGGCGTTAAAGGTTATGAAAAGATGCTTGAGATTGTGGGAGAGGGAGCTAATGAGAGACGAGAAGAAAGCTTGTTTTGCGATGGTCAGTGCTGTCTTGAAGTCGATGAGGGACTTTGTACAAAGCGAGTGCGTTGCGGAGTTGGACTTCTTCCATCTCCGTTAAGCTACCCTGGACATTTGTCGAAGTTTTTTGGTGCTGGCAGTGAGCCAGGGTTGTCTGTGTGCACGGGTTTTGTTGTTTGAGAGAGGGGCGGCCTGGTCGAGGGCTGTGGCGAGAGTGGTGTTGTAGAGGGTGGCGGCAGCGGCAGTGTCATGAGAGGAGGCTAAGTCAGAGAGAGGGAGGAGGGACTCACAAGTGAGTGGAAGTTGATGACCTTGAGGTTTCTTCTGGGGAAATCATGGACACATTGTTCTATTTTGTTGCCGTGTACAAATGGAGCAATGTGTCCATGATTTCACTGCATCCAGCAAATTGCCAGTGAAATTGCATGCAATATTGCGTCGTGTAACGGTACCCTAACTTGGAAAACTAGGGAAACATAAAAAAAATTAATTAGATAAGAAATGATAGATGTCATGATATCAGAACTCCTTGCAATTTCCACTGTTACATTGTCTTTGATACTAGACTGCATCCATGAAAACAATTGTATATTTGTGTTTGCCAGTATACGGCATTTGGGCAAAGAGTGTTCATTCTATGTTAAGGAGAGAGACTCTTCCATATGTATATTTTCACCAAACCTGTAAGATTTCATTACAAAAAAAATTATTTCTCACATGAATCACATTGCATCCAAGAAGACTTACAAATCTAGAGATGAGTGGATCACTATGTGCAACCCTAATCCATGGTCCAAGTCATTGTTTTCTGGGGACAAGATCAATGCAATTTTCCTGAGATCCCAGGTGCTACGGCGCTGCATACACCATTAAACAGACTGGTTTATCATCATCTGTGCTGACTGTGGTACACAGGCGACATCTCGCCAGCCTGGCTAATCATAAACCGAGTCTGAGGGTGATCAACGAGTGGAACAGGCTGCAATAACAGGTGGTGAGTTCGCCTTCAATGGAAGTCTTCACACAGAGGCTGGACAGACATCTGTCTGGGATGAATTAATGAATCCTGCTTTGAGCAGGGGGTTGGATCAGATGACCTAGGAGGTCCCTTCCAACTCTACCACTCTGTTATTCTATGAGATCCCATAAAGTAAGATAATTCAAACAGGTCCTGTTCATGGCCAGAGAGCATTGACCTGGATTGAGGTTGCACAAATAGATCTGCTCATCTCTACTTATGATAGTATGAAGACAGTGCTTTATCTGCACCATGGAAGTGGTGATGATATGACTGAAGGTCTACAACTTGCAATGAGCATCAGAGCGGAGGTCTAACAAACATATTATGTCCTTTATCAGCCTATAGTTATATCTAGAATTGCACATTAATGCTCTGTTCAGTCTCACATGACAAATGGGGGTACCTATCACCTTGTGGCCCCTTAGTTAGAACTAAATTTGTGAGCATAATCTTGACAAATCACAATTTGTAGTATGCATAATGGCTTATACTTAAGGCCATGCTCAACTAATGGAGCCTAAATGACCTTTCATTGTGCTTGTTTAAAGAAAAGATCAAAAGCAAAAAATTAATTTGCCAAGACATTTAGGTAGTTAGCTATGCTTGGCCGGCTCGTATATTCCAAGACATTTCACCAAACTAATGTGATATTCAAAAGTAAAAAATTTATATGATAGGGTTCTGAGAGCTATAATGCCCACTTTACACGCGGCAACAGGAAGATAGAAACCGGCAGGTGTCGGAGACAATTGTACCTTTTACCTTCAAAACACCTTGCAGATACCTGAATTACATGCAGCCACTTCAAGTTGTTTTGAAGGTAAGAGGTACAATTGTCTCCGACACCTGCCGGCTTCTATCTTCCAGTTGCCGTGTGTAAAGTGGCCATTACAGATGACTTGTTACAGACAACTGCCACTTAGGACAGAATTTTGTTCACATCTGTGTTTAGTTCTCTGTCAAAGCCAGATGGACCCTTCACTTTCAATTGGGTCCAACAAGTTACGACGAGGTGTCCTCCATATTTACAGGAAAATATCCCTTCTTGCAATTTTATTTATCTTGGCAAAAACAATGGAATGGAGGTGTGGCCTGGACATGGCATCGAGAGGACGCATAATCTGAGAGCTTTCTCCTCACATCAGGTTTCTAAGGAACTTACAAGCAATTTACAGACACCCACACACCATCTGTTATGGCAAAGACAGACAAGAGACCAGAGGTTAATCTGAGGTCCTCCTTATCTATCAGCAAATGTGGCACCCCTATGGTTCATTTGCCACAGAGGGATTTCCACATCAGGTAAACTTACACATACAACACCCTCCACCCCAGACCTGAAGGGGAGGAATTTCCACATCAGGTAAACTTACACATACAACACCTTCCACCCCAGACCTGAAGGGGGAGCTCTACTTGCCAACTTCAAGCAAGGTCCCCTATAAATTCAGGCCCGGGGGAGGAGTTAGGCAGTTCAGTACAGAGCAGTACTGAGGAAGACACCTGGTGAACGGAGCCGCACTAGGCCCTTACCAGAGGGAAGCCTAGCCAGTGTAAGGGACCTAAGAGTGAGGGTCGAAAGCAAGGCGAACCAGAGATGGAGTGGGGGGCAGAGGAACCATACCGGAGTCTGCACGGGTCTAGTTAGCCCAGCAGAGAAGACCGGAGGACCAGGGAGACTTCAGTCTCCTGGCGGACACTTGTAGCACAGCCAACAACAGAGCCAAGGACCGTACTGGAGTTAGCGGGGCCCAACAGAAGGTTCTCACCACCTGCTATACAAGTGAGGGGCACAGGAGAGGTCAGTGCTAGGTTTCAGACAGGCCAGGACTTAAGCACACACACAGAACAAGGAGGCCTCGCAACTCATCAGCTGTGAAAATCCTGAACTGCCACCAGACCAATTGGACAGTACCCTGGATGTCACCTTGCTGCAACATCACCAGTAAACCGTACGGAAATAACTTCCAGCGCGTGTGTGTTTGTTATTGCGGCCCCTGATCCTACCCTTAACATGGACTGTGTGCCAGCATCTCTGCCTGCAGAGCCACCTTCTTTCCTAGCAGTGCTGACAGACCAGCCTGAGGAGCCGCACACTTGTTCCCTTGTTAAGACTGTGACAGAGCTGCCTCACTGTGTAAAATTTCTATTCATCTACAACTGCCCCGGGGAAGCATTACCAACTAGCTGCAACACCGTCACCCCGGAGGTCTGCAAGCAGCACCGATATCATTACCGGATACTGCGTGCAGATACAAAGTGGTATGCTCTTATGCACGTATATGAGTCAAAGTGTGCACTGCTCTCCTTAAGCGTTTGATATGGGGCTGATTGGGCCTTACTATGTTATTACTTGTATATACCACACTATACTATTACCTGTATATACCAAGTCATGATCATGCTTTTGTATAGGGACCCGTGCAATATTATTGTGGCAATGTGCAATGTGCTAAGTGCAATACCTAAATGTTATCTGTGAACACCATGCTGTGCAATGCACTGCCTGTATCTTCAGCCAAACTTGCATTTTTTAATTGAGTGCAATTTTGTAAATAAATAATCATATTGTTTGAGCATAGTAAAGACTCAGTTTCTGGTTGTATAAAACATTACCGGATACCGTAGGTGGCGTCACAAACTCTTATTATTTTATTTTATTTTATTTTTATTTAACCCTTTTTTCAGTGACCACCAGGGCCATGGGGCCGGGCACAGGCTGCCCGTGACATCCCCAGTAAATCAACACCCGGAACCAGGTACCCCACACCCCTGGGGTGGGTCACAAATCATGTATAATGCATCTCTTATCAGAGGGCTACCCTTCCCAGGCAGTCCTTACTACTTAATCTTAGAGCTGAACAAGAGGAAGCAGCCTTAATTAGTGATTGTCGAACTAAACTGCAAAGTTTGGGGTCCGTACCAAACACCTAGTGTTCGGGCAAAGGATCCTGAACACGGACTTCCCTGGGAAGTCCATGTTACAGTTCGGGGTCGGGAGAGCTGTAAAAATAAAGAAAATAGCTGTTAAGCAGCAGCTCATACTTACCGCATGCCGCCATCCTGTCGCTAATACTTACGGGGCCGCTTATTAGCTTCCTGGATATCACTTTTAGTATTATCACCGATAACGCGTTTTTGAGTTATCCAGTATTAAATATAGCAAAAAAGGGGGAATAACTTTATTTATCTTGTTTTAGTAATTTATTAGTTAAAAGCACTTAGTGACAAGGTGATGTGGTGCAAACAGTGTTATAAAGACTTCCCACCCCCAATGACAAACTACATAAACTACCCACGAGGTAGGGTCAAGACCGAGGTCTAGGGTTTGGATGACGTCACAATGTGGTCAAAAAACGGGGTTTAAATGCGGTCACCAGTGGGACACCCGACACATTTGGCGTCTAGGGTGCTCACAATGGTTTCCACATATGGTCAAGTACAATTCAACGAGCCGTCGTCCTTCTGTAACAAGGTCCAACCTAGTACCTTAAGTCCTAACTCACACAAGTGGTGTTGGTCTCAACAAGTTATACAGCACAGTGATATAGTCTGTTAGCAAAGAGGATTTGCCCGATGCGTTTCGCCTAAAAAAGGCTCATCAGGGGCAATATTGATACGCTACATCGAGTTCATAAAAGTTCACACTAGTTGAAAGTTAACCTTTAGTTTACAGTTCATCAAACAGGTCCAGATACAGGATCCTATGATTAGGAGGTAAAAGTAGGCCGAAATAAAAACGTTTTTTTCTTGTCAGAAGTTTTCTTATAAAACCAGGGGTAACGATACTTCAAGCTGTCCTGTCATCCCAAACCCTTGTCTCAGAACGGTGTCTTTTCCTTCATCTGTTTTAAGATCCTATTATATAAAACTTTCTGGTGTAGTTTTGTTTGTTTAGTAGTCAGCCTCTTTGTTTTTCTCCTCCTTATTTGACAATTTCACCCGCAGGTCAATAATACACTTGGTTCTGATGCAAGCTACAAGCTTAAATGAGCCATCGGTATGCAGGTCTCGCTCATTTAGTGATTAAGGACAGTAAGGATACTGTACAGCCTTGCTGATGCAGCTCAGCCAATTAACCTCTCGTGTGGATCAGTCCCTCTGCTGGTCCCGGATTGTAATTGTCTCCCTCTGTATGGACAGCAATGGATATCACTGCAGAGGGACCCAACAGCCAATCACAGACAATTTCAAAGAGAATGGGCATCTGTGATTGGCTGTTGGAGTAATCTGGACATTTTAGATGGCAGAATGTATGAGCTAGTTTCACTAATCACAGACGCCCATTCTCTGTGACAGTATATGTGATTGGCTGTTGGGCCTCTCAAGCATTGACTGACATCATAGTACTGTAAAAATAAATAAATAATGTAAAAAAAAATGTGCGTAGTGCTTCGCTGTATTCTTGATCTCAGCACAGATAAAGCATACCGGTGGGTAACAATCCAAGCAAGAAAAAATCTCCAGGAAAGACAGACAGGACAGATGATTTAAAAACCAGCAGTTAGTAGAATGACCCCAGCACTAGGAAAGATCACACACGTTTCGACTTCAAGAAGTCTTAATCATAGAAGTCAAAAGGTGTGGGAACCTTCCTAGTGCTGGGGTCATTCTACTAACTGCTGGATGATGTTTTAATTGTTTTAAACGAAATAATAAAGTTTATCTGATTTTCAATTCCTCTGCCCTGTTTGTCTTCGCTGAAGATTTTTTCTTGCCCGAAATTCGTAGTGTCAGGCCAATATTAGACCTGACCACTATGAATTTCTAGTAAACAGTAAAAAAAAAAAAAAAAAAACGAAAAAAAAAAAATTTTCATTTAAATTAAACACAAAACCCATCCCTGGTTTTTGTGTTTCCAGATTACTTCAACAGCCAATCACAGACGTCCTTTCTCCATGACAGCATCTGTGATTGGCTGTTGGGTACCTCTGCAGTGAATTTCCAGGAAGCTAATGAGTGGCCCCGGAAGTGGAAGCGGCAGTACAGCGGGACACGGTAAGTATGAGCTGCTATTTAATAACTATATGTTTTCTTTTACAGCCCCCCCCCACCCCATCCCATAACCTTAAAGTCCGAGTTTGAGGTTCGGACTCAAGTTTGAGTCACATTTGGCCCCAAGTTCAGATGTTTAGGGCCTTACCCCTCAAACTGGGTCAAGTTCTTTGCCCACAGATCCAAGGCCAGATGGCTCTGCCAACAGGTCTGCTCTAAGGTAAGCAGAAATTATTTAAAGTCTCCATCTTTCTCTGACACTAGGAAGTCCTCAGTTCGGACCTTTGGATTCTCGGTCTCCAGATTGTCTAGGGTGGGCTTCGGGGCCTGAGCTGAGTTAGCTTCATTTGATACTTATGCCCTGCAGCCTCACATGCTGTCTGACGCTCTGCAACCTCACACTCTGCATGACACTGTACCTGATGCTCTGCCTTGTGGATCTTCTAGGTGTCTCCAGCCTCAAGACAGGCCAGGGCAGCTCAAAGAAAAATGGCATACAAGCCTGCTAGGCTGGGGGAGGGGTAGGTGATAAGCTGCCCACTACGGGCCTGACAGCAGCGGGCTCCTTGATAATCTTTGGCTGGGCTCAGCCTCAACTTGAGCAACATAGCCTCCCACCTCTTTCGCACTGTCCATTGCAAGGGCCATCTCCTTAATCTTACCCCTTGCGCCGTTGGCCATCTTTGCAACCTTTGGTCACTGACACAGAGCTGCAACCTGATTTACCCACACATCTTATAGTGTTTGCACTCTGACAGTCTAGTACTGAACTGATCTAAAGCTACTTGGTAGTCTTTAGAGTCTCGTATTATGGGTCCCTCACTCACACACACTATTATCTCGATCCCACTGTTGGCATCAATCTGTGACAAACCGCAGTACGCAGCCATGTCCTGATGTCACTAATACATCAGAGTCACACAATACAGTCTTGTCACTTCCACCAACACGTTACGTTTCGCACGTTATGGGGATTCATAAAGACAGCTTGGCACAGTTTTACACAGACACCACTTGTCCACACAGGCACAGGGAGGGACGGGGAGTGAGAGACGGTGATCCATGCTATCACCGGCATGGCACAACACTTGCTCACAACCTTGACAGGCTGGGAGATGCTTTTCTCTAGCTGCAGTGAAACAGAGATCTACCAGTACTGCTACAATTTCCTCATTAGCTATAACCCTGGTCCAAAAACTAGCACCAGGGTGCATGTCATATTAAACTGAGAAAATGGCCGTGTGAATTCATGGATCAAGATAAAAGAGCAACCCAGGATTAAATTATATATTTAAGCGCCTTAAGGGCCCACTAAATAAAAACACTATTTCACTATTTACACAATGGATTCACAGATATGATAGCCAGATTTGCAGATACAGGTAGGAGTACAACAAGTATAGCCAGACATACATACGTCAATTACCAGTTTCGATGTTAGGCCTTGGTTGGTGGCTCGGGACATGGGAAGAGCTGTGGAGCTAGGGGTTGCCTTGGTTACTTCCAGCACGTGTCATGACGTGACCACCCTGGCAGTGAAAAACTAAGAAATATGGTGGATACCTTTATACCCCTCACTTGACCAAACCCTTTATGATCTATTGTTGGAGCTATCTGTGGGATGGGCTCAGAACTACCAAGAGTTATGAAATCCCAGCTTTCCACATATCTTCACCCCCAATTGGTCAAGGTGAGAGATATATCCATCATATTTTCTATTATGAATTTACCTGTTCATAGATATTCCCATGATGACTATACTGTCTTCCAGCTGCTAGATATTGATTTTGAGCTTGTAGGCATGCCCCACAAGTAAAGGAAGACATGTATTACATGCATCCTGATATACTGAAGCCAAAAATACGCCTGACATATTTGTATGAGTTATGCACACCCCAATATTTATAATTTTCTACTGGAGTACATGTCTGATAGGGCTCAGGCCATCAGCATGCGTTTGTAGTGGTCAATGAGATCGCCTTCCTTTTCTTAATTAACTTTCTCACTTTACCATCTGCCATTGGAACCATTTGTAGATGGATGGGACATCCTGTTTCAGTCTGCTATTCTAAATAAAATGACATATGTGTATGAAAAGGATATAGTAATACCTTACAGATTGATGATTTTGCATGAGTTTTTCATGCCACCAATGCTCATTCAACAGTTTTTGCAAACCTGGGAACAAGTTATTTAGGGAACCTGTCAGCTAGTTTTTACCCCAAACTTATCACTACCAGTCCCTGCAGCTTCCTAGCACATCCTTAACCATCCCTGTCTGACCTAAAATGTCCTAAAATGGTTGTAAAAAATGAATTTGATACTTACATCTCTATGGTAATTAGTGATTGTGACTACATATGTAGTCACACTGGGCATTCTCCAAGGCTGCATTCTCCCCCCTCACTGCTCCTGATTCAAAATTCTTGTTCCTCCTTCCTTCCCATTACAAAGCCAGTGCATACACCCAATAATCCCCCACAATGCAGAGCGTCATCACCGGAAGTAGGAGCCTTGAATTTTGAATCAGGAGCGCACTTCTGACTGAATGATAATGCCCACCGGCATGTCATGTCAACTTCGAGGGGGGAAAGAAGGCAACCGTTGAAAACTCCCACCGGGGCGTGATACCAGCAGTGAAGAGGGAGAATGCAGCTGTGGAGAACATCATCCAGGGTGACTTTTTACCATATGGAGATGTAAGTATCAAACTCATTTTTTACAACCATTATAGGACAGTTTTAGGTCAGATAGGGATGGTTAGGGATGTACTAGGAAGGTGCAGGGACAGGTAGTGATAGGTTTGGGGGCAAAAATGAGCTGACAGGCTCCCTTTAATCTCATCATCTATCTAGATACCTGAGGAAGGCGGTTGTCTCCGCCGAAACGCGTTGTATCCGTTTTTTATATTCTCGCATGTTTTGAGGAATAAAATTTTTTGTGGACAAGAAGTTCTTAAAATTATTACCACGGGGAGCGCGGCCACTATAGAATTGGATCACTTCCTATTGAACCTTTATGCCTGTGGGAATCCGTGGCAGGACCCAATACAGGATCAATTCAAGGCGAGCAGCAGACCCGGATAAATATCCAAAGCGTGAGGAGGCTTTGGAAAAACCATATGCTTGAAGTTTTATGGCAAGAGGTGAGTGCATAAAACTTCATTAAAAGGGCACCAGAGAGTTACATTGGTAACGCGCTGAGATTGGCGCCGCATGTTTGTTTTTTATATATACCCCACAGGGAATCACCTTACATCATCTATCTCATGTAGGTGGGGGCCATTAATACCCTTATTTGACAATCTAGATTTTCCCCATGCTTCAGGTGCGGACTTCTATTCTGGGACAAATCCACTGCGGTTAGGTTGAACCAGATTTTCATGGGATAGGACTCTTTTCCTTTCTTTACAGAACTTGGTAACTCTTGTCCAGGTAGAGGACTATCCTGGCTGGCATATTACCAACTGAGGTCATTTAAACATGTTCACATATCTCAGACAAGTATAAAAGGATGAACTCACTCCGTTTAAAACCTTAATTACTCAAGTAGCAACTAAAAGGCACACCTGCAATAACCCTCTACCATTTTACTGGGTCATGGGAGAGAGAACTGGGAAGTCAAATTTCAAAGGAGGATTGACAAAAAGAATTCATACTCGCCCACAAATGATCCATTAGCGATGCTCAGGAGAAAAATTACAAGATTGTATGTCGATGGTACTGGTGTTCCACTTCTGCATAAGTTCTTGTCTGTGGCGGATATGCACTGGCGGAGTGTCAATGCAGCCAGGACTATGTTATATATATATCGTGGAAATGCCCATGGGTGTGTAGGTTATAGAAATATACATTTTCTCACTGTACAATAGCCTCACTGGCAGCAAAGTCACACCCTGCACCCAAATACATTTACTTTCCACTACTCCGGATTCAATCTCAAAGGTAAAGGAAGTGATCCTTAGGCACTTACTAACAGCTGATAATTGTAATTTATTCCACGTCACTGGAGATCATCATAAATTTCCACTTTGGATGACTGATTAACGATATTATGAAAATTGAAAACATGGTGGCACATGATAACAATCGCCTCAAGAATTTTCATCGCCAATGAACATGTTGGATATTATTCAGTGAGGGGAATGGCCTGGCTATTTGGTTGCCAGAAAATAATATTTAAAATAGAATGTCGGGATAGATGTCATCTCCTCTGAAGTGCTGGTTTCAATAGCTTGTGTTCTTTTTTTTTTTTAATTCTTCTCCCACTTCCCTTTCCTTTCTATTCTCTCTCTTTCCACCCTCCTTACTTCCACACATTCCTTTAGCACACACATAATTATTTGGTTCATGTAATAGCTTACATTAATACCTTTTTAAGCTGGTTGTACTGATATTATAATGATTAATGATAACTTAATATCTGCCTTGTCCTTCAAACCACAAATCCAAACTCTCGCCACCTCCTGTCGCCTCCAGCTCAAGAATATTTCCAGAATCCATCCTTTCCTCAGCCTTCAATCTACTAAAATTCTTGTACATGCCGTCATCATCTCCCGCCTTGAGTACTGCAACATTCTCCTCTGTGGCCTCCCTGCTAACACTCTTGCACCTCTCCACTCTGTCCTCAACTCTGCTGCCCAACTAATCCACCTCTCTTCATGCTACTCCCCTGTATCCCCCCTCTGCAAATCCCTCCACTGGCTCCCAATTCTCCAACGAATCCAGTTCAAGCTACTAACACTGACCTACAAAGCCATCCATAAACTGTCTCCTCCCTATATCTCTGAACTAATCTCACACTATCTTCCCTCACGTAATCATCGATCCTCCCAAGACCTCCTCCTCGCCTCCACACTTATCCATTCCTCACACAACCGCCTCCAAGATTTCTCCCGAATATCCCCCATCCTCTGGAATTCTGCGACCCAACACATCAGATTATCCACCCCGCTTGAATCCTTCAAATGGTACTTGAAAACCTCTCTCTTCAGGAAAGCTTAAAGCATTCAATGACCGGGCCGCCTCCCCAACGCCTCCGGAGCTGCTGCCTCATCGGCACCAGAGCTACCACCTCTCCACCACCAGATCTGCTGCACCCCTGACCTACTGTTTCCTCCCCATTGCCCTGTAGAATATAAGCCCGCAAGGGCAGAGTCCTCCCCCTCTGTACCAGTCTGTCATTGTTAATTTGTTTACTGTAAACTATATATATAATTTTGTATGTAACCCCTTCTCATGTACAGCACAATGGAATTAATGGTTCTATATAAATAAATAACAATAATAATAATAATAATATGCCTCATTTTTTTTTATTATTTAATGTAATTGGAAAGCATAAACTGTGTAGCCACAAAACTGACATAAGAGTGGTAACGATCAACTCTTAAGTAGGCATAAAAGAAAGATAAAGATGTTTTAGAGTTGATATTTTAGATGGAATTCAAGTATTTACTTAAAAGAAAATAAAGCTGTCAAGAGAACACATATTTTATTAATGGAACTTGTCAGGAGACAGGTTTCAGGCTTTTCAATGCAACCTTCTGTGTTCTTTGCCCTGATTCAAAATGGTGTCTGCTGCCTCATTATGACAATGTGTTCTCTGCCTGTCCTGCCTATTTAAGCTCCAGTTCCACATTCAGATCCCGCCTGAGTATTTTGTGTCTAACCCTGGCTTCTTCAGTGTTACTCCTGAGACTTGCTCCAGTTCCAACTTCTTCAGATCAGCTCTTCATCCACCTTATGCTAATAATCTGCTCTGCTGAACCTTACTAGTACTCCAGGTTTCCTCCAGTAACAAGCCATGCCCTGTGAAGGACTGGCCCAGTTTTCCTGATTTTGCTTTGCTCCATGTAAGCTGCTGATATTTGCTTCTCCCTGACACAGTCCCCAGGCAGCAGGCATCTCTGGTATGAGAACTATTTATTAACCTCTTGTGTCCCTGACATTGGTTCTAGTTGTATGTTTATGATGTTGTAATCTGGCTGTAATCACCTTGGCTGCAACTTATGCAAAAGACTGCAACTGTATTCTCTGTTGGGGGAACTTTACTTTTTATATTAACGTCATTACCATTGAGATGTCTGTTATGTAAAATTCTGGGTCCTGTGTTTGATCTCTCTTTTCTCCCTGCACTTTGTCCTTGAAAACAACCCCCCACTTTTTTCACTGATGCACTTTTTGCTTACTAGCTGTGACAATCACTTGTTTTTCTACAAATAAAACTGGTTGTAACGCATGAAGATGCATTGTGTGACTCTATGTACCTTAAAGACATTTTGGTTCGTTAGTTTTAATATGTGTATATGTCGGTACTCCTACAACAGGTCATGTTGATTCTCTGGTTGTTTATTTGATATTTGTGTTTTGCCTAGTGACTTATAGTACAGAGCAGTTCTCTTGACTTTCTGGACTTGTGTGTTTAACCGCTCTGCACTGTGTTGTTTCGGGACTGTTTTCTCAAGTGATTACTGCAGTTCTGACTGTGCAGCTGTGTGTGAACAACGCTCTATAAGACTTTTTGAATTCTGACCACATTACTGTTTGCTTCCACCATTACCTGCACCCTGTTTTACTGCAAGTGTGAAAATACAAATGTGAACTCTAAAACCTTGCCTCAGTTTTTTTCCAAGCCACCAGGTTCTATGGCTATGCAGTAAAAGCATTACACAGGATGATTTTGCTACTGAAATGAGCTGTATTGGAGTATAGGTCGTAGAGCAACAAGAAATATTAAATTTGGCTGAAAAATCAGGCTTTGAAATTATATGCAAATTAGTTGGGAAGCGCCCTGTTTACTTCAAGTACATCAACACGCCCACAATGCACTTCCAGTTTAATTATCAGGTGGTTTCAAGCCTGATTTCTCAGCGATGGCATATTGGTCAGCAGTTTATTACAAAACTCTAGAAATGTCATTCTTGTTCTATAAACTATAAAAAGGCAGAACAAACATTTCAGGAGTAAAATCTTAAGGTTATATCTAAATTCTTAAGTATCACATTAATTTACCTGTTGCTCCTGTGTGAGTATATTCTGGTGCTTTCCGATGAGAGATCAGCAGAACCTCAGCTCCTGCTGTGTAAACTGGGGGACTAAAATAGGACGATATGGACCTCTTCTCCAGTTCCTGCTGAAGTACCCTAATGGTGTCTGACAGCGACAAGTTTTCTTCTTTAATCTGTAATAGGATTTAACATATATACTGTGAAAGCAAAGTACCAAGTTCTTTTGTTGTATTACCTCAATGTATAATTAGGTAGATGATCAGGTGCAGTTATTTTAATTTTAAGTGAAATGGTATAGATTGAAACTGATATACACTCCTCAACATTGAAATTGCAACATCAAGAAGAAAAAGTGTAGGAATTATGGAAATCATTAGATGGCTGGGCATGGTAATCAAATAAAAAATATGAAAAAATAGAATCAAAATGTTCAAAATATCCCGAGTTATCAAGTATGGAAATACACCCACTTATGCACCTTGGCTTATGATGTTATTATTGGTTGCCTGAGAAATGTTCTGCCACATCGAATGCACTTGGGCGAATCAAAAAGATCCGTTGCTGGCAGCTCCCTTTTGCAATTGCCGCCCAAAGAAGTAGAAGATGTTCTCAATGGGAGACAAATACTTCCTACACTAGCAGCGAGTAGAGCTTGCTATGAATAGAGTTGTAATAATAATAATAATAATAATAATCTTTATTTAAATAGCGCCAACATATTCCGCAGTGCTTCACAATTCAGAGGTTCATATTTAAACAATCATAAGAAATAGTTATCAGAAAATGCAATATGATACAATACAAAAAACAATACAATACAATACAAAAATATAATACAAAGCATAATACAATAATTAGAGCAAAATAATGACAGCCCTGCTCATAAGAGCTTGCAATCTAACAATGAGGTGGGGGTGACACAAAGTACAGGTGCTTATTTACAATGACGGTATAGTCAACTTGAGGAGATGGGGAACAGATAGGAACAGTATAAGTGGCCACAAACCTTTATTTGTGATCTACTTGAGACTGGTGGAGCCGATAGGCTATGTCTAAGTGACTTTGACTAGGGATCATAATAGGCCACCCTAAAAAGATGTGATTTTAGGGATCACCTGAAACTATGTAGGTTGTGGATACACCTAATTTCTTGGGGTAGAGCATTCCAGAGAATTGGTGCAGCGCAGAAGAAGTCTTGGAGCGGGGAGTGGGAGGTTTGGATTAATGCAGAAGTGAGTACTGTATAAAGTCACTTCCAGAGTGAAGAGAATGGGTGGGGTGATAGACAGTGATGAGGATGCAGAGGTAGGGAGGTGCTGCATCGTGAAGAGCTTTGTGGGTGAGAGCAAGCAGTTTGAATTGGATCCTATAGTGTATAGGCAGCCAGTGCAATGACTGGCATTAGAGCAGAAGCGTCTGAGTAACGGTTAGCCAGATAGGTGATCCTGGCTGCTGCATTAAGGATGGACTGGAGAGGGGAGAGTCTACTGCGGGGGGAAGCCGACTAAAAGAGAATTACAATAATCAAGGCGGGAGTGAATCAGGGCCACAGTGAGGGTTTTTGTGGCTTCCAAGGTGAGAAAAGGCGGACTCTAGAGATGTTCTTCAGGTGCAAGTGGCAAGAGCGGGCGAGAGAGTGTATATATGGGGGTGAAGGAAAGATCAGAGTCAAACATAACACCCAGACAGCGAGCCTGCTACCTAGGCGTTATCGTGTCACCGCACGATAGCGGAGAAAGAGATGTCAGATTTAGTGAGGTTAGAGGAGGGCGGGAGCAGGAGAAGTTCAGTTTTGGAAAGGTTGAGTTTCAGATAGACAGCAGACATGATATTGGAAACTGCGGTTAGACAGTCATTGGTGTTCTTTATTAGAGCGAGAGCAAGGTCAGGGGAAGAAGTGTATAATTGTGTATCATCAGCATAAAGATGGTACTGAAAGCCAAATCTGCTGATGGCCTGTCCAATAGGGGCCGTGTTCATGAAACTGTTGGACATGCCCACCACTCTTCCCGAGCTGCAGACACATAGAATGATGGAACCATCTCTATAAACTTAGTTAGGATATATGGGGCAGGGGAGGTCTTCAAGAAACAACTCCATTAAAGTAAATTACTTTCTGTCTCTATAAAAAGATCTAGAATAGCGTATAACAATTTACCTTCTCAGAATAAGCCTTCAGTTTCTCAATTTCCAGTAAGTGGCAGTCCTGAAATAATAGTTTTAATATTTATTACATTTGATGTAATAGAAATATTCCTTACAGGGGTTTTTCCACTACTTAGATATTGATGAAGTATCCTTAGGATAGTCATTAACCCCTTCACGACCTATGACGTCGTGGGACGTCATAGAAGTCGATGCGTTCCCGACCTGTGACGTCCCACGACGTCATGGCAGGATCGCGTTCCAGCGGTGATCGGGGCCGGTGACATGTCACTGGTGCCGCGGGAACATGAGGACCTGTACTTTGTCCTGGGGGGGTGGCTTTTTTCCCCCTCGTGGCTGAATTCGCTCTGATTGGAAGTTTAATCTGAACTACCAATCAGAGCGATTCTCCCCTCCAAATCTGATTGGATTTCTCCAATCAGGCTTGGAGGGGTGGGTGTGCGGGTGCCCTCCCCCTCCTAAGCCCCTCCGACTCCCAAGTTAACCCCCCCACCCACCACCGGCACCGATCCCCTCTCAGCAGCCTCCCGCATGCCGGCGCTGCTGCAGGCGCCGGTGCAGGCACCGGCGCGGTCTGGCGCCGGTGGGTGCCTAGTGCCTTGCAACCCTCCTGCCCCGGATGCCCCGGGTGCCCAGGTGCCCTAGTGCCCCCCCCCTCCGTGTCCCCTCTCACCCGTCCTCCGTGGTGCCGTGGCTCCTCGGTGTGGCGCTCCTCCTCTTCTCCCAGGCTCCTCCTCCTCACTGGAGGATCTTGAGAGAGAGGTAAGTATGTGTGTGTGTGTGTGTGTATGTGTATGTGTGCGTGTTCATGGGTGGATGCATGGGTGCGTGCATGGGCGCATGGGTGCGTGCATGGGCGCATGGGTGCGTGCATGGGCGCATGGGTGCGTGCATGGGTGCAAAGATGGATGGGTGCGTGGAGGGATAGGCGCATGGGTGCGTGCATGGATGGATGGACGCATGGGTGCGTGGATGGATGGGTGCGTGCATGGATGGATGGACGCATGGGTGCGTGGATGGATGGACGCATGGGTGCGTGGATGGATGGGCGCATGGGTGTGTGCATGGGAGCATGGGTGCGTGCATGGGAGCGTGGGTGCAAAGATAGATGGGTGTGTGGATGGATAGGCGCATGGGTGCGTGCATAGATGGATGAGCGCATGGGTGCGTGGATGGATGGGCGCATGGGTGCGTGCATGGATGCGTGGATGGATGGGTGCATGTGTGGATGGATGGGCGCATTGGTGTAACAAGGGATCAAGTGTCCTCTTGTTGTAGTCACTGGTGTCAGTCATGGTGCACAGTATGGCAATGATCTGCCATAAAGTGCACCATGACTCTGACCCCAGAGACTACAACAAGAGGACGCTTGATCCCTTGTAGTCTCTGGGGTCACAGTCATGAAGCACGGTACGGCAGATAATTGCCATACAGTACTTCATGACTGTGACCCCAGAGACTACAACAAAGGATCAAGTGTCCTCTTGTAGTCACTGGGGTCAGTCATGGTGCACTGTATGGCAATGATCTGCCGTACCGTGCACCACGACTCTGACCCCAGAGACTACAACAAGAGGACGCTTGATACCTTGTTGTAGTCTCTGGGGTCACAGTCATGAAGCACAGCATGGCAGATAATTGCCATACAGTACTTCATGACTGTGACCCCAGAGACTACAACATAGGATCAAGTGTCCTCTTGTAGTCACTGGGGTCAGTCATGGTGCACTGTATGGCAATGATCTGCCGTACCGTGCACCATGACTCTGACCCCAGAAACTACAACAAGAGGACACTTGATCCCTTGCTGCAGTCTCTGGATGTAGCAGAGGTGATCGAGCGTCGTGGGACCTTCGTTGTGGACTACGTCGGAGGCGATCGAGCGTCGTAGGACCTTTGTTGTGGACTACATCGGAGGCGATCGAGTGTCGTGGGACCTTCATTGTGGACTACGTCGGATCTTTATAATAAAGATGGAGTCCGAATTTTGTGTGTGTTTTTTTTTCAAATAAAAAGATTTTTCTCTGTGTGTATATTCTGACTATTTACCAGAGATTCCTAATGGTGGGTCTAACATTGGCCCTATATTATGAATCTCGGGCTTAGTGCCAGCTGCCAATAAAAAGCTGGCATTAACCCCTTTATTACCCAGTTAGCCACTGGCACCAGGGCAACTGGAAGAGCATGGGTACAGCGCCAGAAAATGGCGCTTCAATGAATGCGCCATTTTCTGGGGCGGCTGCAGGCTGCAATTCACAGCATGGGGGGCCCAGAACGCTTGGGCCTCACTATGCTGAGGATTCCAGCCCCCAGCTGCCTAGTTGTACCTGGCTGGACCAAAAATATGGCGGAGCCCCACGTAATTTTTTTTCTAGAATTAGTTCTAGAAATTTAAAAAAAAATGGGCTTCGCTGTATTTTTGGTTCCAGCCAGGTATGACGAGGCAGCTGGGGGTGGGTGGCAGTCCGTAGCTGCCAAGTTGTACCTGGCTAGACCAAAAATATGGCGGAGCCCTATGTCATTTTTTTTCTAGAAATAATTCTAGAAATAAAAAAAAAATAGGCTTCGCTGTATTTTTGGTTCCAGCCAGGTATGACGAGGCAGCTGGGGGCTGGTGGCAGTCCGTAGCTGCCAAGTTGTACCTGGCTGGACCAAAAATATGGCGGAGCCCTATGTCATTTTTTTCTAGAAATAATTCTAGAAATAAAAAAAAAAATAGGCTTCGCTGTATTTTTGGTTCCAGCAAGGTATGACGAGGCAGCTGGGGGCTGGTGGCAGTCCGTAGCTGCCAAGTTGTACCTAGCTGGACCAAAAATATGGCGGAGCCCCATGTCATTTTTTTTTCTAGAAATAATTCTAGAAATAAAAAAAAAAATAGGCTTCACTGTATTTTTGGTTGCGAGCCAGGTACAATGATGCAGCTGGGGGCTGGTGGCAGTCTGTAGCTGCCACGTTGTACCTGGCTGGACCAAAAATATGGCAGAGCCCCATGTCATTTTTTTTTAAAAATTCTACAAATAAAATTACATGGAGCTTTGCCGTATTTTTGGCTGCCAGCCAGGTACAACTTGGCAGCTAGGGGGCTGGAATCCTCAGCATGGAGAGACCCAAATGTTTTGGGTCCCCTATGCTGTGAATTGCAACTACTAGACTAGTATGTTTTTCACAAAAAGTTTCTTTATTCATTTATACGGCTCAATTTGTGAAGCACATGGGGGTTCAAAGTGCTCACTGTGCATCTAGATAGGTTCCTTGGGGGGTCTAGGTTCCAAAATGGGGTCACTTGTGGGGGAGCTCCAAAGTTTAGGCACACATGGGCTCTCCATACGCAACCTGGTGTTTGCAAACAATTGGAATTGTTAGCGGACACCAGGTCGCGTATGGAGAGCCCCTGTGTGCCTAAACATTTGAGCTCCCCCACAAGTGACCCCATTTTGGAAACTAGACCCCCCAAGGAACCTATCTAGATGCATAGTGAGCACTTTGAATCCCCACGTGCTTCACAAACTGATTCGTAATGAGGTAAAAATACTTTTTTTACCACACAAATTATCTTTTTTAATTTGTACGGATCAATTTGTGAAGCACCTGGGGGTTCAAAGTGCTCACAATGCATCTAGATATGTTCCCTGGGGGGTCTAGTTTCCAAAATGGGGTCACTTGTGGGGGAGCCCCAATGTTTAGGCACACAGGGGCTCTCCAAATGCGACATGGTGTCCGCTAACAATTTGAGGTGATTTTCCATTCAAATTGTTAGCAGACACCATGTCGCGTTTGGAGAGCCCCTGTGTGCCTAAACTTTGGAGCTCCCCCGCAAGTGACCCCATTTTGGAAACTAGGCCTCCCAGGGAACTTATCTAGATGGGTCGTGACCATATTGAACCCCCAGGTTCTTCACAAATTAATCCATAAAAATGAAAAAAAAAATTTTGTGGAAAAAATAGTATTTTTTTATTTTTACGGATCAATTTGTGAAGCACCTGGGGGTTCAAAGTGCTCACAATGCATCTAGATATGTTCCCTGGGGGGTCTAGTTTCCAAAATAGGGTCACTTGTGGGGAGCCCCAATGTTTAGGCACACAGGGGCTCTCCAAATGCGGCATGGTGTCCGCTAACAATTTGAGGTGATTTTCCATTCAAATTGTTAGCAGACACCATGTCGCGTTTGGAGAGCCCCTGTGTGCCTAAGCTTTGGAGCTCCCCCACAAGTGACCCCATTTTGGAAACTAGACCACCCAGGGAACTTATCTAGATGGGTGGTGACCATATTGAACCCCCAGGTTCTTCACAAATTGATCCATAAAAATGAAAAAAAAAAATTTTGTGGAAAAAAAAGTATTTTTTAATTTTTACGGATCAATTTGTGAAGCACCTGGGGGTTCAAAGTGCTCACAATGCATCTAGATATGTTCCCTGGGGGTCTAGTTTCCAAAATGGGGTCACTTGTGGGGGAGCCCCAATGTTTAGGCACACAGGTGCTCTCCAAATGCGACATGGTGTCCGCTAACAATTTAGGCTGATTTTCCATTCAAATTGTTAGCGGACACCATGTTGCGTTTGGTGAGGACCTGTGTGCCTAAACTTTGGAGCTCCCCCACAAGTGACCCCATTTTGGAAACTAGACCCCCCAGGGAACTTATCTAGATGGGTGGTGAGCATTTTTAACCCCCACATGCTTTACAAATTGATTGAATATGGAAAAAGTACTTTTTCTTCACAAAAATGTTATTTTAGCCTCAATTCTTTCATTTTCGCATGGGTAACAGGAGAAAATTCATCCTAAAATTTGTTGGGCAATTTCTCCTGAGTACACCGATGCCTCATATGTGGTCATAAACCACTGTTTTGACGCGCGGCAGGGCTCAGAAGTGAAGGAGCGCCATTTCACTTTTTGAATGGAAAATTAGCTCCAAAAGTCAAATTGCGCTCTTTCCCTTCAGAGCCCTGCCGTGCTCCCAAACCGTGGTTTATGATCACATATGAGGTATCGATATACTCAGGACAAATTGCCCAACAAATTTTAGGATCCATTTTATCTTGCTGCCCATGTGAAAATGAAAAAATTAAGGCTAAAAGAACATTTTTGTTAGAAAAATTAAAATATCCATTTTTTTGTTTCCAATTTGCTTAGTTCCTGTGAAGCACCTGAAGGGTTAATAATCTTCTTGAATGTAGTTTTGAGTAGCTTGAGGGGTGCAGTTTTTGGAATGGTGTCACTTTTGGGTGTTTTCTGTCATGTACACCCCTCAAAGGGACTTCAAATGTGATGTGGTCACTAAAAAAATGGTTTTGTAAATTTTGGTGGAAAAATGAAAAATTGCTCATGAACTTTGAACCCTTACAACTTCCTAACAAAATTTTTTTTTTTTTTCCAAAATTGTGCTGATGTAAAGTAGACATGTGGGAAATTTTATTTCATAACTATTTTGTGTCACATAACTCTCTGGTTTACCAGAAGAAAAATTCTAAATTTGAAAATTGCAAAATTTTCAAAATTTTTGCCATATTTTTGATTTTTTCACAAATAAACGCAAAAACTATCGACCTAAATTTAATACTAACATGAAGCCCAATATGTCACGAAAAAACAATCTCAGAATCACTAGGATCCGTTGAAGTGTTCCCGAGTTATAACCTCATAAAGGGACACTGGTCAGAATTGCAAAAAATGGCAAGGTCTTTAGGGTCAAATTAGGCTGGGTCATGAAGGGGTTAATATCAGATTGAGGGTCGTCCAACATTCGACACCCTATCTGATCAGCTGTTCACAGCACCAGTAAAAATGTATTTTTTATTGAGGGTACTTGGCTCATAACCAGAACCCTTCCTATATGCTTATAAATTCTATCACACAGTGACTACATGATGCTAAAATGTAGTATAGAAGATAAACTTCAATTGCATTCTGCAACATACTTTTTCCTTGCGTGGTTCAGAAATAACCGGTAAACGTCTTTTTTTCAATCTTTCCAGTTCAGCTTTTGTGTTCTCCAGTTGCATCAGAATTTCAGCCTATAATAGGTAAGAAATAGACAGAAATGACACTTTGAGCACAATGAGAGCAACAATGTGGAACCAAACCTGCTTTGCAAAACATTACAATGAGTTTATTAATTTCAGAGATATGAGACATCATAACACAAATAAAGTGCAGGAGAATGGTGCTGGCATAGAATAAGCACTGCAACTCTCCAAGGGGAATGGCGAGAAACGTTTTTACATTATCCACTATGTTTTGCTGACACCATTCACATGCATGTGTCAAAGGGACAATAACCATATCTATAACAATCACAAGTGTGACTGTGGTAACCTGAATTAAGGTGCGTCTAGATATCAACTGTTACACATAATAAATAATGGGTAAGTACCTTTACAGGGAATGCACATATAAAATTGGTAAACCACATCAAACATGACAGATATACAGTAATTAAATGCAGCTTTTGCCACCATGGTCCCACATGTAGTAAATACAGACATAGGAGATGTAATAATTAACAATTCATAAAGTTATCCATACCCTCAAAGTGCAGAGTGCAGGAGAAGTATAGGAAGGTGTCCCCCTCTGAATTGGACCCCTACGTACCTTTTGCGTTATTAATTGATCTACTTCATCATCGGGATGAAAAACTGTTGACCCCTGCTTATATCTTTAACTGGTAGTCCTATGTAAGGCAAGCTTTTTACCTTTTAATATTGGTCTAGCTGTATTCCTATTTCAGCTATGAGTTTATTTAAGTTTTTTGTTATTCCAAAATAGGACTTATCCCAACTTTACTTAAGTCCAGCTGTGGTATATCTCCTTTTTAAGCTTTTAAGGCAAGTTTTATATATTTCATTATATTTCTAATCTGATATAACCACTGCAAATATTTTTCAATTTTCATCTATTCATTTTATTTCATCTTTTAGTAAGAAGTGGCACATTCTCAGTACCACACCTTAATTCTGATATTTACCCTGCCTGCTATCCTCGCATCTGCATGTCCTGATACACAACCATATTTCATTTATTAATTACAGCATAAGGATAGTTCTCTATGATTTTTTAGAATATCCTACCATATTCAAGTAATTGTTATACTTAAGAAAAATGTTTCTTTCTTTATTGCAGATATTGATTGGCGAATATCTCTATAAAAATCCATCCATTAAATCTGTATTTTGAACCATACATAGATAACTTTTATATAGGTTTTATATTTATGATTTCTGTATTATCTGTATTCTATGGGATTTTGCATTTAATAAATATTTTTTAACCATCTATTAGTTAGTCTCTTATAACTCAAAGGGCAGCTTTACGCACACCAACTTCTGTGTCCAACATCTGAACAGATCTCTGGTTGCAGTGAAATCATGGACACATTGTTCCATTGTACACGGCCACAAAATAGAACAATGTGTCCATGATTTCACTGCAACCAGAGATCTGTTCAGATGTTGGACACAGAAGTTGGTGTGTGTAAAGCGGCCCAAAGCTTAATCCAAAATATTCTGCTCAAATAATCACATAAAGGCCCATTTCACATCTAATCAAACGCAACCCTAGATGCAGCAGCCCACGTTTTTGGCTGCGTTTGCAATGCGATTTCCATTAAAGTCAATGGGGCAAAAATGCATGCGTTTGGATGTGTTTTTAGCGGTAAAAACGCATAGAAACGCAAACGCAGCCAAGGCTTACATGTGAACTGGGCCAAACTCTTTCATCACAATTAGGCTTTTTTGTGGATAGAGCGCAGTCTTCTTATATACAGTATATACTTTCGGTAAGTGTTATACAAGATCAGCCATTACACAGGGCAGATCAGAAGTACCTTCTGCACTTCCTAGGGACATAGGTTTTGTCAGCCATTGTCTGTTGTAAATTACTCGTACCCAGACGGCCAATTCCAGCATCCCATTTTATAACTATGGCTAGTTTCACACTGCAGTGATCAGGGTTCAGCAGGTTTTGTGTGCCAAAACCAGGGGTACCTCCAAATCCCAGAACAGGTGTCAATCTTTCAATTATAGTTTTTCTCTGCAAGTTTCACTCCTGGTTTTGGCACACAAAACATGATGAACCTGATCAGGGAAAAACTGCAGTGTGAAACCAGCCTCAGGGCTCGGACACACTCATCAGAGTTTGACTGAGGTGACTCTGGAAGGGCTGGAGCAGTGACCCTGAACGGCTTCTCCCTATCTGGAAGGGGCTGTCAGCTGCTTGTGTTTTTGTGCAGCTCCAGACTCCCCGTCCAGAGAGGGAGAGACCGTTCAGGGTCACTGCTCCAGCCCTTTTAGAGTCTCCTCAGTCAAACTCGGATGTAACTAGGAAAGTGTGTCCAAGCCCTAAGGCTGGCTTCACACTGCAGTTTTTTCACTGATCAGTGTCCATCCAGTTTGTGTGTCGAAATCAGGAGTGTCTCTAAAACTCACAAGTGTCAATCTTTCAATTATAGTTCTTCTCTGCAAGTTCCTCTCCTGGTTCCTCTCCGGGTTTTGGCACACAAACTGGATGGACACTGATCAGTGAAAAAACTGCAGTGTGAAGCCAGCCTAAAGGCCACGTTACACGCATCAATCTAATAAACGATTTTGTTAGCGATCACATGCACGCGTGATCGCTAACAAAATCGTTCAGATCACTGGTGAGCTGTCACACAGGCAGACTAACCATCTATCAGTGAACCAGCGACATCGTGGAATTGATTTAAATATCATTTCCACGATGTCTTGCTCCCGCTGCCAGGCTGCGGTAAGCAGGAGCAGGCTGGTCTCCAAGGTAAACAGCGGGTATCTAGGCAGTGCGCTCTGCCTAGATACCCGATGTATACCTTGGTTACCAGCCTTCTCCTCTCACCGGCTGACATCCAAGGTACACAGCGGGTAACTAGGGTCCCTAGTTACCCGCTGTGTACCTTGGATACCAGCCTGTGAGCGGAGCAGGCTGGTAACCAAGGTATACTTTGGGTATCTAGGCAGAGCGCACTGCCTAGTTACCCGCTGTTTACCTTGGAGATCAACTCCCAGCACTTGCAGAGAGGCGCTGGGAGCTGGCTTATCGGTCGTCTCCTGGTGTCACACGCAGCAATGCTGTGTGTCCACCGGGCGACCAACGATAGGTTTGTGGTCCTGTCCTCAAATCAAACGATGAACGATCAGCTAACCGATCGTTCATCGTTTGTAGTGTCACACGCAACGATGTCGTTTCGACATCGTTCAAGCGTCACAAAACACGTGACTTTTGAACGATATCGGCAACGATATCGTTACGTGTGCTGGTACCTTAAGAGTTATCAATCAACACACTGAGAGCTCCGCACACCCCAGTACCAGATTAGATGATTGAGCTGTCACTTTCCAAACTGACAGTTCAGTACATCCTGACTCTAAAGTGCAGCAAACTGTCACTCATTGCGTTCAAAACATACTTAGCAGAGGAATTGTGACACTAGACCTATATATGACTCACCAAGACACACACCTGTATAAAGATATTAAAGAGGACTGGTCACGCCCTGGTGCTAAGCTGTAAAGAGCGCTAACATGCAGGGAGGTGGACCCCGAGCATAGCAAGAGTATCGCGAGATTACTCGGTACTCGCCGAATACCCCGAGTAACGAGATATTCGTGCGAGTACCGAGTAGTGACAAACATACTCGCTCATCCCTAGTCATGATGTGATCAGAAGTAATAAATTAGGAAAATGCTTGTTTAGCATTGATCTCTTTTGTCCGAACTCTCCCCTTGTTACTTAAACCATGTCTTGAGGTATACAATTGTGGCCAAAAGTATTAACACCCCTGCAATTCTGTCAGCTAATACTCAGTTTCTTCCTGAAAATGATTGCAATCACAAATTCTTTGGTATTATTATCTTCATTTAATTTGTCTTCAATGAAAAAACACAAAAGAGAATGAAGCAAAAAGCAAAACATTGATCCTTTCACACAAAACTCCAAAAATGGGACAGACAAAAGTATTGGCACACTCAGCTTAATACTTGGTTGCACAACCTTTAGCCAAAATAACTGCAATCAACTGCTTCCGGTAACCATCAATGAGATTCTTACAATGCTCTGCTGGAATTTTAGACCATTCTTCTTTGGCAAACTGCTCCAGGTCCCTGATATTTGAAGGCTGCCTTCTCCAAACTGCCATTTTTAGATCTCTCCACAGGCGTTCTATGGGATTCAGGTCTGGACTCATTGCTGGCCACCTTAGAAGTCTCCAGTGCTTTCTCTCAAACCATTTTCTAGTGCTTTTTTTGAAGTGTGTTTTGGGTCATTGTCCTGCTGGAAGACCCATGACCTCTGAGGGAGAACCAGCTTTCTCACACTGGGCCCTACATTATGCTGCAAAATTTGTTGGTAGTCTTCAGACTTCATAATGCCATGCACACGGTCAAGCAGTCCAGTGCCAGAGGCAGCAAAGCAACCCCAAAACATCAGGGAACCTCCGCCATGTTTGACTGTAGGGACCGTGTTCTTTTCTTTGAATGCCTCTTTTTTTCTCCTGTAAACTCTATGTTGATGCCTTTGCCCAAAAAGCTCTACTTTTGTCTCATCTGACCAGAGAACATTCTTCCAAAACGTTTTAGTCTTTCTCAAGTAAGTTTTGGCAAACTCCAGCCTGGCTTTTTTATGTCTCGGGGTAAGAAGTGGGGTCTTCCTGGGTATCCTACCATATGTCCCTTTTCATTCAGACGCCAACAGATAGTACGGGTTGGCACTGTTGTACCCTCGGACTGCAGGGCAGCTTGAACTTGTTTGGATGTTAGTCGAGGTTCTTTATCCACCATCCGCACAATCTTGCGTTGAAATCTCTTGTCAATTTTTTTTTTCAGTCCACATCTAGGGAGGTTAGCCACAGTGCCATGGGCTTTAAACTTCTTGATGACACTGCACACGGTAGACACAGGAACATTCAAGTCTTTGGAGATGGACTTGTAGCCTTGAGATTGCTCATGCTTCCTCACAGTTTTTTGGTCTTCTTTCTTTTCTCCATGCTCAATGTGGCACACACAAGGACACAGGACAGAGGTTGAGTCAACTTTAATCCATGTCAACTGGCTGCAAGTGTGATTTAGTTATTGCCAACACCTGTTAGGTGCCACAGGTAAGTTACAGGTGCTGTTAATTATACAAATTAGAGAAGCATCACATGATTTTTCTGACAGTGCCAATATTTTGTCCACTCCCTTTTTTATGTTTGGTGTGGAATTATATGAAATTTGGCTTTAGGACAATTCTTTTTGGGTTTTTTCATTGAAGACAAATTAAATGAAGGTAATAATACCAAAGAATTTGTGATTGCAATCATTTTCAGGAAGAAACTGAGTATTATCTGACAGAATTGCAGGGGTGTCAATACTTTTGGCCACAACTGTATATCCCCTCCTCGCTTTTCTTCTTTTCTCTTTCTGTGAAACATTGAATCATATGTTGTACTGAGAGTTCAAAACATTGGAAATTAAACAAAATTTTTAATTTAAAGCATTACTATCATTTTAATTTTTATTTCATTCAATTTCAATTGTAGACATGAAAATAAGCAACTTTGCCATATACAGTGGGTTCCGAAAGTATTCAGACCCCTTTAAATTTTTCACTCTTTGTTTCATTGCAGCCATTTCGTAAATTCACAAAAGTTAATTTTTTCTCATTAATGTACACTCTGCACCCCATCTTGACTTAAAAAAATCAGGAATGTATAATTGTTTTGTAAATTTATTAAAAAACAAAAACTGAAATATCAGTATTGAGTAAAAGCACCCTTTTGAGCTAGTACAGCCATGAGTCTTCTTGAGAATGATGCAACATTTTTTTCACCCCTGGATTTGGGGATCCTCTGCCATTCTTCCTTGCAGATACTCTCCAGTTCCGTCAGGTTGGATGGTGAACGTTGGTGGACAGCCATTTTCAGGCCTCTGCAAAGATGCTCAATTGGGTTTAGTTCAGGGCTTTGGCTGGGCCAGTCAGGAACGGTCACAGAGTTGTTCTGAAGACACTGCTTTGTTATTTTAGTGTTGTGCTTAGGGTCATTGTCTTGGAAGGTGAACCTTCGGCAAGTCTGAGGTCCAAAGTACTCTGGAAGAGATTTACATCCAGGATATCTGTGTACTTGGCCGCATTCATGTTTCCTTCAATTGCAACCAGTCTCACTGTCCCTGCATCTGAAAAACTCCCCCATAGCATGATGCTACCACCACGTTTCACTGTTGGGATTGTATTGGGCAGGTGATTAGCAGTGCCTGGTTTTCTCCACACACATAGAATTTCACCAAAATATCACACACACCTTAGAATTATCACCAAAAAGTTCTATGTTCGTCTCATCAGACCAGAGAATCTTATTTCTGGTAGTGCTTCATGTTTTTTTTTTATGCAAACTCTATGCAGGCTTTCATATGTCTTGCACTGAGGAGATGCTTCCATCGGGCCACTCTGCCATAAAGGTCCGACTGGTGGAGGGCTGCAGTGATAGTTGACTATGTGGGACCATCTCCCATCTCCCTACTGCATCTCTGGAGCTCAGCCACAGTGATCTTGGGGTTCTTTACCTCTCTCACCAAGGCACTTATCCCACGGTTGCTCAGTTTGGCCAGGTTTTGAAAGACTTCTGGTGGTCAAAAACGTCTTTCATTTAAGGATTATGGAGGCCACTGTGCTCTTAGGAACCCTTGAGTACTGCAGAACTTTTCTTTGTAACTTTGGCCAGATCTGTACCTTGCCACAATTCTATCTCTGAGCTCCTTGGGCAGTTCCTTTGACCTCATGATTCTCATTTGGTCTGACATGCACTGTGAGCTGTGAGGTCTTATATAGACAGGTGTGTGCCTTTCCAAATCAAGTCCTATCAGTTTAATTAAACACAGCTGGACTCCAATGAAGGAGTAGAACCATCTGAAGAAGGATCACAAGAAATTGGACAGCATGTGACTTAAATATGAGTGTCTGAACAAAGAGTCTGAATACTTATGACCATGTGATATTTCAGTTTTTGTTTAATACATTTGCAAGAATGTCTACATTTCTGTTTTTTAAGTCAAGATGGGGTGCAGAGTGTACATTAATGAGAAAAAAATTAACTTACTTGAATTTACCAAATGGCTGCAATGAAACAAAGAGTGAAAAATGTAAAGAGGTCTGAATACTTTCCGTACCCACTGTATATCCTTTCTTGGAACCACAATCTGCCACACCAGATCATGCATATGGAAGTTAATAGTCCTTCAGCACAGTTTGCCTTCATAGAAGAACAGCTTCTTCCTTTCTTTCCACAGCTGTATGACGTCTGGTGGTGCATCAGGAGCTGGATATGAGTTTGCTATACCAAGCAGTTCCTTCACCATGTGGATAGCTGGATCACTGTTCTGTGTCTCTGCCCAACCATGATGAGGTAGTGGATTGAGGAAAACCTCTCAGACTGCTGTATGGCTGTTATTCAAGCAGTGGGAGCATTGGGAAGCACCCTTGTTATGGAATGCTGGCATCTCTATCTCTTCCAGGCCTGTCAGGTCTTCTTCTGGACCAGGAGGGTTCAGCATGCGTGATAGGGCATCGTCATTGGCATTTTTGTCACCAGCTCGATATTTAAAGATGAATTCATAGTTGTACAACTGAGCTATCCACCTTTGCTCTAAGGCACTGAGCTTTGCAGTCTCCAGATGCGACAGAGGGTTGTTGTGTGTGTAGATGGTGAACTTGGACAAGGTGAGAAAGTGATTGAACCTCTCAGTCACTGCACAGATGATAGCCAGAAACTCCAACTTGAAGGAGCTGTAACTGGCAGGATTTCTCTCCGTTGGGCGAAGCTTCCTACTGGCATAGGTGATGACTCTCTCCTTGACCTGCTGTACTTGAGATAGGACAGCTCCTAGACCGACGTTGCTGGCATCGGTGTAGAGCAGGGATAGGGAAGTCCAGGCCTCGAGAGCCACCAACAGTGCAGGTTTTCAGGATTTCCTTAGTACTACACAGGTGATAATATAATCACCTGCACTGGTGATGATTCCAACCCCTGTGCAATACTAAGGAAATACTGAACACCTGCTTGGAGTTCCCTACCCATGGTGTAGGTAGATGAATGGCTGACCATAGTCTGGGTAAGCCAAGATCTCTTCTCTGGTGAGTGCTTGTTTAAGGTGGTTGAAGGACACTTCCAACTTGGCATTCCATTCAATAGAAGGACTCTTTGTTCTGACCTTTTTGGAATGGCCCACTAGGAGGTCTTGAAGGAGAGTAGCCATTTTTGTGAAGCCATTGATGAAGCGTCTGCAGTAGCCGACTAACTCTAAGAATTGTCAAACCTCACGGATGGTGGTGGGTACTTGCCAGTCTCTGATGACAGTCAATTTCTCTGGATCTGGTGTCACTCCTTCTGGACTCACAACGTGGCTTAAGTATTGTACTTTCAGGAGATGACATTTTGATAGTTTCACTTTCAAGCCGAAGTTGGACAATACCTAAATGACTTCTGCCAGGTGTTTCAGGTGATCTTCATTTCAGGTGATCTTCATACGTCCTGGAATAAACAATCACATTGTCCAGATACAACAGCACAGTCTCAAAGTTCTTGTGCCCAAGGCAGCACTCCGTTAATCTCTGGGATGTTGCAGGTGCATTGCACAACTCGAACGGCAAACAGTTAAATTCACATAGCCCCATTGGTGTGGTGAAACCAGGCTTCTCTTTGTCAGCCTCTGCAAAAGGAACCTGCCAGTACTCACTGGTTAATTCTAGAGTCGAGAAATACTTGGCTGATTTTAACGTTGCTAGTGATTCTTCTATGCGTAGCAAGGGGTAAGCGTCTTTGTGAGTGATTTTGTTTATTTGCCTATAATCTACAAACATGCGCATGGTACCATCTTTCTTTTTGATTAATACCTAGGGAGCTGCCCAAGAGCTGCAGCTGTCCCTAATTATTCCTGCCTCCTTCATCTCTTTTAGCATAATTTTGGCACACTGGTAATGAGCAGGAGGGACAGGATAATACCTCTCTTTGATGGGTGGGTGATCTCCTGTAGGAATGTGATGTTGGATCCCCTTGACCTGCCCAAAATCCAGGGGGTTCTTACTGAAAATCATCTCATACTCCAAGACTACTTTATATATACTCCATCTTTCCGGGATGAAGGAGTGGAGTGAATGCCAACATGCTTCTTCTGGCAACAGTCCTCCAACTGACCTGAGGAGCCATTGTCCTCTGGCGACTCAAACGGATTCAAGAGTCCTACTACCTGGATATCGTTGTTACTGACAGTAACGATTTAGGCTACAGTAGCTTACCTGAGCAAGCTGGCCTCCATTTCCCCACAATTTAGTACTCGTACTGGTACTCTTCCCTTTCTGATATCCACCACCCCTCTAGCCATGGGCGTACCCAGCCTGGGGCAGGGGGGGCAGGTGCCCCCCCCCAGAAGGTAGCAATAAAGTCACTACATGGCTAATTAGTATGCAATGCTCTACAGACTGCAGCCTGCAGAGCATCGTTTATCTCCTTTCTGTGCTGAGGGAGGAGAGGGGGGACTAGAGTGCAGGGGGAAGTGGGGGATGGGCTGCTCTGGCTGGCACTGCTTTCTATTAGATGTGCCCAGCCACATCACACTTCGGAGACAATCCCGCGGTCTCCTGTGATGTCACACATCCGCCCTGCACTTTCCTTCCCTCCAGACTCAGAGAGGATCATCACTGGTAAACAAAGAACAAAACAATGCTAATATGTGTGTATGTGTGCATATGTGTAAGTCTGTGCTTATATGTCTATGTGTGTATATATATGTGTGTGTGTACAGTGTGTATATGTATATATATGTGTGTGTGTGTCTGTTTATATGTGTGTGACATTGTGTATGTGTGTGTATATATATGTGTACAGTGTGTATGTGTGTATATATATTGTGTGGGTGTGTGTACAGTGTGTATATGTGTGTATTTATATGTGTGTGGGGGGTGTGTGTACATTGTGTATATAAATGTGTGTCTCTGTGTATATATGTGTGTATATATAGGTGTGTACAGTATGTATACGTGTATATAAATGTGTGTGTCTGTATATATGTATATATATGTATGTGGGTGTGTATGTACAGTGTGTATATATATGTGCGTGTGTGTGTGTACAGTATGTTTATGTTTATTAAATGTGTGTGTACAGTATATTTATGTTTATATAAATGTGTGTGTGTACAGTATATGTGTGTGTATATATGTGTATGTGTGTACAGTGTGTATATATGTGTGTCTGTGTATATATGTGTGTGCGGGTGTGTGTGTACAGTGTGTATAAGTGTATATAAATGTGTGTGTCTGTGTATACAGTACATGTGTGGGTGTATGTGTGTATATGTGTCTGTGTGTGTATATGTATGTGTGTCCATACAGTATGTATGTGTGTATATATATATGTGTATGTGAGTATGTATATATGTGTGGCTATGTTTGGGTATGATCATGCCTGTTGGCTGTTGTACATTATTTTTTATATATCTGTGTATATATCTGTGTATATGTTTGTCTATGTACAGTATATGTGCGTGTGTCAGCACAGGGCTGTTGTCAGCACCTGGGCAAGAGTCAGGATCATGGATGACTGGGTGGGCCCATTTGTTGTCAGAGACACTGTCCATACTGCTTGCCGATGGTGTCCCCAGCCCTTCATGTTTCTCTTCCCCCCCCAAGTCGCTATGTGGAGTGAGGGGGATGGCTGCAGCACAGTATGTGGAGTGAGGGGGGGATCGGTGTAGACACAGTATGTGGAGTGAGGGGAGGATCAGTGTAGACACAGTATATGGAGTGAGGGGGATGGCTGCGGCACAGAATAGAGTGTGAGTAGTGTGGGGTTGTATGGAGAGGGGGCAGCATGCGGGGACAGTATGTTGAGGATAGGGAGTTTAATGAGATAGAACAGTATAAACAGTGGGCAGTATAAAGGGATACAGTGCAGAGGACAGTGTGCCCAGGGGGCCCAGTATGGAGGGAGGAGAGAGCAGTGTGGAGGGCATGTGCCATGAGATGGATAGTGTGTAAATCATATTATGTGCATGGAACAGTGAGGAGGAGGAATTATTTATTCCGGGGCACAGTGTAGGGCAGATATTTTTATTTAGGAGAATTTTGACAATTCTGCTATTTTTAAGGGTATCGTGCCAGGAAGTGCTGCAGAAGACTGGAGAAGATGGACGTCTCCAGAGATGAACTGTGGATGTGAAAAGTCATCAAGGTGCCTGCACAAGATGAAGACAAGAAAAAGACGACCCCAATCCGAGACAAGGTCATCTATAAGGTACCTGGATGTAAATGATTATTTGTGATAATGACTATTTCTCATAAGTTCTGTTCCTGCATACATTTATTGACAGCTGGTAACAAAAACTCCCAGTATATCCTTACCATTGCTAATGATATAGTAGAAGTTGTAGATTCATGCAGTACAAATGTGTATGGGTCTGACCTGACATTACAATTGTTTTACCAAGTACTGATGGTGGTTCTGATGATGAATTGTGTTACTGATGAAGGTTCTATTTATGTATTTCTGTACCTCTGCTGGGTCTGGTGATGTATTGATGACGGTTTTGACATAGTGCTTCTGTATTGATGAGGGTTATATGGATGTATTTCTGTACTGAGGAGGGTTTTGATGCTGTGTTTCTGCACTGATGAGGGTTCTGGTGATGTATTTCTGTACTGAGAGTTTTGACATCGTGTTTCTGCACTAAAGGGGGGTATATGGATGTATTTCTGTACCTCTGGTGGGTCTGGTGATGTAGTTTTGTGCTGTAGTTTTGTGCTCACAAGTCACAGGTGCGCTTGCATTGAGCACGGAGACCCGCGCCACTGTGCAGGCGCAAGAGCAATTTGACGTACACAGGAGGGGTGGCCTTTTCACAGGAAGGAGGCAGGCATTTCAACCAGCAGGGCAGATAGGACCAGATTGAGCAGATCCTCCTGGACCATTTTCAGCTAATTTCCATAGGGGGAAGCACAATGGGGTAGGGGTCCCTCACCTTTACACTACCAATCTCTCCACCGGTCAGTTCTACATGCTGTTGTTGCATGAGGGCTCTAATCTCCTTGTGAAGGGCTCACTGTTGTCTGGATTTGGCGGTCTCAGCTACTTGTTGCAGGAGGACAATGATTTCACTTAGACAGTTTTCAATGACATTTATACCCAAAGTGACCATAGAGTTACATTCACGTTTGTCAATATCAACCACTATCAAACCCTGAGATTCAAGTTCCACCCTCCCCACCTTAATGGCAACCTCTTTATATCCTACCTGAGGCAAGTGCTAACCATTACTCGCCATCACTGTTAAGTCTCTATCAGGGTGGTGAGTAAAGTCAGTATCAGCCCAATATAGTTTATGCAGTATGTGAGGCATAGTGGTTACCTGAGACCCGATGTCCAAGAGGGCGTTTAAAGGGATGGCATCGATCACAGTGGGTGGAATCATCTATCCTCCAACATACTTCTCTCTTCAGTTGGTTGGACCAGACTGTTGGTTGGTCAGCTGCCCCAGGGGTCGCTCATTTAAAGGACACCCTCTTTCGATGTGACCAACCTTGTCCCAGCATGATATAACCTTGTCGCAGCTGTATATGCCCCCAGCTTCCCAGTGATGGTATACACCCCCAGCCTCTCCAGAGATGGTATATGCCCCCAGCCTGCCCAGTGATGGTATATGCCCCCAGGCCTTCTCAGTGCTGTATATGTCCCCAGGGCTCCCCAGTGCTGTATATGCTCTCAGCCTCCCCAGTGCTGGATATGCCTCCAGCCTCCCCAGTGATGGTATATACCCACAGGCCTCCCCAGTGATGGTATATCACCCCACTGCCCCATCTCTACTAATATATATGCCCCAGCTATTCTCAGTGATGGTATATGGTCATCCAGATGAGTCAAAGCAGTCTATCGGCCTTCTCCTGGCGTAGGTTGGTGGTTTCCTCCTCTGTTGTCACCATGGCAGGTCATTCGAGCTCGATACTAGCTGTATCCTCTTTAGAGACGAAGATGCCTGTAGAGACTGGACAGTTTTAAGCAATGAAGCCATACCATCAGTCAGTTTATGTACTTGCAAGTGCAAATCTGCAGAGGAATCATCACCCTGTGTCTGAGCATATGGTTCAACAGGTGTTTGAGGCGGCAAGGACATTGCCCCTGGTGGTACAGAATTGCCGGGCGTGTAGTGGGCTCAGTGTTGGCATAAGTTGACTCTCGTAGGGCACGGATTGCCCTGTCTTTGAATTGAGCGAAGTCCATATCAGGGTTTTGGAAGGACATTATGCACAATTGGGTTTTATGAGAGTCAGACAGCAGGCCCTCTATGAATTGCTCTGTCAGCATTTTATCCTCCTCTTGCACACTGTCTGGATCAGTTTAATAGCTCGCAGCACCTCCTGCAGTTTAAGGGCATAGTCTCTGACTGTGTCTTGCACCCTTTGGTGGCAGCCGAAGAACCACATTTTTACCTCAAATGCAGTACGGGTATCAAAAGTGTCTGGTAGTTTAGCAAAGATGTGCCTTACAGTCTGTTTATCAGCATCTGAACAGGATGTACATTCCCTCTGAGCAGCACCAGTGAGCTGGCCAGTCAGTACGCTGACGTTCTGTTCTTCAGTCAGTGGGTAGACCTCAAACAAGCTGCATAGTCTTTCTTTAAAGTCACTGAGGGTATGGGGCTCTACTGTATACTGTGGCAACCATGCAGCACCCGGTATATAAGGCATAGTCAGCGGCAGTATGGAGGCCGCAATGGCTGCTACAGGGGGATTACTGGTGTTGGGCATCTTTTCCCCCCAAGTTAACCCTTGCAGGGGTGTGACTCACCGCTCAGGATGCTGCAGATCGTTGCTCCTCTGCGGCGCTCACCAGTGGTTCCTGGTGCTTGTAGTCTTGAGCGGTGTGAATTAGCAATGTTTCACCCACCGCGAGTCCTGCTGCTTCTTGCACAGCTGGTCAACAGGACTTTTCTTTTTGTTACTGTACAGTTGCATTCTTGCTCCACAGCTTCTTACACTTGCATGCACAGGGGCTGCAGCAGCTTGGGAAGATCTTCAGGGGAAGATCAATCAACACAGCACACAGTGAAGAGGGCTCATGCAGCTTGGATGGTCAGATGGATGGATTGATCAGCCCACACTGCTCTTTGAAGCTACCCCCATCCCTCCAGGCAAGCACACAGCACACACAATTCTCAGTGCAGGGGGCGGATCAATCTTCCTACAGCAATGTAACACAATCTATGGAGAGGGGACTGGCACAGCCTTTGCAGGGGAGGCAACAAAATCTCCACACAGTCTGATGCAGGGGGCTGGTACTTCTCATGATTGACATAGGCACGTTAGCACACAGTCTATGTGAGTGGGAGGGGCCACTTTTGGTACAGTTTCCAAGGCTCCGCCCATGATGGGACAAACCTGCATATGATTAACTCTACATGTCTTATGGTAATGGCCACTGTCAAAGTTCCAAGGCACCACATAGCATGCAGCGTTTTACACAGTTCACAAACAGTTCAGAAGCAAAAATTAGGTGCACTGCACTCCGCTTGGCGGCAGTTCTTTATCCTGTTTGTGATGCCACTTTGTCGCTGTCTTGTGGGCCGGGGTACTCGGTAGCCAGGAAGGCAGTCTATCGGGGATATCACAGTGGTGATTGCCCAGCACTGTGGCCCTGATCAGACAAGTAAAAGTCGGGTATTTATAGGGGTATAGAAAGTTATAGATGATCTGTGATGCCAGCTGAGGGATCTGGTAAGGGGCGACCAACGCTGCAGGTAGTGGACCCCAGGGGGTAGATGGTAGAGCAGCTAAATGGAGCACTCCCCTGAGAAGGAGCGAGCTCCTGGGGTGTAGTAGGTGATGTTGGAGTTTGTAGTGAGAGGCGCTGCAGACAGAGACAAGCAGGCAGAGGAATGTAGCCTTTACCTTTACAGAAGGATGGTACAAGTTGATACTGCCACCAGGTCCAGTGGGGAGAATAAGCTTTCCTTTTATGCTTGCCTGGTTGGGGAATTCAGCAGCTTGCAAACTGATCTGTCTTCCCTGCTTCTCTTTCTCTGCAACTGCTCCAACCAGCAGGCATTGCGAGCCCTTTTGCAAGCTATTCTGGTAGTCACAGCTCTGAGGTCTCTATAATGCTATGCTGCTGGTTCTAATGGTGACCAGCAGAACTGCAGTCTCCTCGTCTCCAGATTCTACCTCAAGGGTTTGCAAATCCCTAGATAACCCAGGACTCTGGTGTCCTGCTCGGCATAATCCTGGGGTGAGCCTTCAGCAGCCTCAGGATCTCCAGTCTCCTTGTGCTTCTCTCTTCCCTTCCTCGCACTCACTACTCTAACTTCTCCCCCCAGTCAGAAGAGGCAGTCACCCTAAAAACTAGGTGTTTGTGCTCCCCCTTCTATTCAGGGATCAGGCTTGTGTATAAATGCATGGGTTGCCTAGTGTAGGGAGCTCTAATTACCTCTGGACATGATACCACCATGAGGTAGGGAGGCGATATCACTATGGTGACTGGACCGCAGGGGTGCCACATATGTGCCTCTCCCCAGCCTATGTGCCCCCGCCGAGCAGCCCATGTGCCCCCAGCAGCCTATGTGGCCCCCATTAGTGTATGTGCCTCTCCCCAGCAGTGTAAATGTCTCCCCCCAGCAGTCTATGTGCCTCCCATTGTGTAGATGCCCTCAACATCCACAGTGATAAATAGGCCACCACAGTCCCCAATGCTGTATTTTCCCGCAGGCATCCCCAGTGATGTATATGCTCCCAGGCCTCCCCAGTGCTGAATATGCCCCCACCATCGCCAGTGATTGTATATTCTGTCAGGGCTTCCCAATGATGTATATGTCCCCAGGCCTCCCCAGTGGGGGAATATGCCCCCAGCCTCCCCAGTGGGGGTACATGCCCCCAGCCTCCCCAGTGCTGTATATGCCATCAGCTTCCCAGTGATGGTATACAACCCCAGCCTCCCCAGTGATGGTATATGACCCCATTGCCCCATCTCTAGTAATGTATATGCCCCAGCCCTTCTCAGTGATGGTATATGCCCCCAACCTCCCCAGTGGTGTTTATGACCCCAGCCTCCCTAGTGATGGTATAGGCCCCCAGACTTTTCCAGTGCTGTATATGCCCCCAACCAACTCCAGTACTGTATATGCCCGCAGCCCCCCAGTGATGCTATATGACAGCAGGCCTCCTCAGTGATGCTATATGACACCAGGCCTCCCCAGTGATGCTATATGACACCAGGCCTCCCCAGTGATCCTATATGCCCCCAGCCTCACCTTTCTACTGTATATGTTTATTATTTGTATTCTTTTCAAAACTTTATAAAATATAAATAATATAATTTAACATACGGTAGTTAAACATTGTTGTTAAAGAGTTATCCTTTGAATAAAATAAAAACAGCATTTTTTCATTGTGCAGAATACATGACCTTGATACCAAGAGAGGTCATAGGTCATCCCAATAATCCTAACCTCTCCGCACAAAATAAGAACTGCATTTATTTTATTTCAAGATTAAACATTTCAGACATCAAATCAGACAGCATAAATTAGCAATGAGATTAAATAATAGATTTCTTCTACATATAAAGTCTCTTTCCTGTGTATGTAATAAAATATGAAGTAATATCTAGTTACTGAGAGCCATTGTAAAAATAAAGATTTATGTGATAGTGCAGTAACGTTTCATGTTCATTGTACCTTCTCTCCCTCCAGACAGGAGACTTTCAGCCTCTCCAGCTCCTTGGCCTTTTCGAGCTCTGACTTCAAGTCTTCTATATCAGACACCAATTTGCTTTGCTTACTTTTAAGTAACTCTCCTTGATCTCTTTGGGCACTTTGTATTCTATTGAGCTTTGTTTTGAGTTCTGCAATTTCTGTTAGCAAAGAGACCTAGTGCAAGAAACAACAAGAAAATGTGAAAAAAACACTTCTAGATAATAATTGTGAAATAAGACGTCAGACAACAGAATGTAGGCTGGAAAGTTTTTTTACTGCAAAGAATGAAAAGCAAAATGGTAAACTCAAGATACAAGGAGCTTTGTCCAGCATTCAGGTGCAAGATCCCTTTTAGGCCTCAAACAGCAAATCTCTATGGTTGGTCACCTACAGTAATGCATAGAAATGACATGGATCCATATTATGACAGTAATTGCCACTGTACAATAAATAAAGGGGGGTACAGATATTTTAGCCATGCAGTGTAGTTAAGAGTAGACCCAAAAGACCTCTCTACCCCTTATGAAAACATAACCCTCGTTCAGGCCCAGACTGGCAGGAGGGCATATTCAGCATTTGCCCGGTGGGCCTTGGTACTTTATGCTGTTGATCCTGCTCCTCCGGCTGGCTTTAAACCATTGTTGCTGTAAATCTGCAATCTGTGGTCACTGCCAGTCCAGGCTGCGTCTAGCGAGCACTATACTGCCATGACGATGCACGGCAGCATGTTCTTTGTGGGTGGAGAGTAGAGAGCGTTCTCTGCTCTCCCGCCCACTAAAACCCATTACCGGCTTACTGGTCGAACTCCTGAGTCCTGATCTGGAGGCAGTGGCCGCTGCGGACTCCTCACTTGCAGTGAGTCACTCAGTGAGTCGGTCGTCTCCAACTGCTGCAGGTGGCAAGCTGCTGCTCCTATGGGCTGGCCAGACCAGGGGCACTACCGACAGTTCCTCAAGGCTCATTCAGACATCAGTTCTTCACATATACAAGTTTTATCCATTTTTCAAAAATAGAACTTACACCCATTATACTCTATGTGGCTGTTCCATGTCTGTGTATTTTTGTGACACAAGTGCAACGTGCAAAAACACAGAGACATGTATGATTTTGATCCAAGTCATGGATCAAACTCTAAATACAGTATGAAGTCTATGGGTCTATGAAAAAAAAATCAGACAGCACTCAGATGTCATCCATATTCAATCCGAGCACTGTTCATTTTTAACATTGCAACAATCAGATGAAGCTTTGAAAAATATTCTTGATTTCATACCAGAAACTCACTGATGAGGCACCGATGGTAAAAAATGGAAATATTGATCAAATACTAATGAAAATTTAATTCAAAACATCGATGATAATCGATCCATTTATGCATGAAGAAAAATCATTCACATTTGAATGTGGACTTAGTAGATTTTATGATCAGGGCAAGGTTACTCTTGTAGAAACATCCCGATAGAAAAACAAGGAGGCACAACATGGTAAAATATGAATCCATACCAGAGAATGGTGCAGTATTACAGATCCATACATCAGGGATGCTTAAAGAGATATTCTGATCTGACTCACATAAATGATCACCTAATGGGCCCCCACTGATCACTAGGGCTCCCAATGATGTGTGCGTCTGCTCTTCTCTTCACATAAGACCTTGGATAGGATGAATTACTTGGAACTTCTGGTTTCACGTATGCCCTGTCAATGTAATGTTAGGGGGACTTTCCAATAACATGTCATTGTTTTATCTGGTCTTGATGCTGCTGATATTAAGAATCTGGTATTGTTGTTTTTTTGTTCTTTCGGCACTCCGTTCTTTACATGTGGAGCTCTCCTCCTTTAATGTAACTCTTGTCTTCTTAGCCCAGGAAGTGTGACCCTTATGTAGATGCCCACAGAGAAGTATTGTAACCATGCCCCCTTGGCTAACAAGACTAGATTTGCACAATGGAATGAGAAGGCCATATCTCAAGAATGGAGAGACAAAGGAACAAATAACAAACAATGCTAGTGTCATGCATGGACTGGCGTGTGTCTGAATAAACCGTTTGACAGTGGCGCACAGACCATTGCTTGTCCGAAGCACAACACAACACACAAGTGAACACTGGGGACACAATAACAATGATGGGCCCTGTCTGTAGGAAACAGGTGAAGGGACACCTCTTACACTCACCTGAGGCTGTGCCCTGATCTCCCTAGTGTCACTATTATTATTTATTCATATAGCGCCATTAGATTCCATGGCGCTTTACATCGTAAGGGGGTAGACAAGGACAAGCTCAATATATTCGTGTAGCCAGACAAACAGGAAACAGGAGGGGATGGGACCCTGTCCGCGAGGCTCACAGTCTATGGGACTATACGGGTTCTTTCACCACATCACCTAACGATACCTAGTCTCTTACTAGCCCTGATCTTACACTCACTAGCGAGATGGCCCATAAGAGCACTAGTCCCACCACTGCAGTAATACAACATGAAGGGAAGGAAAGACTGACAGGTCAAAAATTCCAAAGGATAAACAGCAACTTCATGGTTGTGGCCAAACTCCTAGGGAGCCAACAGCCAATAGTAGCTCCTTCCACCCAGATGTCTTGTACAGAATGAGATTCTATCACCTGCACTAGCTGATGGGTCATGTGACTTTTTTAAAGAGATGGGAGTGGTCACAGAGTAGCTGCACCTGAATAAAACACCAAGGAGCTGCTGCCGGCAAAACTGAGTACCAAAAGAAAGTAAACCGCATTTAATATGAAGAGTCTCACCAGGGAAACGAGACTAAGATCTGAAACTTGTCACAAGTCTCCGAGGTACGAGAGACCATCATGACAGCTAGATTCAGAGGAACAGTGTTATTTTCATAAGGATAAAAAAATTACATTTTTATGGAAAGTAATGGGTCCTTTTTAAGTCTGGATACTGGAGATGGTGCCTGGCACCAGACATATGTCCCACCAGGAACCCCTCTAAAGCTGTGCCTCTGATTACCGTAATCATTTATAAAACAAATTACCATACAGAAGATGAGAGAGATTTACTGTATATATTTTCAGAAATACAATTGTTCTAATCTCAGAATTACTCACGATCTCCTGTTTCTCTGTGTTGCCCTTCTCTAACTTTCGATAGTCTTCACAATTTTTTGTTCTGTTATTCTTAGAATTATTTTCACAACTTTCCATGAAAAGCCATCCTTCATATGACGCATCCTACAATGAAAGAAGGTTGTGGATTACAAGGAATGTAGATAACTTCTTTGGTCGTTTATTTCATCCATTGCTGCTTTATTACAAGTAATGTCTGGTGAGAAAAATGAAAAGACTCAGGATTGTTTAAAAAATAATGAAATGGTGTTCAACTTAGAGATCACCATCCAGCAGTGTACGTTGAAGCTCATGGGCCTTGATGCGAAAGCTCTAAAGGGACCCCCAATTATTGTTTAATAGCAATACTCTTTTTCTATAGGCCAAAGGGACCTTTGGGGGAGCCTTCTGCTGCAGGGCCCAGTTGTGATTGCAACCTCTGAGCCTGTTGTACTTACGCCTCCGTCACCATCATATCCGATTCTACTATTGCCCAGGTCCTCACCAATATCTCAGCACACAGGAAATGCTAGAAAATGCCCACTCACCCAACCCAACTCTACTGAGTGGATGGATAACTAAGCGGCATTTCCTAGCAATTCCTTTGTGTCAATGTGGGAACGGTATGTCAAGGTTGGAAGTGAACTGGTCAGCAATGGAACAGGATCAAGTAGCAACAACTGAGCTCTTTCTCAATAATATTTCCAAGGTAGACAACCCATATAAGGTCATTTTCTCATGGCAAAAATTTGCCAAATCCAAGTTTTAAAAATCCATAACAATAGTCAACAGTCACTAATATTTATCCGCAATGTTACCAGTGGATTTTAATTTTCTCAAGTGTATCATTTTTTTCTTCTAGCATATAACTTGGCTGTATGATTCCTCATTCACATACATATACGGTAAATTCATTAAATACTGTCACAATTTATGTTCAGATATCTCCTCTTTAAGAGCCATATAGTCATTAAGTATTAGACACTCCTACTTTGATGGATCTGAGATGCCCTTGTATTAAATCAATGGTCATTTATTTTAATAAATTTAAATTTAATACTAAATTTGGGGTGGGGGTTTAAGGTGGGTTTGGCCAATTGCGCAGTCACAGATTGTTATATGCCACTGCTACATTGCAGTGTAATGCAAGTTAATGCGGTCTTATTTTGACCCCTATGGTACTATGATTGGGACAAGCAAGCAACAAAAAGTTGGACCCAGTCAAGAATTGATTGTTGTGGTCAAAAGGTTGCAATGCGACCCCATTCATCAACATTAGGCTTTGATGTGCCTGCAGAACATAGCGATCTTTTTCAGCATAACACGTGTTGCGATCAAAGTCACTGTGGCAGACTGCATCTTCAACCAACGAATGATCACTTGGGGCATTTAGCAGCAGGACTTGTGATGACCAGCCAATTGCTTTTCGGGCAGGTACAGTCGAGTGTATTGTTGGAGCAAGTGCGATCTGACAAAATATTGAAGCACATGTGGATCAATGTTACTCTATGGGACTGTTCACATGTCTGATTTTTTCCTCTGACTAAAGGTACCGTTACACGCTGAAACGTCATAATGATCTCGCTCACGATCTCATGGACTAGTGGTCGTTAGGACATCGTTTCGACATCGTTGTTGAGATGTCACACGTCTAGATATCGTGGACGACGCACCAATTATGTTGTGAGCAGGTATCGTTCGCACAACCCCCCAGCGAACGATACTTGTTCACTGATGTGAATGGCCGAAGTCGTGAACGACATCGTTATCGCAGTGTCACACACAACAATGCAGCACGTTGACTGATTGTGGATCATCTGATTTGAGAACATGCTCTCAAATCTGCGATCAACAATCCAACGATTTATCGTGTCCATATCGCAGAGTCACACACAACGAAGTAGTAATGATGTCGCTTGAACGACTCCAAACCCGTGACGTTTCAGCGATACCGTTCATGATCTCGTAGCGTGTAACGGGGCCTAAAGTCTTTCAGAATAAAAATTGCTACATACCAGAGTTTTATCCTATAACTGGACCACACTCGGTCATGGAAGTCAATGAGTCTGTGGAAAATATCAGACTACACTCAAATGACATCTGATTTCCATGGACTGACACAGTGGAGAAGATGGAGAACTTTTTCCTACATCTTCTCCTCATTCGAGAGAATTGAAGCACACTGTGCTCACACTCTGATCAATCTGATCAAAGTTTGCCTAGTATCATTTGCAAAATCATCCCATTTCTCTCAGCTGAATCTACAAACGTCTCAACCTGCCCTTAAAAATAATCATAACATTGTAAATTACTCTTCATAAGAAGACCATCCAGTCTTTGATAATCCTTCTCACCAAAGTGCAAAATCCAAAGGACAATTATTATACGATCTGCACTGCTGTGTATAAGATGATAGACGTCCGTGGTGATGTAAAACGGTGCTCTTTATTCCGACGCGTTTCAAGGTCGTCCCGAGCTCTTTATCAGGGTTACACAATCCCTGATGAAGAGGTCGGGATGACCTTGAAACGCGTCGGAATAAAGAGTACCCTTTACATCACCATGGACGTCTGTCATCTTATATACAGCAGTGCAGATCGTATAATAATTGTCCTTTGGATTTTGCACGACCGTCCTTTAGGTAGTGGAACATGCAGCAGCTGTTGATACGTGAATACTGGTTGTGGGTTTCACAACCAATCAAGGTGAGCAGTTAATGCATTGCACATATCAATAACATCAAGTAGATAAGACCCATTGCGGCCTTGTCTATACTTTTTTAGATACTCACCAAAGTGACAGATGCACATTCATGTACTTCTTTGGATTTATTGACTTCTTCTTGTCCTCTCAGCTCAGCCTCTAACTCACTAACCTTCAGCTGCAGGGCTTCTTTTTCCTTCTTTATCTGAATAAGGACCTTGTCATAATCACTTTTGATTTTCTTCTCATTTTTGCATGACTGACATTCTGGAAGTTTTACTATCTCTGGAGACAAGCGGTCTGAGGTCTTTGGAACGGATACCTCCAGCCAAGTTTGTTTTTCCAGTCTATTTTCCTTTTGTCCATCGTAAGAAAATGTCGGTGCATTTACCAGATTACTAGAGGTGGATCCAAAATCCTTGGAATATTTGGACTTGTCGAGGAATGTCTTAGCAGGCTTGGGGGTTTTCTCTAATGCTTTTTCCACTTGTGGTAAATTGATTTTTTCCCCTCGCATTTCTCTTGAAAGATCTAAATTTGATGCATGATCCTTCAGTTTTCTATCCAGCGGTTTAGAGTTGGAAATGAGGCTGAGGTGAATTGGAGGGAAAGACGTCTGTAGCTGCTGGACAGACATACATATTTTGAGATGATGGATATTTTTAAAATGTTAACATGATCTAAAAAAATACAAATGATCAGTCAGAAGTTCTAGTTTAGTTATCTTATTGCCAACAATGGTGCTGCACACAATACAGCACAGATTTTCCAGGGGACAGTTGAAAGGCTCCCAAACACTAAAGACCCCGTTACACGGGGAAACATCTCCGGCAACATCTCCGGCAACTGACGGGAGCGCGCACGTTTTTGGCCTCTGTCCAAGATCCAGTGGCGTAACTTCAGGCCCAGGAGCCCCGATGCAAACGCTCCAACGGGGCCCCCAATTATTGCAAATCTTTAATAGTATTAGTCTTTTTCTATAGGCCAAAGGGTCTTTTGGGGCCCCCCTAAGCTGCAGGGCCCAGGTGCGATCGCAAACCCTGCACCTATTGTAGTTACGCCCCTGCCAAGATCGCTGATGAGCTGTCAGACGAGGAGACATCGCCGGCTAAGCGATGTTGAAAGCAACTATCGCTTCCAGGGTTGAATTTAACAATTAGCGATCCTTAACATTGGACTGAATGGGGAAGATGCTTGCAACATCGCTGTTGCGACGTCAGACAGGGCGATTCAGGCAGATCGCCTGAGCATCATCGCCAGGTTTCAGGACTATCGCCGTTGATATCACCCTGTTACACAGGGCAACTCTCCAGCAATGTCGCTTCAAAATGGCAATGCCCCTCAGTTGCCGGCAATGTTGCCAGAGCTTGTTTCCCCGTGTAACGGGGCCTTTATAGGCTATGTGCCCACTGTGCATTTGTGCTTTTTCTTGCTGCTTTTCTACAGCAAAAACACAACACCCACATCTTTAACATGAAAGTCCATGTGATTTTACAAAAGCTGTGCCCACATGAGCTGTGTTTTTGGTGCAGAAATCGCTTTTTCTTATGTTTTTTTTATGTCCCATGCAATTAAATTGCTCGTTTTGGGCTGCGTTTTCCCCATAGACTTAATTCTAAGCACCTCAAATGGATGGGTATTCCCACAGTCTGATTGTGGTGCTTTTTTACAGCGATTTCCAAAACAAAAATGCTCACCCTCCCCGGTGGTCCCATGCTGATCCCAGGACCTTACACCATGTGACTCAGCCTGTCACATGGTGTGCAGGATATGGAAGATCGATAAACACAGATTCTGACAGTGCACGGAGAAAGACTCACGCGGGCTCTCAGGGGAGGGTGAGAAAGTGTCTGTGTGTCTCATGGTACAAGCTTAAAAACATGCAGCAGCCAATCATGATACAAATTTAACAAATTAGTACAATACATTTGGACAGAGAATCAGATCTTACATGAATGTAAAGGCCGCTTTATACACACAGATATCTGTGTCCAACTTCTGAACAGATCTCTGCTTGCAGTGCAATCATGGACCCATTGCTCCATTTTGTGGCTGTTACAAATGTAACAATGTGTCCATGATTTCACTGCAACCAGAGATCTGTTCAGAAGTTGGTCACAGAAGTTGGTGTGTGTAAAGGTACCCTTACACACATGATTACAGAGCATATAACATCCTTCCTTTTTTAAATAATAAGGCATATCAGATATAAGAGAGAGAAACAAAAACAGAAAATGACAGATTCACAAAGGGAAAAAATCAAGATGCATAAATGGAAAATCTGCCCAGGCGTGCCCACAAAAGTGTTTTAATGTTTTTCTGTTATATCTGATATGCCTTATTATTTAAAAAAGGACGGATGTTATTTGCTCTGTATTCATGTGTGTTAAATTCATGTTAGATCTGATAAAAATAAGCACAGTGGGTACATAGCCTTGTACATCTAATTTGTATATTAAAAATAATCTGTCACCAGGATTTTGCAACCTCATCTGAACACAGCATAATATAGTAAAAGAGATCCTGATTCAAGTGGTGCATCACTTAGTTTACCTGGTGCAGCAGTTGTGGCACAGAGTTTTTAGATGTAGTGGAGCTCAGAAAGCAAACCCCGCCCACACCACAGCTTCCTGTGTACATTGTCTATTGACAGTAATCTGCCTCTTAGAGGAGGTGGCGTGGTTGGACTAGGGCTCACATGAACTGTAGTCCTGGCAGAGATAATCTCCTGGGGATAAAACTATCAATGTAAGTAAACAACTGAACACAGCCTATTAAGTGACACATTCTTGAGTTCAATGCTTTAACCCCTTCATCATGCTGTCCTCAGACTACATAGCAAAAGGCCGCTGACATATTCCCTTTAAAGGGTTATTCATCTTTCGGCCTATGACCACTGAATGTAAGACTACAGGAATAGTGATGAGCAAACCCACCGATGTTCGGGTTCAATGAACTCACCCAAGCTGTTTTTAAACTTGAGTCTAAACCCAGAACTTGGAATGTAAAGTTATGGGATGAGGGCTAGGAGGCTGTAAAAGAAAGAAGATAGTTGATAAACAGCATTATACTTATTGGCGTCAACCCGCTTGTACTTTTGGGGCTGCTTATTAAGTTCCAGGATATTCACTGCAGCCAATCACAGATGCTATCACAGAGTACTCTCTCTCTAGGACCAAGTGCCTCCAGATCCGCGCTGCTGCCCCAAAGAAATATCAAAGACACTGGAATGCTTTGAATGAAATATTTTCAGCTTTATTTCCAACGCGTTTCGGAGCTCAAAACCCAGCTCCTTCCTCAGGGATTGACCTCATTCCCTGAGGAAGGAGCTGGGTTTTGAGCTCCGAAACACGTCGGAAATAAAGCTGAAAATAATTCATTCAAAGCATTCCAGTGTCTTTGATATTTCTTTGGGGCAGCAGCGCGGATCTGGAGGCACTTGGTCCTAGAGAGAGTTTCTATTTCCCACATCGTGGAAGTGCGATCCTTGCAGCAGCTGTTGAGTTTGAGCGATCAAGCTGGTTGTGGGCTTCACAACCAAACCAGGTGAGCAGATTTTATGCTATATGTATTCTGTCTCTTAAGTGGGATAAGACCCTATGCGCATTCTCATTTCTTTAGATCACAGAGTATAAGCGTACTAAAACCACAATGAGGTTTTCTCCGCGGATTTCATTATCTTTTGGTGCAATTTTTGCACACAACTGCATGCATTATGTTCAATGTTTTCATCTGCATCTCCTGGCCCAAAAAAGCACCAAAACAACGATAAGTTTTTGCTGCGGCTTTCATACTTTTGCTGGTGCAATTTTGGCATGAATCTGTATCCATTGTGTTCAATGTGTTCATTTTTCTGGCCCAAAAACGCACCAAAGCAGCAATATACTGTAGTTGAGCCCTTGTAATAAAATTATTCTTAAAATAATTTTTTAAACAATGGTGTGGGGCTTCACCATATTTTTATATGCCAGCCAGGTACAGCAGGAAGGTACAGGCAGCCCCCTACCCCAGGTCCTATTTTTACCTGGCTGGAAACCAAAAATATAGTGAAGCCCTTTTTTTAAATTGTTTCATGAATTTCATGAAATAATTAAAAAGAATTAGATGGGGATTTGCCATATTTTTGTTTCAAGACAGGTACAACTAGGCAGCTGGTAGCTGGAATCCTCAGTGCAGGGGGGCCCATGCTTTTTGTGGCCTTCCCACTGTGAATTGCAGCCCGCAGCTGCTCCAGAAAATGGTACATTCATAGAAGCGCCATTTCCTGGCATTGTATTCCAATTTTTCCAGTGGCCCGGGTGGTGTTTGCACGCTGGGTAATAAAAGGCTTAATGCCAGCTATGTATCGGCTGCTGGCACTAAGCCTGAAATTCATAGTGCAAGCAGTAAAAAAAGCACAACACTGAAAAAACATTCAGAAATAAAATGCAATACAACCCTGTTTCCCATTTTGAAGTAACAAAAAACCCAGTGGCGGACCTTGACCCCGGAGGGCCCTGGGGTGCAGCAGCTGCTGGTGAGGAGCAGGGGGGGTTGGTGTGTGCCAGTGAACGTCGGTGAGGAGCGAGTAGGGTGCGCTATTGGCAGTCGGCGAGTAGGGGGGTTTGCTGTGGGTGATGCGGCTCCTACCTGCTGCGCTGAGCCGCTCTTTGAAGTCCTGAGAGCCGGGGCGGCGGAGGAGAGGAGGGGCGGGATCAGCCAGGGGAAGCTTCCCTCAGTTACCCTCCTCTCCTCTCTCCAGGGTCACGGGGGTCGTTGGGGGCCCCCCTGCAGGCTTCAGGGGCCCCCTTGCTGGTCAGGGCCCTGGTGCAGCTGAACCAGCTGCACCACGGTAGGTCCACCCCTGAAAAAAACCCTTCCCTCCAACATAATCCACGGTAACATCTTCAGCTCTGCTGCATATCTCTGTGAGCAGATGCCCATTCTCTGTGACAGCACCTGTGATTGGTTGTTGATCCCCTCTTTAGTAAATATCTATATAATGAGCAGCACCAGAAGTAGATGTGGCGCCCCACCGGGTGAGCCGCCAGCAGAAATACTGAAATCCTGTGGTTAGGGAGTGTAGTGCCCCTGTTCTCCAGGTGCTGGGATGGTGCAGTTGAGCCTAAATAACGTATGCAAACAGTACACAAACACAACCCCTTAGGCCCTGGGACAATGGGAGGACCTGGAGAGAGGGCCTAGGTCACAAAAAGGGGGAGCAGGAAGTGGTAAAGAGAGTCAGTAGAAGGAGAATAGAGGAGTAACACCAGCTGACGAGGAATGGTAGTCAGGAGCATCGAGGTGGTGTGGTGCCAGCTCCCAGGGCTTGGGGCATAACCATGCTCGCCCCAGGAGGGAGAGAACTGACTGGCAGAGTAAGAGAAGGACCCTTGGGGTGCGGAAGAGACACCAATTTCCCCATACGTCCGAATCTGACGAGACAGAGGGGTTGGTGGATGACACAACAGAGGGGTTGGTGGATGACACAGGGACCCGCCCTGAACACAGTGCGGATACTTCATGCCCAAGCCGTAAATCCGGAGGCCCCTGACTTCTAACGGGAGCTGTCTCCCAACACCCGAAACATCTTGGGGAAGGTGGCTGAACTAGGGAGCAGTGCCCGGGAGAGAAACCTAATGACGCCCGGGACACAACAGCACCCATGACCATCGGTACTTAAGCTCTGTGCATCGGAGAGCGTTGAGAGCCTGGGGAGCAGAGCGACAACCCACTCGCCTCAGAGGAGAACTACCCCTTGTAGTGCTGAGAGAGAGGAAAACCACCAGAGACTGAGACACTTAGAGAGGAAGGAAAGGGCACCAACCGTGGCTTGACTGTACTAACCCGGCTCTGGAGAAAGAGCCGTACCGGAGAGTGGCAAGGAACATACCTGGCGGCCATGTTTTAACACCTGAGTAAAAGTAACGGAACTGCAGCTGTGGTGTGTGAGACTTTTATTTACGGTGTCCTTCGGCCGCAGAGGCCACCCGAAACACTGATAGTACTGTTGACGGAGTGAACATCTGCCAAGGTACGAGCGTGGGGAACCACTCCACTGTCCTGGGGACTACACTCCACCTGCGGGAAGCGAAGCCATCCAAGCTGTCGGCCATCATCCCCAGAGGTTCTGAAGCAGCGGCGGCCACCCTGGCCGCATACCACAGGTGGCGTCACGAATAACCCCTTATCCCCTCAGACTTTCCCTGCCATCATTCCCCGTTTATTTTAAATGACACCCTAGGGTCATGGGATCGGGTCTCGGCCCCCGTCTGTCCCCATGAAAAGAACCGGGAAGTGAAGAAGAGAGAACATCTAGTAACTGCCCAGTTCCCGAGTCTTCCCTGTCCCTGGAGTGGGCGTGTCATAGACGCAGTGGGACGTCGGGGCGGTGGGATGCGGCAAGTATAATGCTGATTAATAACTATTTTCTTTATTTTTACAGCTTCCCTGCCCCGAACCCAAACCCGGACTGTAACACGGACTTCTCAGGAAAGTCTGTGTTCGAGATATTTGTCTGAACACTAGGTGTTCGGTATGGACCCTGAACTTTACAGTTCGGGTTCGCTCATCACTATACAGGAATTGTCTAAAACAGCTAAGCTACGGCATTTCCATATGTAGATATGCAAATATCATCGCTCAGCCACATGGGAATAATCCTTTCATCTTGCCTTTCATAATAACTAGGTTACGGTTGACCTATGACTGAAAAGTCATGTCTACAGAACAAATACTATACAAATATATAGAGTATTGCATGTAAATGTAGAGATCACATTACACCTCTGACTGAAATAGTCCAGTCTGTCCCTGTGTCATTATATACTTAAATTTACTATTAGGCTGGCTTCACACTACATTTTGCTCCTGTTTGTTGGATCCTGTTTTCTGCAGGATGCAACGAACCGGAATGGACAGCACCAGATTGGCAACTCCAGATGCCATTTCTGTGTCTGGTCCGGTATCCAGACACAGAAAGAGCAGCAGGGAGCCGACCGAGCCTGTGACAAGTGCTGTCAGTGCTATGTGACAAGTGCTGTCGGCGCTGTGTAATATCACTGTAGCAGTGTATCTATATACACTGCTAAAGTGATAGTAAATAAAGGGATTGTTAAAAATAAAAAAATAATAAATTCTCACCTTCCGATGACTTCCGAGTGTCCCGTGCTGAATTCATCTCTTGGTAGCTAAAGGACCTTGCATGAGGTCAACGGGAGGGGTGGGGCAACCAGTGTGATTTAAACCCCGCGCGATGATGCGCACATGACCCATCAGATGATCGGGTTGCCCCGTCCCTCCCATCACCATCCCTTTATTTAATATCATTTTAGCAGTGTATGTAGATACACTGCTAAAGTGATATTACATATATTTACTATGGATACAGAGCAGCACTCCTGTTCTGCGCATGCTTTGTGCCCTGGAACTGGATCTGGGAAACGATTCTGTTGTCCTGTTTTGTCACCGGAGCCCAAAAATTATGCATGCATTGTTTTTGGGACCGGTGAAAAACAGGACAGAAACAAATCCTGCACCGGATACGCAAAAAGGATGGCCAAATAGGGCCAATCCGGCACCATAGGGATATATGGGGGTAAAAAACTATCCTGTTCTGTTTGTTTAAAAAACGAACAGAACAAGGATGGTAAAAAACGTAGTGTGAAGCCAGCCTTAGGCTGGTTTCACACTGCAGTTTTTTCACTGATCAGTGTCCATCAGATTTGTGTGCCAAAACCAGGAGTGTCTCCAAAATGTAGAATAGGTGTCAATCTTTCAAAAAAAGTTTTTCTCTGCAAGTTCCTCTCCTGGTTCCTCTCCAGGTTTTGGCACACAGATCTGATGAACACTGATCAGTGAAAAAACTGCAGTGTGAAACCAGCCTTACAACTGTGAGTACAGTGTTAAAAAAATTGAGCCACTTTATTTATTTATTTTAGCAAAGTTAATTAATTTTCTGTTCACACAGTACACGATGCAATCACACTGCTCTAGATATATAACTCCTACAGTCAGAAGTAAAGAGGACAAAACGAGATTAGAATCATTTCTGACAGTTGCTGGAAGCATCTCCAGATTATTAACACCATATTCCAGTACATTTAGTTTTCATTCTCAGGTTTTCACTTTTTGCAAGGAAAATCATATTCATAGCACACATGAATTAAAGGCTATTGGGAATTCACTATAATTATGATTTTTTTTATATTAAATATTAATACTTATACTAAATACCAATTAAGTACAATTAATTAACTAATATTAGCTTCTCCAATTTCTAGATTTCTCACGCTTGTGGTAAGTGTGTCTCATCAGCAGCCAAGAGGCAAAAGTAGGCAAAAGTATACGACTTCAAAAGGAGCTGTTCAAACCTGAAATTTTGTGAGCTTCCCTATAATCAGCCACAATGATATCATTACAGGGGTTGTCCAATAGTTAGGCAACCCCCTGTCAATCACCATATTTGCCCCGTTAAAATAACAAAAGTCATACTCACCTCTGGTGCCGTTGCTTTTCCTGTGGTGTTGGCATTTGCTTTCGCTGGGCTCAAGTCAGGTTATTTACATCATATGAGCCCATTCAGCTTCACTCTCCCCACCTTGAGTCGAATTGAACATCAAGAAGAAGTCAGAGCTGTGGTTGGCCAATCACGTCCTGTTAATGTTTGATACATCCAAAGGCAGGAAGGGTGCTGATTGGATGCAGGGCTTGTATGATGTAACCACCTCACATGAGCCCCGGAAGAGTGAGTGCCGGCACTGGAGGTGAGTATAAGCATTGTTATTGAAGGGGTTGTCCAAGGGGAAAGTATATTGAAGGGGTTGTCCAAGTAATGAACAACCACTTTTAAAAAAAAGTTGTTGTTTTTTTTTAAATTTTATTTCAATTTTATTGGCTGCTTGTACTTAAAAATGACAAATAAAGCCCTTTCTTTCTGTTGCGGCCTCCTGTCTTTGTTCATACGGCTAAAGCAATTACATCACCGTGACTTCACATGACTGCTGCAGCCAATCACTGGGCTCAGTGGTGAAGGCAATGTAAATGGAATCAGGCTGCTAAGGCCAGTGATTGACTGCAGAGGTCACGTGATGACATTGCTGCAGCCATATAACAAAAGACCTGAAGCGTCAGTGTAGAGCCGACACTGGCACGGCAGAGGATAAGTACAGCTCTATGTGTTATCTTTAAATACAAGAAGCCAATGGAATAAAAACATTAATTGGAAAGTGCCTTTAAAGAGGTAGTCCAAGACCAGCAACTTATTTCTTATCTTCCTATCCCTATAATCTAAGTTGTTTTCTAATATTCTTCCTTTATTAATTCCCTGTCTTTCCCTCACTACACTATCTAAAATCTGTTGTTCCTTGCCCCCCATGTTCTTTCCTACCACCCCTTGTTCTTACTCACTCCCTGCAGTGTGATGTGTCACTTGTGGGAAGTGCTTATGCTCTCCTGCACTGTAGTCTGACTTGATGGCATACAGAGAGAGACACTGCATGTCAGGGAAGTTTTCACATCCATCATACTGCGGGGAGCAGGCAAGAACGAGGGGTGGGGATCAAAGAATGCACAATGCAGGGAGGAGGTGAGAAAGGGGGTGGAAGGTCTCTCTGTGGGGAGGGGAAGGGTAGGAGACCTTAGTAAACATTTGAACAGCCCCACCCCTGTTACTAGGGTCACAGTGGCCCTGTGTTTCAGGGAGGGGATGTTGGAGTGCCTGGAGTCTGTCTGACGACCGTGTGAGGATACCAGCATGCATTGGGGCACTCACACAGTACATCATCAAGTAGAAAAAAAAAACAACAACAGCTGTTAGATAGTATAGAGAAGGAAAGATAGGGAATTAATAAAGGAAGAATATTAGAAAACAGCTTAGATTATAGAGGTATATTTGATAGGAAGATAAGAAATAATTTGCTGGTCTTGGACTACCCCTTTAATTTTTTTGGCTGCATGAAGGAATGCATTATACTGCTCCATAAATAAATGTCAGCAGAGTTTACATAATAATCAGTGCCAGTCAACCACCTTCTATAAACACTCCTCCAAATAATAAATACTGCCAATTGGGTACTGCCACTAGAGTAGTACCCTGGTACTGTTTGTAGACAGACGCCGACTGGCACTGATTATGTGGGACCATGTTGGAGCTTACTTATTGAGGCTACTTTGCTCATATACTGTAGTTGCTCATGAAAACCAGTTTGAATGGAAGCACTTTACTTGACATAGATAATGGAGACACCTTCACTGTCATGTCGGTGTGCCTTTTACTGTTCTACCTAAAGCACAATTTCAGATCTTCTAGGCAAATATGGGTAATATGTAAGTGAATGTGTATAGTTTATTTATACTCATAATGGATTTGCCTATAATTCTTTGTGCTGCTAATGAATGTAAATTCCTACATTCCTATTAACTAGTATTACACGTACGTTATAGCCACAGGGAAAATATCACATGGCCTAAAGGATACAAACAAAATCATCTACAGTATAATAAAGAGATTACATTGTATGGTTTACGCTGAAACAGAAATGTTACCTTTATTTTCCTTGTGGTTATGTTTTCTTCCGAGGACCCGCTCCCTTTCCTTCTGTGATTCTTCTGGGGGGGTAGAGCGCCTGCTCTCTTAAAAGCATGATTAGAGTAAATATAAATTCATAAACTTCTGTAAAAGAATATTTTGTAAGTCATCTACCGTATATACTCGCGTATAAGCCGAGTTTTCCAGCCCAAAAATTGGGCTGAAAAGTCCCCCCTTGGCTTATACGCGAGTCATACAACGGCAGGCCGCCCGCCCGCCACCCCCATCAGTATCCAGGGCCCCCCCATCAGTATCCAGGGCCCCCCCCATCAGTATCCAGGGCCCCCCCCCCTTGCTCCGCAAACCTGTAAAGTAAAATCATTATACTTATCACTGTCCTATCGCCGCCGTCCCCGCCGCTGCCGACATCACGCTCCTCCGGCTTCATCCGTCTTCTTCCGGCTTCCTCTGGTCGGCGCAGGCAATGACATCATTGCCTGCGCCGACCAGAGGAAGCCGGAAGACGCTGGATGAAGACGGAGGAGCGCTTTGTCGGCAGCGGCGGGGACGGCGGCGACATTACAGTGATAAGTATAATGATTTTACTTTACAGGTTTGCGGAGCAAGGGGGGGGGGCCTGGATACTGATGGGGGGGCCCTGTATACTGATGGGGGCGCCTGTATACTGATGGGGGTGGCGGGCGGGCTGCTGCTGTATATACCTCTGGGGCTGCTGTATACTACTACTGGGGATGCTGTATATACCTCTGGGGCTTCTGTATACTACCACTGGGGCTGCTGTATATACCTCTGGGGCTGCTGTATACTACCACTGGGGCTGCTGTATACTACCACTGGGGCTGCTGTATATACCTCTGGGGCTGCTGTATACTACCACTGGGGCTGCTGCTGTATATACCACTGGGAAGGCTGCTGTAACACTGCTGGGGCCTGTATATACCACTGGGGAGGCTGCTGTATACCACACTGTTTGAAAGGAGAGCACATTACAATTTGATTATTGCACATATTGTCCCACATTTACTCATAATGGAACTTTGTTTGGTAAAGTAAAGGAATAAAATAAAAATAACTCAGATTAAGGAGGAAAACCAAACAAATCGCCACTTACCTGTTCAATGATGTCTTGCATCAAGCTTATTGATATGGTTTGCTGGATCTACACTTTAATTAAAATTTCTAATAACATTTCCTCTATTAGCGATCATGTTGCTTCTTTCTCTTCGTGCCGATGCATCACTCACTGGTCAAGACAAGAACAATTTAGCTAAATATTTTCTCCACCATTCTACATTACATTTTCATATTAAAGGGGCATAAAATTCCTGTCCTCCAGCTGTAGTTTTAAAAACAAGCTGTGCTTTACACACCCTCTTTGTGTCCAGCTGTATGGGGGTCAAGGGCACTGCCACCACACTCCCCCATCCTGGAGGATACTGTGACTTTGCAGGAGTCTTCCGCTATGTCATTAGTGGAAATATTCTAAACATATATTGTTGTTTTAGTCAAAATATGTAGTTTGGCCACCTTGTGGCCCGTATGTAAGTGACCGCTACACTGGCATCCTCAGGCTAACCAGGGTTAATTGTGGTTAGGAATTTTGTACGCTCTTTAAGGGTGGAGTTAAGGGAAACAAAAATGGTGTGACTCGAGTTACTACAGTAATAACTAGCCTCAGAAGTGGAGAGAAAGACTACAATTACAGATAGCAATTATATTATAATACTACTTACTAGATAAGTAAATGGAGGTCAAACAATTCAAGGTCAGGTACAGGAAATGGTGCAGTACAACAAGGGGTAGTTAGAGATGAAATCCAATTCACAAGCTGGGGTCAGGAAAACCAGAAAGACAAGACAGTTTACAGGGAGTAGGCAAAAGAGTAGTTAGGTCACAAGCAAAGGGTCAAAGTCCAGATAAGGGAATAAAATCAGGCTGGGTCAGACACAGAGCTCAGTCTTACACAGGCAGCAGCAAGTGTACGATTGACACTGGATGGAGGAGCTAGCATGCTTAAGTAGAAGACTAATCAAGGGAAGTGAACACAGATGATTGCAGTACAGACCCAGCACAACCAAAACAGACTCCACACAATAGTATCATAGCAGACAAGGACAGTGTGGAGATCGTGACAAAGGGTTTGCAAAATTGGAGAGACTAGGAGAAGGTAGAGAAGTGACTGACGCTGCACCTGCAGCAGGCATGGTGGCTAGGAGCCTCAAGAAACAATTTGGCTGGACCTTCAAGTCAGACTCGGGACCCAGACTTGTAGTGATCCTAGAAAGCAGAGGACTGGGTAGTGACAGTCAAGTGACTGCGTCCCTCAAGGGTTAAGTCCAGGGGAGATCCCGGGTGGCATCTGACGTCTGCTGACAGTTGCTGAAGACTTCTGGCGTCTGGGGAGCAGGCCATAGACATGTAACAGATAAGTGTTGTCTCATTGGCCATTCCACTAGTTTTACACTAAATATCTGTGGGTGGGACAGAGTGGATCCAAAAAGACTGTTTGATTCTGTACACATACAATGAAGCTAGCGGGGAGAATGAGAGGCTTGAGTCTGTCTTTGGAAGCCCAAGAACCAGAAAAGCAGTCGGCCGATAAATTCACTGTGACTGTGGCTACTGAAACCCCATTTGTGATAAAAGAATGTGCTCACAATTTGCGTATAAATTCCTGGTTACCTAAGACCCAAAGGAAAGTTCTAACGTTGACATCAAAGTCTGAAGTGTCTATGTACTCGTACAAGAAAGAGAACTGCATCTCATTGTTTGTCTGCACTGGGGAGACAGCTGGGGTGAGGACCATTCATCCAGGTGGTAAAGCCTCACCCGCGACTACAACAACCCAACACCGTTCCCCCAACACAGTGCAGAGTCTTCATCGCTGCTCCTGGTGTAAGTGAACGTGATGCCAGCACTGCAGAGAATAACAGAGCAGGAACAGAGTCTCAGTGCTGGACCCAAAGAGGATGAGTAAAGCACAGTTTGTTTCTTTTAAAGAAAAAAAGAACTGCAACCGGGGATCAGAGGAATTCTGAAACCAAGAAACCCATTTACAATACAAAATTTGGTAAAAGAACAAAACTAATCTGCATTTTACATATATTATCTCTCACTAGTCTATACAGTAGAATGGTAGCCTGTGTCCTTGTCATACGCCCTCTAAAGAGTAGTGTTAAAACTAAGGTTGATTAATTCTCCTATTTTGTTCATAATGGCGGAAATAGCAGCAATAATTTAATAGTAGAATTATGTAAAAAGATTGAATTTTTTACTGTCAACATTTTTGGGTCTATACAACATTTTTTGGAAGAAGAGTGGTGAAAGGAATCAGTAATAAAAGTGTTTCATTTATATTCTATTCTTTATTTTACATATGGTTTAAATAATTTAACATTTTGATGTATCAGACATTTAAGTATATGACAAAAATTTTTTTTTTTTAAGATATCTATAATTTTGAACAGGGAAGTGGGGTGATTTAAACATTTTTTTTTAGTTTTTTAAGTTTTTTTATTACCATTTTTGTTTTAGTTTTCTTTTTGGTCTTTTTAGTGGTCTTGAACTTGCAATCATTTAATTGCATATAGTATTGTAGATACTACAGTACATCTGTCAGGCCGATAAGGATCGGGGTACTCAGGTCTTGGATGTTCGGGTGCGGTGGATATCATGGGTGGTCGGTTCCCGAGCCTATGCCCTTGCGGTGACCATAAAAAGAAGAAAAAGAAAAATAATAATAAAGTTTATGAAGTTCGTGACACCACCTGTTGGTCCGGTGATGGCACCGGCGCTGCTGGGTGATAGGCGGCAGCCAAGTGTTGTAGCTCCCTACAGGGAGAGCGGGATCCCCGGGGCTGTAACAATGGTGGAATAGGGCAGCGCAGTCTCTGCTGTGAGCCTGGAATGTCACAGTGTGGCGCCCCTGCGTCCAGGAGGCCACAAAAGAGAACTGCAGCCAGGCAGGTAGGACACTTGTTGCACAACAACATCCTCACAGCCCACACAACCCACGTGCAGTAGATGGCAGCATCCAGCCCTAAGATTGGAATACTCTAGGCAATTGAGGGGTGGTGGATTTAGAGGAGTGGGTTGGGCACACACGAAGTCAGGTGACTTGACAGTAGAAATAGGAAGGGGAAGGAGGAAGGAGTTCAATAGGCCGAGGTAGCCTGAGAGGCAAAGACTGAAAATCACAAGTCCTGTGAGTGTAAGGCCTAGGAGCGCAGAATCTGTACCGAGCCAGTGTGAGCCGGAGGAGAGAGAAAGCACGTCCGAAGCTGATACCACCAGGAGTGTGAGAGGACTGTGAGGGACGGTGATACCCGGGCCCTAAAGGACAGCCGAGACGACCAGACTGCAGGCAGAGAAGCCCCTCCTAAGATACTGGAAGACGCAGAAGGAAAGGAGCCTGGTAGAGCCTCACACCTGAGGACTGCTGGAGGCTGGGCTGAGTAGAGTGTCGGCTCTAGAGGGGACTGTAGTTTACCCGGCATTCCCAGACACCGACGGGGGACCACAGCTACATGTTAGGGTCCCTACCCCATAGGACAGGCAGCTCAGTGACACACTGGAGGACCCACAGGGCCCGAGTCACCGCCATACTGTCCGGAGTTTCACACACACACCCGTGAATACGGAGACCGTTAACAGCCCGGAAAGGACACAGACAATGGAATAAAGCGATGTTTGGGTGAGCGCTGGGATATGAAGACAGCTACACTTCAACAAGTATTTTACCTGTAAGTTTATTGTTCAAATCACACTAGGTCCTCTCCCACAACATGCTTCGACGCTCAGGGCGTCTTCCTCAAGTGGACAGCACAACAGGAAAAGGTGAGTGTAACGGTGACTTAACAGAGGGTGGATATAAAACATAAAGCAGCGTGGCGCAACCAATTTCTATATCTCATTACGGAAAAGACACAGAGACTGTGTGAGGGGTCACAGAGAGAGAGAGAGGCCTGGCTGCAGGGAGCAAAGGGAACCAGGAGAGGGAGAGTGTGCCCGTGTACTTGTACTGAACTTTGTAAGAACTGTAACTGACTTGAGAACTGCCTGAAGAACTGAGAGTAAACATGGACAACCCTGAGATTGCTTCCCTTGTGTCTCTGCATCAAAGCGATTCTCTCCATACAGGATTACAGAAAGCCCTCCACCTGCAGAGCCACAGCACAGCCTGTCAGCACCAGCAAAGAGGAGAGATCCCTGCAGCGTCTGCACAGTAAGTGTACTGAACATTCCACAATAGACTTAACCCTTACTGCCCCGGGGAACACAGTTCTACCCACTGGAACTATACCATCTAAGCTGCTATCCCATCATCCCCGGAGGTTCTGCAGCAGCGGCGGCCCCATCACTGGCCGCATATAGTGGGTGGCGTCACGACTGACAATCCCCTGTAAATATTCCTCTTTTATTGCCGAGCCCGGGACACGGTCCGGACCAGGACCACCCGTGACTTCCCCAGTAGCAGACCGGTCCGGTACCAAGTACCCCCGTCCCAGTGGGCCCGACAACAGTCAACCAGGAAGAAACACAGACACGTTGCTCACTCTGTACGGGTACTTTATTCCGGTAATCTGCAACTTACAGGGTATGCAGTTGTTTCAGCTAGGGTAGTGGACCGGGTGGTCCTGGCAGTAGGCAGTGTCCCTCTGAAGCTCCGGTGATGTACCTCCTCTATACTTGCTCTGTCCTAACTCTGCGCACTCCTTCCTCCTTGCGCTGCCCTGCACGAATCCCGCTTATTGAACCAGGCCCGTCGGATGATATGGGAACCCTCTTTCTCTCCAAAGGGAACCCAACCCAGTCTAGCGCTTCTGGTGGGGACCGTGCTTGATTTGGTCGGTTGGATCGTGCTCCCATGAAGACATCGAGCACGCTGGTAATTTGCGGTACAGGGATGGACCTCTGACCCACGTCGGAGCCGGTACCCCGCTTCGGACTGGGCCAGAGCGTTTGGTCGCCCTCTTCTTTGCCCCTCTATGCCTGGGTCACCAGGTTGAGGTGCCCTCCCCGTTACTTCTCCTTCACTTCAACTTCTGTTCTGTTTTTGCCTCTCTTCTCATTGACTCTCCTGTTTCCCGCTCTTTCTCCACTCACTATATACCCTAGCTCTCCTCCCACCGGGACCGTTTACCCTAGTAACAGGTTATCTGTTTGGTCCCTTTTCACTAGATGTATGTGTGTGGTTGTGGAGCTTCAGGCTTCTACTACCCCCTACCAGGACAAAGCATACTGCACATTCTGTTAGTGGTGTAGTACCATTTTGTAGCGCGCTGAATAGCGGGGTGCTACACATCTGCATTGTAGTAAATAGTGTAAGGCCGGAGACACACTATGCGTCTTGCATGACTCCCCCAGAATTGCCCGGGAGGGCATCAAGAAACAAACGCAGCTGACATGCTCCTGTTCAGAGGCGCATGTGTGGCACTCCAGGGTTCGGTTGCCACAGATACACCTGAGAAAGAGATGGATCTCCACATCAGGTAAGCTCGAACACAACACCTTCCACTACAGACCTGAAGGGGGAGCTCTACAAACCGAGTTCAGGCGAGGTCCCCTATAAATTCAGGCATGGAGGTAGAGTTAGGCAGTGTAGTTCCATAGAGGACTGTGAAGACATCCTGGTGACGGAGCTTTGCTAAGCCCGAACCAGTGAGAGCAACCAGCCAGCATGAGGGACCCTAGAGCAAGGGTTGGAGGCAAGGAAGAGTTGATAGGGAGAGTGAAGCTGTGGCGCCTCGCAACGAGTGCGTCATAGGAGGGTATTGCAGCCATAAATGCAGCAGCAATATTCTCTGACCCAGCAGTTAACTTAGAGATCCATACTCTGTGGTTAACCCAGTGGTTAACTTAGAGATCCATACTCTGCATGCCTCACTTAGCATAGAGGGCCAATCAAGGTCCTGGTGGGCGGAGTGATAGGGTAGTGTGTAGTGGAAGTTTAAGTTCAGACTTAGTGTAGTCTGGAGAAGTCAGTCTGCAAGGAAGAGCAACCTAGAAGACCTCTACAGAACTCCAGCTCTGCAACGTAGGAGAGGGGGCTCGCACAGTCCCGTGCGGCCCCCTGGCCACCTTCTACCGGCCATTTCCCCACTAATCACGGGCATCATTATGCGGGCTAAAAACCATCCCGTGCCCTTACACAGCCGGTTTGCTGGTACCGAAGCTAGCAGCAGTTCAGCTCTGCTATGCGAACCAGAAGCGTGGAGGAGCAGCTTTACAGGAGCACCCCACCACCGCCAAATCCAGTCGTCTAACCAGCGGTGTACAAACCAAGGGACCCAAGGCTCCCCAAAGCATCCGGAACGTTTACCCCGGATAGGGCATTCAAGCAGCCTCCCTGTACCCGACCTGGTATTCCTGGGCGACATCGGCAACTTACTTAGTTAGAATGGAGGAACACCGCGGATCTCTGAGGGACACCTATCACTGCTGAGTCCACCCAGTCTGCTATCTACAAACTGTATGACATGTACTGCTTGCTGGTTACAGTAAAGACCCGTTACAGAGACTTACAGTGTCCGTGCTTCCTTATGAACTGTCTGTCCGCACTTCAAGGTAACCGCAGCTGCCGCACAACATCTTAAGCAGCTCTAGCCTCCGGGGATCACCGCTCAGCCTGTGGGGAGCGTTCCATCTTGCTGCTATCCATCCCCCGGAGGCCTCGCAGCGTCGGTAAGACTTACCAAACTACTCATAGGTGGCGTCACGAATAAAGTAACCCCTTAATCTGTTCCCGCAAGACGTCTTCAACTCTTTGATCTGCACTCAACCGGGCCCCACTACCAGCAGGCGCGGTCCACCCGTGACAAGGAGGAAGGAGCTACTGCCTGTCTAAACCGGAGTCCCCGGCCACGGTGAGTCAAAGCCATCTTGGTTCACCCCAACAGAGCAGCACTAGAAACTGGACACCGGCGTCCGTGACTGTGAGGGAACTGACAGCCCAGCAGTAAAGACCAGAGGCCAGGGAGATTTCAGGTCTCCTGGCCAGAGCAGCGCTTGAAGGCACAGCCATTTAGCAGAGCCAGGGACCACAGTGGATACAGCGGTGCCCAGCAGCAGAGCACTCACCACCTGCCATATAAGTGAAGACAGCAAGAGAGGGTCAGGGCCTAGCTTCAGACAGCCTAAGACCAAACAGACACAGCGCAACAGGGAGGCGTCATAGCTCGCCGCATGTGGAGATACCGAACTGCTACCAGACCACCCAGACCCATACCATCAGAGACTGTACCCTGGACTATATCTGAATCATCAGTAAAAGGTACGGAAACATCAACCCTGTGTGTGACTGTTATTGCGGCCCCTGATCCTGCTCCCTCCATAGACTGTCCTGCAATATCCATATATTACAACTGCCCCGGGGATCCCGCTCCACCTCTGGGGAGCGTAACCATCTGGCTGCCCTACTATCACCTCAGAGGTCTCACCCGTAGCCCCGGTAACCATACCGGAACCGTAGGTGGCGTCACGAATCACTTTTATTTATAATATCTTTTACGGACTCACTTTTTAAGCGACCACTAGGGTCACGGACTGGGCACAGGCCCCAGTGACATCCCCTGTGAATCCCCACAGCCCTGGGGCAGGTCACACGGACTGTTCCGGGTGAGTCATGCAAAACTCGTGCAAGTATCTCGCATGCATCTTGCATAGTGTGTCTCCAACTGTACACTATTTACTGCAATGCGACCTACCGTAATTAACATTTTTTTGTGAAAACAAGCTTGAAGCTGGGTTTGACATGAGGAAAATGGCATCCATGGGGGCCCATTAGCCCTCTGCAACTGCTGGGAGTTGGTGGAATTGATTTACCATGCCATTTAAATGGTTAAACAGCAGAGGTAGCTCCAGTCACTGGTGTCAGAGGCAGATGCTGGCTGTGAAACACCTGAAATTGAACTGGCTCAACCACAGGTGGATACAAAATACATGGGACCCCATAGCAAAAGATTTACGGTAATTTTGTGTAAAAATATTCAGTGAAGTAAGTGGGTCATATCTCTCAAAGTTTATAAACAGGGAGAGAGTCATGTATTGCAACATGTACAGAGTAATTATGCCCCTATTGGAGCCGCTTAGTGTTCTCCCCCATGAAACCCCTTTCATGGCCATTATAAATTTTGATGCTCTCAAAAATGCAACTCCACACACATAGAGAAAAATACTCACATACCTGTCAATATGATGACCAACACTCAATATTATGATCACCACAGCAATCATTCAACATGATGGCCCCCACTTAGTAAGATACCTTCACACAGTATCATTGTCCCCACAGCCTCCAACACAGTACAGTACCCTCAGTATGATGCTCCTGACGTGCCCACCAGGGCCGTGGGATACTCAGAACCGGGCCTTCAGATTCTTTTGGGGATGTCATAGTGACTCACCCGGCTTCGTGACCCTGGCGGCGTCATAAAAATGGGGGTGGGGGGAGTTTGTAAGGAAAACAAGTTGTAATGCCACCCGTGGGTTTCAGCAATTCGATGGATGGCTGACGCTACAATGCAGATCCTCTGGGGCAGTTGGTGAAGATGCCGAGTTGTTATCAGTCTCCACAGGTAGAGCGTGGCCTCAGGGCAGTTATCAAGCCTTTGGTCCTATGCGGCCACCTTTTCATCAATTACGTGTGGTGACGGCTGCTGCACATACAGACACAGCAGCCTCCGGATCGCTAGCTGTAACTTAAAGTCTCTCCACACTAGTCTGGGGCTGGTCCCCCCTGCGGTCTAGCTCCTCCAGCAAGTCCCTTTGGGCAGTCACTGGAATGGGGTCCCTCCAGCCAGGGTTCTGTGGCAACCTGAGGTAGTCCCACTTCTTTGGACACAGCCTCCCCTCAGCGCTCCTTCCTCCTCTCTGGAGCTTCTCTCGCTTGCCTCTCTGTCCTGGGACGAGCTCCTCCGGCTCCAGTCCCCAGGACGTCTCTTCCTCACACTCCTGCCGTCTCCCACAGCTCCCTCCAAGTCACTCTCTTCTCTTCCTATTTTTCTTCTTTTTATCTACGCTCTGTTGCTCCCCTACTCTTCTTCCTCCACCCACACCCTCTACCTGATTCCCCTACAGCCTGAGATGGGGCCCTTCCTCAAAAGGTCCCACCCAAATCCCTAGGCGTGGAGTGGTGTGGTGTTGGATGTTAGTGTGTGGGTACCAGATAGTGTCCCCACTTTACCTGAGAGTGCGGCACCACACCTCTGGCTGAGGTGCAGTACCCCTGTTGCGACTGGACCCTCAGGGGTTCCACACTTCCACAGTTCGTCAGTATGATGCCTTCACAGCCCCCAATCAGTATGATGGCCCTTAGTCAGTATGATGCCTCCACAGCCCCCAATCAGTATGATGGCCCTCAGTCAGTAAGATGGTGACGAGCCCCGTGGGGGCGATGGGGTACCCGGAGTCGGGCCGGGGCAATGTCGTCAGGGATTGGGATGTCATTGTGGTGTGACCTGGTCCATGGCCCCGGAGCAGTCAATAAAAAGGGAGGAAGTTAATGGAATAGGGGATTTTATAGGGATTTAGGAGTGGTGGTTATGACGCCACTCGTAGGGTACCTTTACACGCCGCTACAGGATGGTGGCTACAACCAGCTACTTCACGTGCACGAGCACGCACAAATGGTTGCAAACGGTACCCGCACCACCTTTACACGCCGCAACAAGGTGCGCTGCAGTAGGTTACATCTATCTCTAGATACACCGCCGGGTATCTCAAGTTACCTTCTGCCGAGCACCTTACCTCATTTACACACCGCTACAACAAGCTAATATGGGCGGACCTGGTGCAGCAGGGACAACACATAGGCGTGCCACAATTGTGGATTACGAGACGTCCGTACGCTGATAGGACAAAGCAATAACATCATGATTGGCCAGGCAGTGCAGGAGGCTGCTTAATACATGACGCTCGAGCAATTGTGTAGTGTGATTGGTCAGCTCCTTAAATATGCCTCCCTATGCAGCGACTACCAATCGTAATGCAGGAGCTTCCTCCAATGATCGCTGATGGGGCGTGGTAACCCGGAGCCTGTGTCACGCCCCAGCTACATACCAGGTACATAGGCTGGTGTCCAGACATCCCTTCTGTTGCTTCTTTACACGCCGATACAGGTCGCTACAATCGCCTGGGTAGCCACCTGTTTCAGGGCAGTGCTCAGAAACAGGTGCCGCTACTGCCGGGTGGCTACAACCGTCTTCTCACGCCGCTACCACGGGTTGAATTACCGGTGCAAGATACATTTCTCGCATGTATCCAGTTGTAGCCACCCGCCAGTAGCGGCGTGTAAAGGTACCCGTAGTGTTTGGCTATTGATGGCCGATGCTGCGGTGCGGGACCTCTGGGAATGATAGTATGGCAGCCGTGATGGTTTCGCTCCCCACGGGTGGAGCAGGTTCCCAGGGCATCCGGTATAGAGGTATTGGTGATGGAGGGCCAGCGGGGCTGATCTGGCTGCAGGAAGGGATCAGAGCGACTCTCAGGCAGGACCCTGCAGTGTGCGTGGCTTATCAGTCTACCACTCCTCAGGTGGGAAATGAACAGTCTCACACAGAATTCTGAGTTCCACAGCCGGTTTACTTAGCTTTCACTCTGCAAGCACCACAGGATGCAGTTCTGTTTCAATCGCAGTCCGGCAAGTCTTCAGCAACCAGGATTGCTTGTCCAGTACACCCCCTTCATGTCCTTCCTTCTTGGGTTGTTCTCTCCCAGCACTGCTTGCTCGCCTGACTCCTGCTCGCGCCTCCACACACAGTGCCCCAATCCAGCAGCCACGGGTCCTATCGGCCAACCGGCTGTGTCCCCTGACCCTGGTACTGCTGCCTTCTTGGTGGATGTGTTGGGTTTTGGACACAGCTCTAGATCTAGTGGCCTCCAGTTCTATGGTTGGAGTGTAGAGTCTCCTTGCCACCTTCAGGGCCAGTTCTCAACCTGCCCCTCCACAGCATTTCAGATTCAGGTACATGGGTGGATTGCTCACTGCCCGCACCCCTAGAGCTCCTTCTGTCTCTCTGCAGTCTGCTGTCCCAAGACCCAGGATGAGCCTCATTTCCGCTCAAGTCCTCCGTGTCTTTCTCCTTCCACTGACTTATGTACCCCCACTTCCTGTTGTCTTTCCCTTTTATCTACTCTCTACTTCCTGACTGTTTCCCTACTAACTTCCCACCCTCCACCTTTCTCCCTGCAGTCCCATTGACTGCCTGGGCCCTCCCACTATCAGGTCCGCCCGCCTTCCCTGGGATCGGGTGTGTTGGGTGCTTTGTGGGTGCCTGGACTTACTATCCCTTTTACTGCGTACAGGAATACCACACTCATGGATTGGGTGCAATACCCGTCTGTGGCGACCACAATGGCACCCCAGCCTCCAGTCAGTATGATCATCTCTTTCAGTATGATACCCCACAGCCCTACCCCCACACAGTATTATGATCATTACAGCCCCTAGACACTATGATGGCACCTCACCTCAGTATGATGCTCTCTCAGTCCCCTATTCGGTTGATGGCACCTATAGCTTCTCACCCCCACCTCATCATTATTTTTCCTTTTTTATTTATTTTTTTTTTACTTTTAATTATTGTATTGTTCACAACTGTTTCTTATGACTGTTTGTATGTGAACCTCTGATTTGTTAAGCGCTGCGGATTATGTTGGTGCTATATAAATAAATATTATTATTACCTATAGCCCTCTCACTTGATGTAATGGCCCCCACAGTCCCCTATTCAGAATGATCCCCAACTTTAGTATGATACTGGTGCGCCCCTGCGGACCTGTCGCCACTAGATTGCGCAGCACACGGGATTGGTAAATCGGTCTCCTCACACACACGTACCCAAAACACTCCCGATCCTAAGTCTAGGGACTCTATGCACAGCAACGGGATATCGGGAGTAGCCAGGTGGTGGGTGGAAAGTTAGTGAAGGACCCGGTTAAGGGAGGTAACAACAGAGAACAACACCAAGTTCAGTAAGCTAGTCAGCCAGGGGAAGTCGAGGAGTGAAGTCCAGAAAGTAGAGGAGAGAACACCACCAAACAGGACTGTGAGGAGACGGACCCGGCAGCCTGTGCCACTATGAGGCTTACCCATGTCCAAGGCTGTAGACCGTGGTGAGAGAAAGGAGTCCAGGTGTGCTTGAATTAGCGAGGACACAGAGGGACTGGGCCGGAACCAGAGTGTCGGCTCTGCTGAAGTGGCCAGGACGCTGTATGCTCCAACTATGAACAACTGCGGGGTGAGGGGTCTTTATGTCCTGAGACCCAACCTCCAGCGCAGTGAAGAGAAGGCCGTCTTACTAGGGCTAGGGGACCCGGTAGGTCACCCACTGAAAGTCCGTGACTGCTGGATCATAGCTAGCGTGCAGACAGACCGAAAAGGCCCAAAAGAGACACAAAAAGTGGTGATGCAGATGAACCATCCTGGCTGCTTAGACCACACTGGATCCGCTACTGAACTGTTGTAAGCTTTACCATCTGTTGAGAAAAGAGCGTAAACCCGGTTAAAGCTCTATGCTGCCTCTAATTTGGGAAACCGGCAGCAGGAGACTGCCTGTGACTGTGAATATTGCATCCCTGCACTACACCAGACTATACGGTTGTCCTGGCGACCTGCTCTTCCAGTGTAGGGCTTAACATCCTAGCTGCTACTCCCATTATCCCCAGAGGACCCGACTGCAGCAGCGGCTATACTGGCCGCATTCCACGGGAGGCGTCACAACACTCTTTTATTTTTGCTTTATTTTCTTTTATCCATTTTTCTAATTCCCCTTTTTAACTGCTCGCCTGATGAGGGGATCATGGACCGGGTCATGTGACATCCAGCAGTCCCAGACGACTGTGGCGCCCCTGCGACCAGGAGGCCACAAGAGGGAAGTGCAGCTAGGTAAGCAAGGTGATTGAAAACACACCCACACCGCACAAACACCGACCCTATGCCTAGGACTCTAGGTTTGTGGAAAGGGGTGGCGGGTGTAGCAAAGTGGGTGGAATGTAGGTGGACACTGACAATGTGGGTGGAGAGGCCAACACAATAAAAATGTGGGAACACCCAGTTAGGGGCAGTAGAGAGAACAGAACAGAACTGTGAGAGAGGTTTCGGGTTCCCTGGAGGCGCAGAATCCTGAGAGGCACAGACCCTAGGAGAGAAAGCCTACTCTATAGCCTGGAGGTGACGGGAAGAAGAAAGAGACTGAAAAGACCCCACAGCTGAGAAGGTGGGAGGATGAGGGCCCAGCAGCCGCACACATCTTAGCTGACCGGAGGAAGCCTGAGTTGAAACAGTGACAGACCGAAGGAGCCTGGTGTGCCCAAATATCTGAACCTGGGACACTGGAGGCTAGGCCACAACCAGAGAATCGGCTCTGAAGAGGTGACGGGGATAATCCAGACCCTAATCACGAAACAAACCGGTGTGGGGCAGGTGTTTTATGACCTGCAGCCTAACTTTCCTCCATGGTCTAAGAACACAGTGTTCATACTAGGACTGGTGACATTGACTGTGAGGGAACTATGCACCCGTGAGTCCACGACAACCAGACTGAACCCATGGGTGAGGTACTACATTGAGACTGAGAGGCCTGAAAGGACTTTGAGGGATCAACCCAGAAACACCACATGAGCTGCACAGTTTAGTAACCTGGAGCAGTGCTGAAGTGTTTAAGTGTCAGAACTGTACTGAAAGAACTGTAAACTGTTGTGAACCACTGTTGAAGACCTTAAGTAAAGTACCCAGTAAGCTCATCACTGCCTGAGACTGTTTCCTTCCAGCGTCGCAGCAAAGTCTCGCCTGAGGAGCCACAGACAGTCATCCCTGCACACTGGCTGGAGAGCTGCAGCTTTAAAGTAAGTGAACTGCACTGCACACAATCCCTCACCAGGCCCATCCAATTTACACTACACCTGCCCTGGGGACCCTCAGTCCTACCCGAGGAGGGCTTACAATCCACACTGCCCTAAGTCACCGTCCCCAGCAGGAATACGGCAGCGGTGGTTCTATTAACCACATACCCCGGGTGGCGTCTCGACAAATCCCCTGTAAATAATCCCTTTTCGGACTGATCCCAGGCCACAGGACCGGGTCACGACTACCATGATACCCAAGAGAGAGACAGCACCGGCCTGGCTCCCGAGTATCCCATACCCTGGGGGTGCATCACGCCGACGAGAGGGCCCGGCTCCAAGTACTCCACGGTCCCTGCCAGAGGCGAGACAATACCACACAGCCACCCCACACTGTGTTATGTTACCCACAGCCCTTACTCAGTATCAGGGTCGGTCTTAAGGTACCGTTACACAGCATGACATTGGAACGATGTCAGCAACGATCTCGTGGGCACACGGTCGTTTCCGACATTGTTTTGACAATGTTGGTGAGATGTCGCACGTCTAGATATCGTGGAATACTCACCAACGATGTTGTGAGCAGGTATCGTTTGCACAGCCCAGCAAGTGATACCTGCTCATTGCTGTGAATGGGCGAAGTCGTAAACGACATCGATATCACGGTGTCACACGCACCGATATAGCAGGTTGACTGATCGTTCATCGTGTGATTTGAGAACATGTTCTCAAACCTGCGATCAGCGATCCAACGACTTATTGTAGTTGAATCTCGGTGTTACACAAAACAGGAGAGGATGATGGAGGATGAAGCAGCGGGGTGGGGGAGGCCAGAGCAGCACAGGCAGGGGAGGACGGAGGATGGAGTGGAGGAGGGGAGGAGGACAAAGGAAGGAGGAGGAAGCAGTGGGGTGGGGGAGGATGGAGCGGCACAGGCAGGGGGAGGACAGAGCGGCAGGGGGAGGACGGAGCACAAAGAGGCGGGGGGAGGAGGACTGAGGATGAAGCCGCGGGGTGGGGGAGGATGGTGCAGCACAGGCAGGGGGAGGACTGAGGATGGAGTGGCAGAGGATAAAGGAAGGAGGCACAGAGCGGCGAGGGAGAGGAGGATGGAGGAAGTCTGTGATAGACTGTGCGGCCATAGGAAGGAGAAGCCGCACGATGCGCGCTCCCGTTGCTCCCTGCACCCTGGGAGCCCAACCCCGACAGCCGCTGGTCCCCAATGTCAGTGGGCGGCTCATGGCAGGGGTTAGTGATATGAGGCTGCGGTGGGAGTCATCTTTTGTTCTCTTTCTGTCTGTGTACAGAAATTGCGCGCTAGCACTGATTGGTTGAGCCAGGCCGGGTGGACTAATCAGCGCTAGTGCACGATTTCCGTGACAGACAGAGAACATTAGATGATTATATAGTAGATAGTAGATTCTGGGCTCACACCAGTTGACAATACTGCAAATAATTTCGTGGGAAATGTGTAAAATAAATCCCCACCGAATCCTGTGATATTGGGGAAGATTTGTATCTGCTTTTCTTGTGAGTTATGAAAAGAAAAAAAAAGTAAATGATTTTGAAATCCACAGAAAAAGATACAATATATTGTACAAAAGACACCTCAGCTGCTTCAGAATCTAATATTAACACCTCAGCTATTGCAGAGCCTTATAATGCACATGAGACGTCCCCAGGCCGTGGGGTACTCGGGGCCGGGCCAGTGCTGTCTCTCTCTGGGATCACGGTAGTCATGACTGCGATCCTTCCAACATCGTTAGTGCGTTGTCACACACAAGGATATCGTTAGCGATCCTAAATTTGGCAACGCGTCAGCGATGCGGAGAAGAATGTATGAATGATATTAAATAGCGGCAGGAATAGGAGAAATAAGAACGACATCGTTCAAAAAGGTGTCGCACTGAACGATGTTGCTGCTTCACAGATCCTTAATTGGACGATGAACGATAGATTTGAGGTCCGGATCTCATTTTTTGGATGAACGCTCCAATGATTTTTCCATCCTACATCGTTCCTTTACACGCAACGACGCACAAACGATATCGTTAGAACTTCACAAATCCGTAACGTTTCAACAATATCATTAACGAGATCCTAGTGTGTGAAGCGGCCTTTAGTCAAGTCCCCCAAGGTGGCAGGCACCACACTCGCACATGCGAGCATAATACCTGCTAAGGTAACGTTTGTGTGCTCAGGTCTTTTAGCAAATCCTATCTTCAGCCATAAGATCACAGTGAAAACGTATATCACAGTGGGAAACATTCTCCGATAGAGCCAGTTGCCTTTGCTTACATTCCTTCCAATCCATGAATGTGTTCATATTTCATACCACACTTTTTTGCAATGGAATGAAACCTTTCTGTTACTGGCCTCCTCCATCTGCGTTCATTCATGGAGAGCTCAGGCTCATGAAATTCAATATCTTGCTTGACTGATAAGTTGGTCTAGTGACAGTTCTCACACTCACAGTTCTCACTGTAAAGTACACAGCAGAACAACAAACCTCACTATCCTACTCAATGGAAGATAGTGCTTTTCTTATCACTTAACAAGGAGACCAGAAGAAGTCAAATGGGGTAAATTTCATGATTATTAATCTTATGCTTTTTAGCAAATAAAGATGGTGAGCCCTCACGGACAGGGTCATCTCCCCTTCTGTACCTGTGTGACTTGTTTGTCCATACTCATTGTACTTGTCTTTGTTTGCGCTTCCATGTGTAAAGCCCCAGTCACACATAACGATTTCGCTAGCGAGATCGTTGTAACTGTGACGTTACAACGATCTCTCCAGCGATGTCGTGCTGTGTGACACTTTGCAGCGATCAGGCCCCTGCTGTGAGGTCGCTGATCGCTGCAAAGTGCTGCGGGTCATTTTTTGATCGTTGGTTTCCCGCTGGTCAGCACGCATCGCTGCGTGTGACCACGAGAAACCAGCGATCTGTGACCTCACAGGGCTGGTTACTATGGTACACACCGGGTATCTAGGCAGCGCGCGCTGCCTAGATACCCGGCATTTACCATGGTTACCAGCGTTCTCCCTGCTTAGCACTGCCTGTAAGCAGGGAGAACACAGGTAACTATGATAAACAGCGGGTATCCAAGCAGCGTGCGCTGCCCGGATACCGCGCTGTTTATCATAGTTACCAGCGTTCTCCCTGCTCTGCCAAGACAGCGCTAAGCAGGGAGCGATGTGGGAGGTGGCTCCCAGGGTCTGATCGCTGGGGAGATCTGCCTGTTTGACAGCTGCCCAGCGATCAGGTAACGACACTCCAGCGATCCCGGCAGGTCGTTATCGCTGTCGGGATCGTTGGAGCGATCGTTATGTGTGACTGCACCTTAAAGCACCTTGGAATCTAATGGTGCTATAATAATAATAATTAATTTATGTGTGCTTTTTAACTACTGAAGAAAACTTTCAGTTCTCCTTTTTAAATACTCGTGAATAACAATGTTGAAGCTTCCTTTCTTTTGTACTGTTCTTTTTTCTGTTAAATAATTACCAGTACTAATAAATTGACAGTGGAAAGTTACCAGTTGGGCATGTGTCCATACACCCTGATACTGTCCAATCAGTGCTAACAGTATCATACTATATAGGCCACACCCCTTTGGAGTAGGGGGATGGTAACACCCAATTGCCAATCTACTATATAATTGTCTAAGGCGTCTGTCGGTCACAGAAATCTCGCACCAGACAGAGGGTGCTCATGAGCACAGACTATGCAAATAGGCGCGAGAATTCAAATTTCGAATATCGCGCCTATTTGCAGCCCGGCCGCTGCGATACATGGTCTGTACGACGGTGGCCGCAGCGGCGGCTCTCCTCATAGCCCCCCCGCTCTTCCTGCCCCCACCGCTCCTCGTGGCACCCTCTGCCTCCCCCGCTCCTCCTGTCCCCGCAGCCCCCCGCTCCTCCTGTAACTGCGGCCCCCCGCTCCTCCTGTCCCTGCGGCCCCCCGCTCCTCCTGTCCCTGCGGCCCCCCGCTCCTCCTGTCCCCGCGGCCCTCCGCTCCTCCTGTTCCCGCGGCCCCCCACTCCTCCTGTCCCCGCGGCCCCCGGCTCCTCCTGTCCCTGCAGCCCCCGCTCCTCCTGTCCCTGCGGCCCCCCGCTCCTTGGTGATAATAAAAATAAAAAAAACCCTCATAGAGGATACTCACCCGTCTGCCGGCGCGCTCCACCTACGTCTTCTAGCTCCTTCATGGCTTAAGAACCTGTCGTTGCCTGGGAAACCGATCAGTTTCCCAGGCAATGACAGGTCCTGCGAGCCGGTGGGTGAGTATCCTCACATCCATCGTGCCACCACTATCCTGCCCCCCCCCCCCCCCCCCCCGCCGGCTCCATCCTGCCCCACATGCCGGCTCCATCCTGCCCCCCCACGAGCTCCATCCTGCCCCCCCCGCCAGCTCCATTCTGCCCCCCCCGCCAGCTCCATCCTGCCCACCCCCCCGCCGGCTCCATCCTGCCCCCCACCTCCATCCTGGCCCCCCCGCCGGCTCCATCCTGCCCTGCCATCTCCATCCTGCCCCGCCGGCTCCATCCTGCCCCACCATCTCCATCCTGCCCCGCCATCTCCATCCTGCCCCGCCGGCTCCATCCTGCCCCGCCATTTCTATCCTGCCCACCGGCTCCATCCTGCCCCGCCGGCTCCATCCTGCCCCGCTCGCTCGATCCTGCTCCGCTCGCTCCATCCTGCCCTGCTCGCTCCATCCTGCCTCGCTCGCTCCATCCTGCCTCGCTCGCTCCTTCCTGCCCCGCTCGCCTCCATCCTGCTCCTCCGGCTCCATCCTGCTCCTCCGGCTCTATCCTGTTCCTCCGGCTCCATCCTGCCCCCTGCCACCATCCTGCCCCCCCGCCACCATCCTGTCCCCCCGCCACCATCCTGTCCCCCCGCCACCATCCTGATTCCCCGCCGGCTCCATCCTGCCCCACTCGCTCCATCCTGCCCCCCTCCGCCACCATCCTGCCGCCCCCCGCCGGCTCCATCCTGCCCCGCCGGCTCCATCCTGCTCCGCCGGCTGCATCCTGTCCCCCCCACCACCATCCTGCCTCCCCCGCCACCATCCTGCTCTCCCGCCGGCTCCATCCTGCCCTGCTCGCTCCATCCTGCCCCGCTCGCCATCATCCTGCCACCCCCCACCCTGCCCCCCCACCACCATCCTGCCCCATTCGCTCCATCCTGCCCTGCTCGCTCCCTCCATCCTGCCCCCCGCCTCCATTCTGCCCCCCGCTGTTCTTGCTCCCCCGCCTCCATCCTGCCCCCCTCCTCCATTCTGCCCCCCTCCTCCATCCTGCCCCCCTCTGCCTCCATCCTGTCCCCCCTCCGCCTCCATCCTGCCCTCCCTCCGCCTCCATCCTGCCCCACCCCCCGCCTCCATCCTGCCCACCTGCCTCTATCCTGCCCCCCCGGCTTCATCCATGCCCCCCCGGCTCCATCCTGCCCCCCTCCTCCATTCTGCCAGCCTCCTCCATCCTACCCCCCCTCTGCCTCCTTCCTGCCCCCCCCTCCGCCTCCATCCTGCCCCGCCCCCCGCCTCCATCCTGCCCACCTGCCTCCATCCTGCCCCCTGCTCCATCCTGCCCCCCCGGCAGTTAGCGGTCATTTCCCAGGCAACGACAGGTCCTAATGGCCTGTAGGACCTAGAACACGGAGGTTGAGCAAGACGGCAGACAGGTGAGTATCCTCATTGAGGATTTTTTTACTTTTACTGCGGGCTGCGGGGAGCGGAGTATCGCCATATACCATAGTGCTGCTATACATGTACTGTAATGTACCACCATATACTATAGTGCTGCTATACACGTACTGTAATGTACCGCCATATACTATAGTGCTGCTATACATGTGCTGTAATGTACCACCATATACTATAGTGCTGCTATACATGTACTATAATGTACCGCCATATACTATAGCGTTGCTATATATGTACTGTAATATATACAATAAATAGGAGAAAAATTAGAGCATGTTGCTACAATATTTTGCATATAAAAACTTGATTTATTAAAGTACTAGAGACATAGTATATACTAAATTACAAAAGACAAAAGATGCCACTATTACAAATGCACTAGCACCAAGGTACAGTGGAAATATCATACAATAGGATTGACAATCAATGCAAACCATAGGTGAAATAAACCCTTGTTTAGGGAATCACAGAAATGCCAATAAATCATCACAAAGTTGTAGACAGGCTGTACTGTGAAATACCACCCCCATATATGGTTGCTGCTCAACTAGTGAGCTGATCAGTCCATAACTGTTAGAGGTCCAGATCCATACCAATAGTGCGTGTAGTGCAGGGAGGAGGGAACCCCCTTAGTACCAGACTCCTGACGTACGTTTCGCTTGGTTTTCTTGCTTGTTATCACGATTGCTTCATCAAGAGGAGTACCGCCGGTTGTAAACTCGCAGCTTATATCCCTAGTCAGCATGGTCACATGCTTTTACCCAGCCAGTGGAATCGCATATTGCGGCGCATGCGTACTCGCCGCGGTCGGCGACTCGCATCGCTTCCGGCGCGACACGCAGCCCATTCACTCGTGCCGGAAAGGGTATCCCGGCAACGAGTAAACAAGCCGCGCTGATGGATCGTGTGCGCATGCCTTCTCTTCCGGGTCGGACCTCCATCGCTGAGGCGCGACTCAGCGCGGCTTGTTTACTCGTTGCCGGGATACCCTTTCCGGCGCGAGTGAATGGGGGTGGGGGTGGTATTTCACAGTACAGCCTGTCTACAACTTTGTGATGATTTATTGGCATTTCTGTGATTCCCTAAACAAGGGTTTATTTCACCTATGGTTTGCATTGATTGTCAATCCTATTGTATGATATTTCCACTGTACCTTGGTGCTAGTGCATTTGTAATAGTGGCATCTTTTGTCTTTTGTAATTTAGTATATACTATGTCTCTAGTACTTTAATAAATCAAGTTTTTATATGCAAAATATTGTAGCAACATGCTCTAATTTTTCTCCTATTTATTGTATGTATTATATATAGAGCTGCTGAGCTCCACTGGGATTTCCCAGTATCTCTACTTACCAAACTATATGGAACTATATCATATGTACTGTAATGTACCGCCATATACCATAGCGCTGCTACACATGTACTGCCATATACTATAGCGCTGCTATACATGTACTGTAATGTACCACCATATACCATAGCGCTGCTATACATGTAATGTACTGCCATAAACCATAGCGCTGCTATACATGTAATGTACCGCCATATACTATAGTGCTGCTATACATGTGCTGTAATGTACCACCATATACCATAGCGCTGCTATATATATATATATATATATATATATATATATATATACATATAGTTCACTTAAGTTAACTGGACAAGTTCTGTCAGTCACAGCATGTCAACTACATACATATTCTAGATTACCCGATGCGTTAGAATCGGGCCACCATCTAGTTTATTTATAACTAGCTATAGAACCCAGCGTTGCCTGGGTTACAATACTAAAGGTGGGCGTAATAAAGGGGGTGAGGCTAACTGGAGGGTAACCAGAGGGTGTGGAGCCATATGCATTCAAGGGGAAGGGTTATGAGGGGGTGTTTCCCAGATTACAATAATATATGGGGTGCCATAAAGGGAATGGAGCTAACAGGAGGGGCAGAGCCATATGCATCAGGCACATTATGAAGGGGTGGGGCTAACTGTAGAGGGCAGAGCCATATGCATCTGACACATTATGCAGGTGGCAGGTCTATGAAGGGGGTGGGTATATGTGTGGACATACATACATACATATGTGGCGTCCCACTAGTCAGTGCGCCACAGTAGGGGTACTGCACCCACAATAGAGTGTGCAGTTTTCATGTCATAGGGGAGTGTAAAGTTGACATGAGGCTCCCATCCCAGCACTCACACACTCTAGAGCCAGGGATGATGGGGTTAACAGATAACCCAGTCCCAGTGGGAGGAGTTAGGTGAGGCGGGAAGTCACACAGTTGGATGTAGTCCGTACTGAGGAGCGAAGCAAGGAGGGAGCCCAAGAGGGAGGGGTCTCTCAGGGAAGGCTCATGAGAGAGAAAAGGGCGGCCCAGGAAAAGAAAGCGGAAACCCTGTACCGGACCTTCCATAGTCTGGGGGAATCCTAGTGCACTAAAGGACTGCCGGCTCCAAGGAACAGTACAGGCAAGTTCATCCCTGAGCCGTCGACACTGTCCAGTCGCGGGTTAGTTCAGCAACCACGACAACCCCGTCCAGAATGTGCAGCCCCACCAGGATCACCCAAACCGGGTCGAGACCCTTAGGGAGAAGAAGGGTACCTCATAGCACCCAACGGGCCTGGTAGACAAGCGGGCTGTGCAGGGCAGCGCAAGGAAAATAAGGAGGGGCAAGTAAAAGCAGCAGGATGTAGGATAGACAAAAGAAGGTATACTACGGGAGCCTCAAAGAGACTTTATCCTCTCCAGCGACTACCCAGCCAGCTACCCATTCGAAGACTGCATTGGGGAACCCGCTCCGCCTGCAGGGAGCTGAACCATCTAGCTGCATTACCACCACTCCCGGCAATCTGACAGTCGCGTTGGTGAACATCACCAGAATCTGCAGGTGGTGTCACAACAAACTTTTATATTTGTTTACTTTTATTCCCTTTCTACATTTCCCCCAATTTTTTGGGCCGACACCAGGGCTACGGGTCCGGTGGGCGACCAGTGACATTCCTCAAACTCCAAGCCTGGGTTCCGAGTTCCCATAGACCCCTGGGTGAGTCACATACATACACACAGTCACACATACACACATATGTGGTGCCCCACCCAGTCAGGCACCACAATTGGGGTACTGCACTCATAAATGAGTGTGCGGTAACCCCTGTCACAGTGAAGGGCAGATGTCTGTGGCAGGCTCCCATCCTAGCACTCCCACACACCCACCTAGAATAGATAGTTTGGGGCCTGTGCCTTAGGGGGGGGGGGAGTTAGGGGAGGAGGGAGGACACACAGTGACTTCTAGACGGCACTGAGGAAAGACGGAGCACAGGGAGCCTCCGAGAGAGAGCAAGGAGACTTCCAGAGAGGGGGCCTGGAGAGAGAGAACAGGCAGCCCAGACTGAAGGAGGGGACCCCCGAGCGTTCATACTCAGGGAGGGAACCCTGGTCCACATACACCGGAGTACTGGTTCAAAAAATGGTCAGGGAGTCCATCCCCTGAGCCGAGAACACTGGAGGTCGTTGGTATGTTTACCGGCCCCAAACACCCTGTCTGGGAAGATCAGTCACACCAGGTTAACCCACCGGGGTTGAATCCCAGTGCAGGAGAGGGAGAGAGTGGAAGCGGCGATCGTCAGAGCACCTCAACGGGCCTGGTACTAAGTGGGCTGTTCCCGGACAGGCAGTAGCAGCAGGACACGGGTTAGATCCAGGAAGGCATACCACAGGAGACTTCCAGGGACTCTGCAGCCCAATGTGACTGCCCGGCTGGATAAAGACTGTTTTGCCACTGTGAACTGTATCATCATCTGCATCATTCCAGTAAAGTACCCGGGTAGAGTGACTGAGTGACTGAGTCTCCGTGTGCTCCGTGTACTTCTGCGCTGCAACTACTACCTCCATCATCTGCACCTTTATCCCTACAGGTGCATACCTGCCCCAGAGGGCTATCTCCACCTGTAGGGAGCTATACCATCTTGGCTGCTGTACCATCACCCTCTGGAGGACTGAAGCAGCGCAGGTGCTCTTTCACCAGGATCTGCGGGTGGCATCATGATAAACTTTATAAACTTTTATCTCCATTCTAACACCAACTACCCCTTTTTTTTAGTAAGACCCCAGGGCCACGGGTCTGGGCAGGCCACCAGTGACATCCCTACCGAAGCAGAGGGCCCAGATACCCAAGTCCCCATACCCTTGGTGAGTCACATACATACACTCAGATTTGTATATTAGATATTCAGGAGACTAATAGAGAAACAGCCACACACAGGATTATGTGAATAGCTGCTCCAGTATTGTTATGTAATTGGAAATGCAAGTATTTACTAGAGGTGGCAGGTCAGGAGTGGTGACAAGTCCTCTTTATGTCAAGAGAAAAATGGTAAATAAGCTGAAATTCTTAACAATGTTCTTAATAGTGAATATTTGTATCTCAGATGTTGACGTTGTAAATTCTGTTAATATCATTGGATTGACATGAGATCTTTGTCCGCTTGGTGTTTACACAAATGGTCCCAGTTGTTTCCTTGGTCAGTGACAAGCTTACTAAAGGTACCGTCACATACCGCAATCTCGTCTGGAAATCATAAAGGCGATATGTCGCCCCAGAGCAATCGCTGTGAAATTGCTGCACGGTTGCGGTTTGTGATTTGGGAATTTCGCGGCGATAAATCGCCCCTCGGCCGTCGCCTGATTCCTGAACAGTGCTCAGTAATCAGCCGCAATCGTTAAGACAATATTTCTGTATTGTGGCGTGTGACAGGGCGATAATGATGGAAAGAGCGTTGACTATGATTTCCCGCAGGCGTGCCTCAGCGTGCCGAAGTCTGCGCCCTGTCTGAGATGATTGGTGTGGGCTACTGTGTTCCCATTGGCTGTCAGTTGCCACCGCGCCATACTTGAAGGGCTGTCCATTCAGCACCACACACATCTTCAGCTACACAACCATCCGCAAACTCAGTTCAAACTCCGATACACAATGGCGTCATGTATTAGCCAGCCTCCCAGAGCAGGCTGACCAATCGTAACGCTGTTGCGTTGTCCAATCAGCGTGTATGGGGCGCGGTATACACCACTGTGGCACGCCTGTCTCCTTGCCGCACTGAACATGTACGCCCACATTGCCTTTGAGATTGCGGCGTGTGAAGTGGCGATGGAATTAAGCAAAATTGGTTCCGCTATAGGGGAGGCGATCTCCGAAGCGACACATCACCTTAACTTCAGGGCGAAGTTGCGGCGTGTGATGCCGCCATCGGTGATCAGAGGCGACCACGAAAAACGTGAACGCGCACGTTAGATCGCTACATATCGCCAGCCGAGATTGCAGCGTGTGACGGCACCTTAGGAGAACTTGAGTGTTTGATTGTGACATTCCGCAGGCCTTTTGTTTGTTGCTGATAAGCAGATGAAATGTGGTGATCTGTTGGGAAATGCTGCAATAGGTTGTCAATGATCGAGTTTGCAAACTCTTGTGCCTGGTCGCTAATGACAGTGTCCATACAACAATGGAAACAAATAATGGAGTACAATAAATTGCTGTTGACCTTGCACTCTTATCTGGAACAGCTGCTGCTTCAGTCTACTAGGAGAAATTATCAGTTGTAACAACTATATATTTGTTGCTGTGGCACCTCATGGGTTAATGTGCCACAGTAACATCACACAGGTCCCCTCCCAATAACACACTGACTTACACTAGCACCTCTGGGCCAGGAGGGGGAGCACAACCTTCTCCTTATATACTCCAGGTCCACAGGAAGTAGTGAGTTCAGTTCCTGGGAGAACTGAGAGAGTCTGCAGTGTCAAAGAAGCTGTGCTAAGCTTCTCTGCAGTCTTCTCACTGATTCCAGGCCTAGCTAGGGTCTGAGGAAAGGAGCACTGAAAGACAGAAGAACACATCTGGGAGCTTGAGTGCCACCACCACTCGCCCCAGAAGAGCGCACAGAACGGACACCGGATCTGGCACTGTGTCTGGCACCCACAGCACAGTGAATCCAGGATTAGTGGAGTCTCTAGACAACCACAGTACCAGAGCAAAGCAACACGGAGCGGTCAGCACAGCACAGAGGACTCAAGTTGCCTAGCCAAGTGGTACCAGCAGAACAGAGAGTGAGAAAGTCCCAGCAGCTCAGCTAGATGCAGCAGCCAGGACACACACACACACAGCGCAGCACGAGGAAGCTGATGACCCGGACAGGGTGGGAGGAAAACCCGGCCCCTACAGACTCCGTGGACAATCTGCAATAACATCGCAGTAAAGCTTTGGAAACTACAAAACGTGAGTGTGTGATCCTTAACCCGTCTCCACAATTCACATCCATTTCTATTGTATATATTGTACAGAATCACTTGATGAATGCTCTTGCATGAGCCGAAACGTTTGATGATTGATGAAGTCCTCGCATCCCATCACCGAACACTAGTCACTATAGAGCAACACTAAAGAATAAACACCACAAATTGTGTCTGATACCTGTTTTTTATTTCTATTGTACAGAATCACTTGATGAAGGCTTTTGCATGAGCCGAAACGTTTGATGATTGATGAACTTTCACAAACTCCACCAATAAAAAACATCAAAAGGATCAACCCTCTCTTGCCAGGTTAAGCTTTGTATATAGTTATTCCTCCTTCCCTGGGCACCTACGCTTGCGGTTGAGCCAGACTTGTCCTATATATCAGTATAATTTTGTCCAGGCTCCTGCACCTCTAGACAAACACATGGCCACCTCTGGCCTTTTTTCCTTCAGCGAAGATCAAACTTCTGAGATACTGTCCACCGTACGTGAGACAGACAATTTTCTAAACATCTCTAGTAAGGAGATCAAATCCCGAGATCTTGAAAAAGAACTAAAAAAGCTAGCCTCCCTTGAACTACATGCCTACACACTAGCCCAGTACACCAAGGCGAAAAGGATTCCACGTGGCCCAAGAGTGGGACTGAGACCAACACTATTCAGTGACAATGATGAATATTGCAACCTCTTTGAAAATATACTAAACAAGTGGTCTTTTGACCTGATGGTCCTTACAATCAAGTATATACAGGAGGAAATTGAAAAGGTACACGAACAACTCCAAACCATTGAGAACCAGCTAAGTAACACTCTATCCTCTGCTGACCTGACCAGTCTTAAGAACAGAACTGAAAAGATAATTCAAGAATTCACGAAAGATCTCAAGGCAAGAAAGCGCTCTAAGTTTCTACGGGACCAAGACGACTATTCTAAAAATCAGGTATACCGATGGCATTACACCACCTTACCAGACAGACCCCGACCAAGATATGGCTCCTCCGGCTCGTCAGGCTCGGATGGAGGACGTGGAGGAGGCAAGGGTGGACGAGGCAAACCACGACAGCCTTTTTTTGGCCCGCGACCAGATCCATCGAAACATCCAGCCCCTTTACGGGGAGATGCAACCGACGACGAGGAAGGAAACAACGCGTACGGAGAGGGGGCACAGACGAAGGACCACCGAAGGACCAGAGAATATAGACACGCTCCCAGGTGAGACCAATCTCATTTTCAACATCTCCTCGTACTTTCTCTCACCTTCAGAGACAAGGGTCCTTCAGAGGGGACTCTCGTTCTGCCCCACCCCTGCATTCAATGCTTTTCAGGTCCAAAAGGAACTTAACCGCTTTTACAGAGCAATAAGGCTGAAAGCTCATTTCAGCAATGATAAGAGGACACCGAGCGTACCACTTCCAACTACCAGTGAAGATACTTCGAAATCTCTTTGCCTTAAAGACCTGGGTCTCCGCTTGAAGAGTAATTTCCAACCACCAAAGAGCTCGCACCCAGTTGAAACGTATATTTCTCTTGTTTCTAGATCTATTAACAATTGTGTCAAAAACATAAACCAAGGGGATTTCCATCTCAAACGTAATTTAATAAGGAAGAAACAATGGCCCTCAATAGTCTGAAAAACAATAAACAAATAATTATAAAACCAGCCGACAAGGGGGGTGCCATTGTCATTCTAGATAGAAAATACTACATAGAGGAAATACAGGGTCAACTCGCAGATCTAGACACATATGAACCCATAGGCCACGATCCCACCTACAACATCAGGAGAAAGATAGAGAATCTAACCAATAAATACCTTTCAACGGGCACCATAGACAAAAAATTGTCAGAGTACCTTCACAACCAACATCCCATCACACCTGTGATATATACTTTACCAAAAATTCATAAGAATCTTGAATATCCCCCAGGCCGACCAATAGTCGCCTCTACTGATTCAATTCTATCTCCTCTTTCAATCACCCTTGAGAAGGTCTTAACTCCCCTGGTCCCAACCATCAGATCCTTCCTGAAAGACACCACCAATTTTCTCAGCAGGATACGCACACTCGAAACCATCTCACCTGACAGTCTGTTGGTTACCCTTGACGTCAACAGCTTGTACACCAGCATAGACCACCAGCTAGGTGTCGAAGCTGTTGACTGGTTTCTCACGGCAAAGAACCCCATAGATGTTTTCCAGAAAAACTTCTGCCTTGAGACTCTTGAACTCGTTCTGAAGAATAACTTCTTCATGTTTCAGGACCAGTTCTATATACAGAGACGCGGTACAGCGATGGGGGCGAACGTCGCGCCCCCGTACGCAAACATCTACATGTCCAAGTTTGAACAAGATCATATCTATACCAATAGTCTGTACAAAGAACACGCAATCTTTTGGCTGAGATTTATCGACGACATATTCTGTATCTGGACAGGTGACACTACTACACTGACTACTTTCCTCAATGAGATCAATCACAAAGAAAAAAATCTTACATTTACTATGCACTATGACCACGAGAAGATAAACTTTCTCGACACAACGTCCACAAGGATCTTCAAGGACGTCTCACCAGTGACATATTTACGAAGCCCACCGACAGGAACAGCCTGCTCCATTGGACTAGTTGTCATCCTAGACATGTGAAAGAGTCCCTTCCAAACTCCCAACACCACAGAGTATCCCGTATTGTCAGTAATGAGACCACCAAAGACCTAAGACATGGAGAGATGACGAATAAATTTCTACAGCGGGGCTACCCAAAGGAGGTTTGCACACCAAAACCACCAGATCCCAACAGAGTGAGGACACCAGTTGATGACCGACTTAAATTCATTAATACCTTCCATCCATTTTCACCCCTCATAAAAAAATCAATAATTCAACACTGGCCTCTCCTCCGAACCTCATTTCCTGATGTGCCCGAATTTAAAAATCCTCCTTTGGTATGCTATAAACGAGCTAACAATATCAAAAACCACCTAGTCAGAGCCGACATCGGACCAAAAATCCCCAAACCAAGACAGGATACCCTGGGGTCCACAAGGAATGGTACGTTTCCATGTCTTCACTGTGCACAATGCACAAATGTCACAAGGGGAGAATCATTTACCCATCCCAGGTCTGGTAAAAGATACAACATAGACGGTTTTTACACATGTGATTCCTCGTTTGTGATCTATCTAATAAAGTGTCCATGCGGTCTCGGCTATGTTGGGGAGACCACCCAGCATATCCGGGACCGCATAAGTAAACATAAATCCACCATTCGTCGGAAAAAACACTCTGTTGCTGGTACCAGCCCATTTCATAGAACATGGCCATTCTGTTAGTCAACTCAAATTCCAGGTGATTGAGCAGGTCCCCCCATCGAGACGAGGGGGTAACCGTATTCACAGGCTAATGGAGAGAGAATCCTATTGGATTTATCACCTCAACACCTTATCACCCTATGGTTTGAACCGAGAATTTGAATTATACTATTAATTCCCCCTCCACGATAATGAACTATGTTAAGGGAGAACTCCGACTCAGGGTATTGATATAATTGATTTTTGGTTAATGGTGTCATATCACCAGTGCCCTCGGGGAGTCGTCTAACACACATTGTGTGACGACTCTCCTACTAAGGCCATTTAATCTAATATTGTATATAAATATCAAATATTCTTTCTATGTCAGTAATTTAGTTTTCTCGTTACAGAAAGGAAGCTGAGAAACTTTCCAGATCACCACTGCATGGAATCACATAAGCATTTCTCCTGCACCAATCGTTCACAGCTATTTGAGACTGTTTATTTGCACTGTTTACATCCTTATCATGCATTTCCGGTCATGTGACCAGCTACAGCAGTCACTAGGGACGCTTCTGTGGTGTTTTACACTCATTTCTATGGCACTTCCTGTCCTCCCGGCCTGAGCATGCTCACTGCGAACATCAGGACACAAATGACCTTCCCAAGATGGCGCCGCCGGTGATGTACTTCCGGTTTCGGCTCTGTGCTCATTTACACACCACTATAAGAAGCATCCACACACTACACACAGTGCTCCTGCCACCAGCCCTCCAGCATGACTGCATGATGCACAAAACTTCAACACAAGGTACAGCTCGAATCTCTGTCACTCTGTTACTCTGTTACTTTGCTATTATGCTGCATTCTCTCTGCTGCAGTGTTAACTCCTTGAACCTTCACCCTAGACTCCCTTCCTTTCCAGGACAGAAGCCATAAACTACCTTTCTGCTAACCATGTGGTATGTACCTGTTAATATAGCCTAATAAGCCCACTCCATAGAAATAGCTCACTAATATGCTCTCCCCACATAGATGGACCTTGATGTATGGACCCCCTATACGCTCAGCCAGACCACGTCTGTGTATCCACTAATTTGGATCTCGGACTGCATTCCCTATCAAACAGAGGTATCTATAGTCCTCAAATGAAAACATTCCCTTATTTATACTCAGGCTTAACTGAATAACATTTTCAACTCCATAGGCCTCCAAGGGCAGGATACACCTATCTAACTGAGCTAAAAAGTGGAGTAACACTCCCACTACTGCATATAAGGTACTTTTCCTAAACCTCCATTTCCAATACTATTCATAGATAGAAACTCTGCTGGTTTATCTACTTTTATTCTGTTTCCCACGTTCCCTCTCCCTTTTTTACTACTCTTTCTACTCTATCCTTTACCCTACTAACCACCCACGTTCCTAAAATCACTGACCACCACATCACAATCACCCCACGCCAGCCTCACCGCCACAATTTTTCTAGATCTGATACACCTACATCTTATCACCACTCAACACATCACATCTTTGGAAGTCCTCGCATCCCATCACCGAACACTAGTCACTATAGAGCAACACTAAAGATAAACACCACAAATTGTGTCTGATACCTGTTTTTTATTTCTATTGTACAGAATCACTTGATGAAGGCTTTTGCATGAGCCGAAACGTTTGATGATTGATGAACTTTCACAAACTCCACAAATAAAAAACACCAAAAGGATCAACCCTCTCTTGCTTTTTTAAGTAGAGTGCCAGGTTAAGCTTTATATATAGTTATTCCTCCTTCCCTGGGCACCTACGCTTGCGGTTGAGCCAGACTTGTCCTATATATCCATCATAGACTTACCAACACTGCCCCGGGGAACCCAGTTCTGCCCACGGGAACTATTCCATCTCCACTGCTATTACATCGTCCCCGGAGGTTCTGCAGCAGCGGCAGCCCCATCAGTGGCTGCACACAGTGGGTGGCGTGACGACTGACATCCCCTGTAAATACACCCTTTTATTTGTCTGGGCCCGGGACACGGTCCGGACCAGGACCCCGTGACATTCCCCGAAGCAGACACGGTCCGGTACCGAGTACCCTCGTCCCAGTGGGCTCGACAAACCTGGCGTCACGAACAGGATCTACCATGCCTGTTAAAACAGGCATTGTGTGCCATGATTGATGTGAAAACTGATTTTGAACTGCGCCATCTGAACTGTATTTTTGAAAATCCGCCATTTTGCTGCGCGCGGCACGTGGGAAAGAAAGGGGGCGGTACCTTGCATTGGCGCGAATTCAGCCTCCTCCCTTGGTGCTGACGACATCCGGCGGGGAAGAAGATCCCTGGTGCACCGCGGAACCTCCCATAGACATCCGGACGGATGCGGAAGACAGAGGACGAACGTTAACTAAGGGGACCCAAAATGTCGCAGCCCGATGCACAAGACGGCGACGGAGCAGTCGGTGGAGCTGCAGCGCCGGACCCAGCGATAGCGCCCGGCGGTGCAGCGGCGCAAGAAACAGCACCAATAATGCCGTTCCTGATGCCGTATACTCCAGGGACAATGTGGCTGCCCCAATACTCCGGTGAGCCTAATACACTAACTGACTTTATGCTAAAGATAAAAGAGTATTATGTGATGTATCCCCTCAAGCCCAGCGTGTAGGAATGATAATGGGACAGTTAAATGGCAATGCACGGCGTGAGGTTGCGTCATGGCTGGACACAGATAAGGACACTGTAGAACATCTAGTAGTTAGACTGAAAGCAACTTTTTAATCTGCTGCTGATACCCGGGCTAAGATGAGGTTCTTTGCATGCCACCAAAAACCTAAATAGAGTGCCAGAGACTTTGCCTTGAACCTGCAGGAAGCACTCAAAACCCTTAAGCTGGCAGAACCTGCTTTAGCCCCGGGAGCTGATAAAATGCTACTTGATCAATTTATAGAGGGCCTCCATTCCCCTTCCCACAGAGGACAGTTGAGCATGATACTGCTGCAGAACCCCGACATGACATTTACTGAGCTGAAAGATAGAGCTATCCGCCTGCAGCAGCTAGAAGAGCCCGTGAATTAACATCTCTACCGGACACTGCAGCAGCACCTCAGCAACCCGCAGCGCCAGCGACATCTGCAATGTCACAACTGCTGCTAAGACGGGGTAATATATCTCTAATGCAGTCCTCAATCAAAAGCTAGATGCCCTGACAGACACCGTGATCTCTATGGCCAAGGTTATCAAGGAACTGTGAGAGTCAAAGCCTGCACCCAAGATCAAGTTGGCGACCAGCAGAGAGGATGTCCCGTGGATGAGGCCCAGAAGATACCCAGCAGCAAGAGGACGACCCAGCGATCGCTACCAACCGGATGGACAGCCCATTTGCCGCCATTGCCAGAAACCAGGTCACCTTGCCCGAGAGTGTCATTTAAACGACGATTCCCTAGGCAGGCAGGTCGCTCCCCAGGAATAAACTCTCAAGGTCCTTCAGCCTGGTTTGACAGATTCGTGGGAGGACAGCCAGTGATCCCTATCGTGTTGGATGGCATTCCTTTTAGTGCCTTGCTGGATACCGGGTCCCAAATAACATCGATCCCACATGTTCTTTATAAAAGGTACTGGGCTGATTCAGACATTACTAGTGCTCCGGATGACTTTAACTTTGATATATGGGCTAGTAATGGACAGTTAATACCACAGGTTGGGTTTAGAGAAATGAGTATTCAGGTTGGGAAGGTAGAATTGCAGAACCAGGGTGTTATAATCATAGATGTTAACCGGCGAGACCGTGAGCCAGTGATGCTGCTGGGAATGAATGTAATTGAGAAATGTTTTTCCGAAGTGTTAAGTGTTTTGCAGCAAAGCGCCGAGACTGCCGGAACTGGACAACAGAGGCTTCTGCACAAAGAGATCAAAGCCCTGATGTTGAAGCAGCAGGTAGAAACCTCTGGAGGTGAGATCGGCAGTGTACGAGTAAGTGATCCAATACCCATTGTAATACCTCCCAAAACTGAAATGTTGGTCTGGTGTAGAGCCGCAATAGGCATTACAGGGCGAGACTATCAAGCCCTGGTAGAACCCGTGTACTCAGACAGCAGACCCACCATACATACAGCTAGAGGAGTGGTTGAGGTACACAGGGGAAGAGTGCCATTACGCCTATTAAACTGCGGAGAAGATGAGGTCACATTACCAAATTATGCTACCATGGCTAAGTTGTACACGGTTGATAACAATAACATCACAGCCGCCGAGCCCTTGAACCCGTCAAGTCAGGCGGATGACAATGGCTCAGGAGAGAAGCTGGAGGATTGGTGCCAAAAGCTGCATGTAGGTACCAGTTCTACACCTCCCCGTCACAAGCATGGAGTATACCGGGTAGTGAAGGAATATGAGCAAATATTCAGAAAACACCCGTTAGACTTTGGGCAAATTAAAGGGGTATAGCAGACTATACCCACAGGTAACCATCAGCCTATAAAAGAGAGGTATAGACCATTACCACCAGCTCACTACCAAAGACATGCTCAGAGAAATGAAATCTGCAGGGGTAATAAGAGACAGTTGTAGCCCCTGGGCAGCACCTCTAGTGTTAGTGAAAAAGAAGGATGGGACCATGAGAATGTGCGTAGATTACCGGCAGATTAATCGCATCGCACATAAGGACACATACCCATTACCTAGGATTGAGGAGTATTTAGCTGCATTAAAATCTGCTAACTACTTTTCCACCCTTGATCTGACTAGTGGGTACTGGCAGGTTCCTGTGGCCGAGGCCGACAAGGAGAAGACAGCGTTTACTACACCGATGGGCCTCTGTGAGTTCAATTGTATGCCGTTCGGACTGTGTAACGCACCCGGGACCTTTTAATGCCTGATGGAGAGCTGCCTAGGACACAAGAACTTTGAAACTGTCCTCCTGGACCAGAATGACATCATAATCTACTCCAAGACGTGTGAGCAACATCTACAAAACCTGGCAGAAGTGTTCGAAGCTTTGTCTAAATACGGCATGAAGATCAAGCCATCAAAATGCCACCTTCTGAAGCCAAAGGTACAGTACCTGGGACATGTCATGAGTTCAGAGGGAGTAGCACCGGATCCTGATAAAGTCACAGTGATAAGGGATTGGCCAAGACCTACGAACGTGAAAGAAGTGAGGCAATTCCTGGGCCTGGTAGGCTATTATAGAAGATTTATCAGAGGATTCACGAAGCTAGTGGCTCCCCTGCAAGACATCCTGGTAGGACAGTCAAGAAAGTCTGCAACCCGTAATCCTCCTTTCCAGTGGAGTGAAGAGAAGGAAGACTCCTTCAACAAGCTGAAAAGTGCACTGACGGGAGAAGAGATCCTGGCATACCCTGATTACCATCAACCGTTAATTCTATACACGGATGCCAGCAACGTGGGACTAGGAGCAGTATTGTCGCAGAAGCAAGGAGGCAAAGAGAGAGTTATTGCCTTTGCAAGTAGGAAGCTCCAGCCTACAGAAAGAAATCCAGAGAACTACAGCTCCTTCAAGTTAGAACTACTGGCAGTAGTTTGGGCTGTGACTGAATGTTTTAAGCACTACTTGGCAGGTGCAGAATTCACCATCTACACGGATAACAACCCGTTGACTCACCTGGATACAGCAAAACTAGGTGCTCTAGAGCAGCGATGGATAGCCCGGCTATCTAATTACAACTTTGTCATCAAATACAGGGCAGGTCGCAAGAACGGGAACGCAGATGCCTTATCACGGATGCCACGCCTGAAAGACGTGGAAGAGGAAAGGGAAGTGTTGGAAGAGATTGAACTACCGGCCGTTCATCGTTCAAATGAAGAAAAGTATCAACCCGGCATCTATCAAAGAGAGCAGAAAGTAAATCTCAACCCGTTAAGTCACCACTGATGGGCTGACACCCAAGATACTGATCCAGCTGTGAAGCTAGTGAAAGAACTGCTTACGCAACAAGGTGCAAACCCTGACCAGAATGCCCAGCTGAGGCCATACAGCTCTGGAAAGAAAGAGGCAAGTTGTTTCTGTATCAAGGGAAGCTCTGCAGAAGACATACCAATCCCAAAACACATGAACTGGTCTGGCAGATAATTGTACCCAAGCGAGACATCAGAATGGTCTTAGAAGCTTACCACGACGGTGCTGGTCATTTCGGATGGAAGAAGTTAGAAGCAATCCTGAGAGAGAGATTCTATTGGGTTGGCATGAGAAGGTCGATTGAACAATGGTGTAGAAGATATGCCGCATGCAACCTCAGAAGGAAAGATCACAGAAAGCTCCACTCCAGCCCATAATAACCAAGCAGCCACTTGAGCTAGTCGCGTTAGACCACGTCAAGTTGTCACCAAGCCAGTCAGGCTATGTCTATGCCTTAACCATCGTGGACCATTACTCACGCTTCTTAGTGGTAGTACCAGTCAAAGATCTGACAGCGAAGACGGCAGCAAAAGCATTCCAGACGCATTTCTGTAGACCGCATGGTTACCCATAACAAGTCCTTGCAGACCAAGGTCCAGCTTTTGAATCAGAGTTATTCAAGGAACTCTGTAATATGTATGGTTGTAAGAAGATCCACACAACAATGTAAAATCCCCAAACAAATGGTCTATGCGAGAAAATGAATCATATTGTAATTGAACTGTTGAAGGCCTAACCAGAATCAGAAAGAAACCAACGGACAGATAAATTACCTGATTTGGTGGACTTATACAACCATGTTCCAGTGAGTTCTACAAACTGCACTCCAGCCTACCTTATGCGTGCAAGACCCGGTAAGCTACCAAATGATTTAGAAATGGGAATTGTGAAACCAGACACAGAAGCAGTAGAATCAGATTGGGATACCAAATGTCAGAAACAGTATCAACAAGTACAAGAATGCGTAGAAAGGAATGTACAGCAAGCTAGAGCAAGACAAGAGAAGACCTTTAACAAACATGCTCATGCAATGCCATTACAAGAAGGTGATCAAGTTCTCAAGAGAAAGAGACGCTCAAACAAACTGGATAATCAGTGGGAAACCGTCCCATACACAGTCTTACCATCTAACCTGGGCAATGTTAAAACCTGTTTAATAAGCAAAGATGAAGGAAGAACTTCAGCAATTGTATCCCGAGATCAACTCAAATTGTGTCCTGAAACCCTGAAGACACCCGAGGTAACAGAATCCGTACAGGTCCAACCTATCCAAGAGAAAGAAAAAGAAGATGAAGTATTCCACACGGTACTAGGAGATTTCCCCAAAACATGGCCAAATTACCACGGAGCAGTTGTAGTACCAATGATTGCATTCCCTTCAATGGTGGAACCAACACCAGAACTCGTGTTACCAGAAGAAGACCCAAGACTAGAAGAACTGGAAGTAGAATCCGAAGAGGAAGGAGAAATTCCTGGTCCTAGCGAACTTGCCAGTCCTGCAGTCAGATCCTCATCTGCCTTAGTACTAAGCACAACACGTAGGTACATGCCCATTAACATTAGTAGTCCACGTGCATGTAGCATACCCGTTTTACGCAGATCAGAGCGTACTACGCAAGGTCAGTTACCAGCTAGGTACAAAGATTAAAATGTCATTAATTGTGAAATGTAAATATGTTTGTATGAATATAAATTGAACTCAGTGAACAAGTGTAGATAGTTAATGCAACCTTAAAAAGCCCAGTACCTACAGAGACTATCCTGTATGAACTTTGAACTTTTCCTATTTACTTATGGACCATATATACCACGGACTGGTTGTGGTAAGAACTCTCTTGTATATATTTATCAGCTCGGAAAGACTGCTTTTTGAACTTTTTGGACTCTTTTTGAAACTTTAGTGATTTTTGCACGTTATTACTTTTCAGTCTCTGTAAATATTAATTGTGTTAACGGTTTGTGTACTTGTTTTTCCACAGTCCCGGAGTACTGTATTTAACTAAGGGAGAATGTGGCCCCCCATGGGTTAATGTGCCACAGTAACATTACACGGGTCCCCTCCCCATAACACACTGACTTGCACTAGCACCTCTGGGCCAGGAGGGGGAGCACAACCTGCTCCTTATATACTCCAGGTCCACAGGAAGTAGTGAGTTCAGTTCCTGGGAGAATTGAGAGAGTCTGCAGTGTCAAAGAAGCTGTGCTAAGCTTCTCTGCAGTCTGCTCACAGATTCCAGGCCTAGCTAGGGTCTGAGGAAAGGAGCACTGAAAGACAGAGGAACACATCTTGGAGCTTGAGTGCCACCACCACTCGCCCCAGAAGAGCGCACAGAACGGACACTGAATCCGGCACTGTGTATGGCACCCACAGCACAGTGAGTCCAGGAGTAGTGGAGTCTCTAGACAACCACAGTACCAGAGCAAAGCAACACGGAGGGGTCAGCACAGCACAGAGGACTCAAGTTGCCTAGCCAAGTGGTACCAGCAGAACAGAGAGAGAGTGAGACAGTCCCAGCAGCTCAGCTAGACGCAGCAGCCAGGACACACACATACAGCGCAGCACGAGGAAGCTGATGACCCGGACAGGGTGGGAGGAAAACCCGGCCCCTACAGACTCCATGGACAATCTGCAATAACATCGCAGTAAAGCTTTGGAAACTACAAAACGTGAGTGTGTGATCCTTAACCCGTCTCCACTTTCACATCCATCATAGACTTACCAACACTGCCCCGGGGAACCCAGTTCTGCCCACGGGAACTATTCCATCTCCACTGCTATTACATCGTCCCCGGAGGTTCTGCAGCAGTGGCAGCCCCATCAGTGGCTGCACACAGTGGGTTGCGTGATGACTGACATCCCCTGTAAATACACCCTTTTATTTGCCAGGGCCCGGGACACGGTCCGGACCAGGACCCCGTGACATTCCCCCGAAGCAGACACGGTCCGGTACCGAGTACCCTCGTCCCAGTGGGCTCGACATTGCCATTTGACATTTCCTGAAAAGGACTGATCAGTTTATTATTATTATTATTATTATTATTATTATTATATTATTATTATCATTTCAATCCCATCTAAGCTCAATATTTTTTAAGGCAGTGTTATACTGTTGAGTAGTGGACTCTCCTTGCTGGTTTTCAGATGTATGACAAGACATATTAGACAGGCTTTGATATTGTGCTAAATGTTGTTCGTCTTTCCCTAAAGGGCCCGTTACACGCTACGATATCGTGAACGATATTGTTGAAACGTCACTGCTTTTGGGGCGGTGCAAAGACATCGTAATGATGTTGTTGCTTGTGACACGTAGATACAACCAACGGTAAGTCGGCTGATCATTGATCACAGGTTTATGAACAGGCCATAAATCAGTCGTTGGTCGTCTGTTCAACCTGCAGCATCGGTGTGTGTGACACCTTGATAACGATGTTGTTTATGACTTCGCCTATTCAGAACAGAGAAACATAGGCATCCAAACGACTGCAAATATCGTTCGTTTGTCGCAGAGTTGTTGCTGCGTCATTCATGATATCTGTATGTGTGACACCTCACTAGCGATCAATGAATGACTTTCAAGCAATCCAGGCAAAGTCGGATCGTTGGTCGTATCGCTGGGACATTGAAGCGTGTAACGGGCCCTTTACAGTAATAAGAGTCAGAGATTTTGGCTAACGTTTTATCTCTGCCAAAATGGCCACCAGAAATTGGATTGTTGTGACAGGTCTCAGGAAGCACTTATTTTAATGGACAACAGCGTAACTGTACAAATACCTTCCCACTACGTGTACGTCAGTAAAAAATGTTATCTCATTTACAAGGGCTTATAAAATAGAGGGAAATATTGGGCATTTTGTAGCATGGAGGGGTATGGTTTGGTGTAGGCTATTTTAAACTCCCGGGTATAGTTTGGCCTGTGACAGTTTATCCCCCGGGATATATTCTGGCCTAGGACTGACTACTTTACATCCCGAGTATAGTTTGGCCTAGGACACTTTATCCCCTGTGGTATACTCTGGCCTGAGAGGTATAGTTTGGCCAAGGCTACTTTACACTCCTGGGTATAGTTTGGTTTAGGCAGTTAATCTCCCAGGGTATACTCTGGCCTGGAGTGGTATAGTTTGACCTAGGCTACTTTAAACTCCCAGGTATAGTTTGGCTTAGGCAGTTTATTAACCTGGGTATACTCTGGTCTGGAGGGGTATTTTTTGGCCTAGGCTACTTTACACTTACGGGTATAGTTTGGCTTAAGACACTTTATCCCCACGGTATACTCTGACCTGGGCCAAACTATTCCCAGGTTTAACCTTGACATGGGTTAATTTGGTCTGTTACACTGGAACTTTTCTGCAATCCATGTTTGAATCTCTTCGGGAGCACTACCTACATTTACTAAGGGCCAATCAAGAGTTGAATCTTACACAAATCTTACTTGAGTTTTTGAGACTGGAGTAAGGTTTGGGGCAAGGCAGACAGAGGTACACTGCACTTCACACTTCAACTGATTCATTAAAATGTATGCACCTCCTAATGAATCGGGAGCCACCTTATCAAAATTGTCATGAAAACACTGGTCTTAATGAATTGGGGCTTTGGTCCAGGTAAAAAAAAATCAGTTATGTGAATTGTTACTTCCACTATTAAGGTGCTTGTGTGCTGTCTATTGTGCATACTATCCGTAAGAACGGTTGTGTGAAGAAGCCTTAAAGGCATTGTCCCCATTTAGATGATGTTCATCTCTGGCTTCTTCTTTGTTAAAACATTTAAAAAAACTGCACTGTACTTACCTTTCCCTGATCCACGATCGAGTCTCCACTGTGGAGGGGTCTGGGATTGGTGATGGCTCTGATGTCATGTTGACAGCATAGCAGCCAGTAATGGAGCTCATTAGTTCTGCTCTCAAAAAAGTGAGGAGCCCACTGGGACGGGGTACTCGGTACCGGACTGGGGTACTGCTGGGGATGTCACAAGGGTCCTGGTCTGGACCATGTCCCGGGTTCTCACAAGTAAAAGGGGATATATACAAAGGATAAAGTTTGTCGTGACGCCACCCACGGGTTGTGGTTAGTGATGGGACCACCGCTGGAGCTCTGCTCTGCCAGGAGGATGGATGATAGGGCTGCAGCCAGATGGATGAGCCCGCCGCGGGTCGGGCTGCTCCTGACAGGATAAAAGGTATGCAAAATTCAACATACCTGGAATCAGACACGGACACTCAGGCAGGATTCACCTAGTTTACTTGTCAGTTCTTCAGACACTTTATAGCAGTTCTCAACACAAGTTACAGTCAGTTAACTCCAGTAACACTGAACCCACTGCAGCCAGGCTGTCACTCTGAGACCCCTCACTCCTTCTAAGTCCTTCCAGACTGTTGTTTCTCTCTCTGTTGTCTCCCCGGGTTGTATGGCGGCATCTCAGACCCTTGTGGGTCCTCGTGGTTGCTGCTGTGCCTTCAACCCTTATTGTGGGAGCTCCAATCTGGAGTTAAAGCTCCCCGTCGGTTAATCTGGGAAACCGGTATGGAATCTCTGTTCCCCTCAGAGCTGACACTCTGGTGTGTGCCTAGTCTGCAGTAACCCTCTCTTGCAAGGCGTTACCAGACTCCATCTAACCCGTGTGATTCCAGTCCAAACTAGGGAAAACTACTCCGCCGGTAGTTGGTCGGTGCTGCCGTGTTCCTCGGACTCAGTACTGCTGGTCTGGTCTCTTTCCTCACACTCCCCTGGGATGCCAGCTATGGACGAGCTTTCTCTCCATGGTTTCTGTGACTCTGTGGATTCTGCATCTCCATGTAGCCCAATCCCACCGGGACATGACTCTGTCTGTTCTGCTCTGCTCACTCTGGCCTACTGTCTTTACAGATCAGCCTACCTCGGCCTACTAACTCCTTCCTCCTCTTTCTCCCCTGTTTGAGCTCTTTGTCACCTGATCTACATTCTTTCCCACACACTTTCCTCTAAACCCACCACCCCTTTCCCGCCTAGAGTCCCGGGCTCCGGGTTGTGTGCCGCTTCTAGTGGTGTGTGTGTCCGTGAGGGTGTTTGTTGCACAAACTGTCTATCTTTCTGCCTGGCTGCAGTTCCCTATGTGGCCACCCTGGTCGTAGGGGCGCCACAAAAGGATCACCCCCTTTCAGAGATGCTGAGCTTACCGATTGCCTGCAGAGCTGTCAATGTGACGTCAGCATCTCTGCCAATGCCAGACACGGAGGACAGTAGTGGAAACTCGCCAGTGGCCCCTATAAGCACTGAATGTCTCCACAGTGTTTAAACATTTCATAAATTGTCACAACAGAAATCTAAAGGATTTCAAATTCCAGGGTATGGAAAAGGTTACAAAATCCCTGCAGGGCGGCAATTGTCAAAGGAAAGTCCTTAACAGAGAATCTTTCTGGATTTTTAAGTTGTGTACCCGAGCTCCAACAGGTATTGAGTCGGGCCGGCAGGGAAGGGGCTAGACTAGGGTCACACTTGCGTCAGCCCTTACAGCTGACACAAGCGCTAAAAACTTAGAAACTTTCCCTGCAGCGCATAGCATTAACGCTATGCGCTGCCAGAGAACGCTGCCCCATAGAAACACTCTGTTTACCTTAGCAGCGGCCACACTGGACGTGCGCTTTATGACAGTGCACAGGAAACTCTGCAGCGTTTTCCTGTGCACTGTGATTAAGCGCACTCCTAGTGTGGCCGCTGCTAAGGTAAACAGAGTGTTTCTATGGGGCAGCGTTCTCTGGCAGCGCATAGCGTTAACGCTATGCGCTGCAGGGAAAATTTCTAAGTTTTTAGCGCTTAGGTCAGCTGTAAGGGCTGACACAAGTGTGACCCTAGCCTTACTCAGATACCGGGACGGTGGCTTCGGTGGGGATCACAGCTGGTCGGGTCCCGGTTCCGTGCCCTGGGCACTCAATGGCTGATGGGGATGATGATTGGGGGATTATACGTGGCACCACCTGTGGTGTCTGGTAAGCGGTTACCAGCGCTGCGGCCGGGCACTGAGGTGATAGTGTGTCGCAGCAGAGGTAGTACAGCTCCCCACAGGTGGAGCTTTTCCTCAGCACGGCGGGGTGAATGAGGGGAGTTGTAGTCCTAATCTCTGTGGTGTTGCAGAGGCCTTTCGGGCGGCGGATTAAATGAAGCCAGACATCAAATCAGCTCAAACAGTTCCTTTACTGGTACCAGATGGATAAGGTACACGGTACAGTCTGGCTCACCAGGGTTTATAGCCACAGGTTTTAGGATTCACCACAGAGTCCGTCAGAGGTGTCTCTCAATTTACTTTCTCGGTCTTTATTCACAATGGCTCTGTGCCCTCCCACGCTGAAGTCTGGTCACTAGTCCCCAGGTCTGTTGCATTAAGTCACTATTACCTCTTGGCATCTTGGACCTAGCTATGGGACAAAGGTTAGGCTTCTTGGTTGGTGTCGTGGCTCCCTTATCAAGGAGCACAACGCGCTGGTCTGCGGTTTGGGATAAACCTGATCAAACCTGGAGTGTCCCGTTCTTGTCTGGGTCACCTCTGTTTCTTAAAGGTGCCCTCTCTTCAGGACAGCAGGTTCCCCTGCGTCCGTCCGCTCTCTCTCTCTGTCACCTTCTGACTAGAACTGCCTCCCAACTGTCACTCAAGTCTCCCACTCTCCTAAACTCCACCCACTGGGACCTACTGAAATACAGTCCCCTGTGCTAGGGTGTCTGTGGGTGAGTTCTGTGGACAGACTCTTCAAGTGTGTGGACAGACACACTTCAAAAAGCACTAGAAAATGGTTTGAGAGAAAGCACTGGAGACTTCTAAGGTGGCCAGCAATGAGTCCAGACCTGAATCCCATAGAACACCTGTGGAGAGATCTAAAAATGGCAGTTTGGAGAAGGCACCCTTCAAATATCAGGGACCTGGAGCAGTTTGACAAAGAAGAATGGTGTAAAATTCCAGCAGAGCATTGTAAGAAACTCATTGATGGTTACCGGAAGCGGTTGATCGCAGTTATTTTGGCTAAAGGTTGTGCAACCAAGTATTAGGCTGAGGGTGCCAATACTTTTGTCTGGCCCATTTTTTGAGTTTTGTGTGAAATTATCAATGTTTTGCTTTTTGCTTCATTCTCTTTTGTGTTTTTTCATTGAAGACAAATTAAATGAAGATAATAATACCAAAGAATTTGTGATTGCAATCATTTTCAGGAAGAAACTGAGTATTATCTGACAGAATTGCAGGGGTGTCAATACTTTTCACCACAACTGTATGTATGTGTCTCTGCTATGTACTGTGCAATGGCCGTGTCTGACCGTACAGGACATGGTCTGATCATATCACATCTTTTGGGCAGGGAGGGGAGTATAAAAAAGAGTATACAGACATTACAGCACGGAATCACAGCTGATGCTTTTTGTGAGGTAAAACGATAAAACATTTCCCTACCTGTTTTTAGAAAATGTTTTACCTCAAATAAATAATTATTTATGATCACGTGCTGTAATGTCTGAATACCCTTTGCATCCTCCCCTGCCCAGAAGATAAGGTATAATCAGACCATGTCCCTGTAAGGTCATACACATCCATTACACAGTACATAGCAGGGGCACATGTATAAGATTATCTCAGCATAGGAGATGTGGAATGATCAGACCATGACCCTGTATGGTCAAACACATCCATTACACAGTACATAGCAGGCAAAAAATAGTAATGGCGGTCTGATTAGGAGCGCTCTAAGGATCAAGCGGAAATATAATATGTTTTAATAAATGGCAAACCTTTTATTAATTTCTTAGCCCCTTTTGCGCCCCTTTTCCTTTTTGTTTTACAGTACATAGCAGGGACACATATATAAGATTATCTCAGCACAGGAGATATGGTGTAATCAGACCATGTCCCTGTACCGTCAGACACATCCATTACACAGTACATAGCAGAGGCACATATATAACATTATCTCAGCACAAGAACATTTTTATTAAACGTCCAATTGTGGAACTTATTATTATTCCAAAATCTATTGGTTAATATGAACTCTGTCCATGGAAAGACCTCTTTAAGAACATTTTGTTAAAAAAATGTATTATACTGAAAAACCCAATTATCATTTTACAAAGGCATGATGTACAAAAAGGCTTACAACGTGAACAATTATATTCCAGAGCAACATAGTGTGAGTCAGGAATGTCACCCAGCAGTACACATTTTACTATGAACTTCCCTAGTTCCAGTTAACAGGGCAATAACTTGCAAGGAATCCTATAATCACCGGCTGGCACACTTCCTGAACTCATTTTCTTGAGTATACAAAGATTTTAAGTTGGTGTCTAAAAGTTACGCAAAAGCACACAAAAGAGTGCCTATCAAAGCATTTATTGCATTTTTTCCCCATTAGTAAAAAGCCCTGAGAACAGTAAATAGTGGTTTTACATTCACATAAATGGATTAGTGACACCTCTCATTTATCACTAAAGTAGCACTCCCATAAAAGTGTTTATTCTCGCAATATATTGCAATCATTATATTACATAGCACCATGTACTTACAATTGCTCATTTTGTCTTTTTACCCAGTTAATTCTTCTCTTCTTTCTGCTGTATGTAGAAACAAGAAGTCTTTTATCCTTGCATGAGTCATCCCCCTGTTTAACTCCTGACCAAGCTGCTAACATCTTCCCCCTGCTAAACGACTTTGCATTAATGTTTGCATGAATTTAGGAAGCTCTGTGGGAGCTCATACTGTATATAGCGGGCAATATGGGTTCCGTAATGTATATAATGAAGCTATGTGAGGGCTCATATAGGGGACTATGTTGGGTTCATAATATATATAGGTCATAGGAGACTATCTGGGGGTTAATACTAAATAGGGGGCTATGGGGGCTCACAAATGTAAATAGGAGCCTATGTAGGGGCTTATACTGTATATAGGAGGCCAACCAAAAGATCAAAAAGATGCTTGCCTTTATGTGGCGCCCCACTATGTGGGTGCCACAAAAGGGGTACTACACTCATAAAAGCGGTGTAGTCACCCCACTGCATGTAGATTTATGGACAGTAGGCGGAACCCTAAACCCACACCCCACACTAGTCACACAGTGGGAGGGAACCCAGGAGGGGATATAGTCACGACGACAAAGAACCAAACGGAGCCTCGGGAGGGAGCACTCCAGAAGCAGCTTGGTGGACCGCATGGCAGTGGCACCAGCGAGGAGTTCCCGCCATTTTGAGCTCTGCGGAGACACGCGCAACACCGAGAGTTTCCAGCAGCAGTTCACCACCCCTACAGTACCAGTCATTACCGTGCACCCGGCCGGCTGTGGATGAGCGAGACCAGGTGGCGATGCAGCGGCAACGCGAGGACTGGTACCAAAGAGAACAAGCCACGAGGAGACTACGGGATGAAGCCCGAGCTAAGCCCCCACTTCCCATTGAACTGCGGAAATCTGGAACTGTTGTCTCCGTTTATCAAGAAGATGGATGGGGTTTTCTAAGGGAACCAGGACTTTTTGATGATGTGTTCTTTCCCCGGCGGGATGTAGAATCATTCCTGTGAAAAGGACATCCCCGGCGTGATCTTTACAGAGGAGAACAGGTAACTTATGAGCGTTACTCTGGCCCACTTGGCTGGATTGCTATAAGAATCGCCCGTGTGGAGTAATGACTTTTTCTATTGCAACAGACTCCCGTAGTGAGACATTGCTCCTGTGAATAGTCCTTACCTATGCTACCATGCCCCTTTATTTTCATTCTTTCCCTGTAATGAAGAGTGTGTCCCCGTTGACTCAAATGACTTGTATATTTGAACTGCCCCTTCGACAATTATGAGTGAAAAGCGGCCCAGCGGTGATAACACACACTGGACTGTGCTGGACTAGAGATTACCGCTGGGCCCGCATACCTAGTACCGTTCCCGTTGGGCTGAAGTAAATAATGTGTATGTTTTTATATGTGAAACGATATAAGAATGCGCCTCCCAGAAATGGGAAGATACCTAAATAAGCTTAATTGTAAATAGTTACCTGTTAGTATTAATGTTTAGTATTAATGTGTATATATATATAAAAAAAGGTTTTCACTTCCCGTAGACAAGTGTAATACTCACGGACGAGTATGTTCCATCAAGGGGGTATGTGGCGCCCCACTATGTGGGTGCCACAAAAGGGGTACTACACTCATAAAAGCGGTGTAGTCACCCCACTGCAAGTAGATTTATGGACAGTAGGCGGAACCCTAAACCCACACCCCACACTAGTCACACAGTGGAGGGAACCCCGGAGGGGATATAGTCACCTCTAGGGGGAACTAGAGAGAAGGAAGAAGCCCTGAGGGTGGGTGTACGGTGAGTTAGACGGTGGGTCTGGGACAGGCCATCTTTAATATATACGCCCCCTTTATTGATTGATGGCCATCAGGGCGGGTAAACAGTTTTGCGCCTCTGGCTAGACCCTCCCATGACAAGGAGCTGAGGCACACCCCTGGGCCTGCACATTGTCCTTTCACATGGTTAGGCCGCCATCTTGAATGGCGGGAACCAGTTCTTGGTGCCGTATTTAAAGACTGTGAAAGTTCTTGTAGTCTAGGTTTTAAAGTTCGTAAAGGCACACAATACCTGTTAGGTACAGGTTGGTTCAAATCCAAAAGGCTTATAACGCACCCGGGGTATGGGGACTCGGGTATCTGGGCCCTCTGCTGTGGTAGGGATGTCACTGGTGGCATGCCCAGACCTGTGGCCCTGGTGATCTGCTTTCAAAAAGGGGAAGATTTGAAAATAATAAAGTATAAAGTTCTCGTGACGCCACCTGCAGATTTTGGTGACTGGACACCAGCGCCGCTTCAGACCTCCGGGAGGCGATGGTATTGCAGCTTTGATGGAACAGCTCCCTGCAGGTGGAGCTGGTCCTCCAGGGCAGGAGTGCACAGATGATGGAGATGCAGACTGTGAAGGTAGATTGTCAGCAGTGCAGTTAGGGAACAACCACACGTAAACTTTGTCACTCTACCCTGGTACTTTACTGGAACAATTATGGTGGCAATACAGTTCACAGTGCAAAGCAGTCTTTCTCAAGAGGTAACCAGCCGGGTAGTCACAACGGGCTGCAAGGTCTCTCGGAGACTCCCGTGGTATGCCTTCTTTAGTCGATCCCATGTCCTGCTGCTGATTCCTGTCCTTGCACTACCCTTACTATCAGGCCCGTTTGGGGGTGCTGATGAGTTCCTGGCTTCCCAGCTCTTAAGAAGGGGGTCCTCGACCTTTAGGTGGGCTATCCTGGTGTGGCGGTGCTGTATGGACACATTGTCGGGGCTGGTGGACTGACCCGCGACGGCCGGTATTGGCGGCTGAGGGGCTAGACTCCCTGCACCGCGTCCTCGGAGCCGGCTCCCCGTGGTGGACTAGGGTTCCCCCTGGAGTATGGGTGCTCCGGTATGGGGGTTCCCTCTTTCTTTTCCTGGGCTGCCTGTTCCTCTCTCATGCCCCCTCTCTCGGAGTCCCCTTTTCTCACTCAGAGCTCCCTTTCCTCTTTTTCCTCAGGGCAAACTAGAACTCCCCGTTTTGCTACCTCCCTCCTCCCCTAACTCTCCCCCCAGGGACTGGGCTCCAACCATTTGCCTAAGCTCGAGTGTGGGAGTGCCGGGGTTGGAGCCTCCCTCAAACCTTGCATTTTACTGTGACAGGGATAACCGCACACTCTTTTATGGGTGCAGTACCTCAACTGTGACGCCTGACCAGTGGGGAACCACATTAGCCTTTTGTGTTGCTATACGACTCCCAGCAATGTGGGATTGGGAGTCGTACTGTTCCAAGTGCAAAGAGGCAGAGAAAGAGTGATTGCCTATGTCAGCAGGACGCTCCATCCTACAGAAAGCAACCCAGAGAACTACAGCTCGTTCAAGCTAGAGTTCTTAGCCATAGTCAAGGTGGTCACAAAATGCTTCAAGCATTACCTGGTTGCAGCAAAGTTTACCATCTTCACGGTCAACAATCCGTTGACTCACTTGCAGACAGCGTAGCTAGGTGCGCTGGAGCAGCGATGGATGGCCAGGCTGTCCAATTACAACTTTACCATCAAGTACCGGGCAGGCCACAAGAACTCCAGCGCTAATGCATTTGCCAGGATGCCCCATTTGCAGGATGCGGGAGAAGATTTGGAGGAGCTGGAAGAGACAGAGCTACCGGATTTACACCGCCCCATGTGTCTTAACTATCTGAAAGACAATCGGCAAGAAGCCATGTTGAATCCTTTATCTCACCATGGATGGGCAGAAACACAAGACAGTGACCCAGCTGTTCACTTAGTGAAGAAGCTGTTGAAAGAGGCAGATTCACATCCTGGTCCAGATGCTCCACTGGAAACACAACAGCTGTGGAAGGAGAAAAGTAAATTGTTCATTTATGGAGGTAAGCTGTGCAGAGGTTACATTAATCCAAAAACCAATGAGCTTGTCTCACAGATAGTAGTTCCAAGAAGGGATGTCTAGATGGTACTTGATTTCGGATAGAAGAAGTTGGAGGTTCTGCTGAGAGAAAGATTCTATTGAGTTGGCATTAGAAAAGCCATTGTAAACAGGTGCAGAGACTGTGGACCATGCAACCTGAGGAGGAAGGATTGAGATAGCCAGAGAGCCCCATTACAGCCAATTGTCACCAAACAACTGCTGGAACTTGTGGCCTCAGATCATGTGAAACTGACTCTGAGTAGATCACGCCATGTCTACACCCTCACTATTGTAGATCATTACTCTTGTTTCTTGGTAATAGTGCCAGTGAAGGACTTAACAGCCAAAACAGCGGCCAGAGCCTTTCAAGGCCACTTTTGTAGACCCCATTGTGACGGGTGGAGTCATGATATATTATATCTAAATCAATTCCCCCACGTTTTTAGTGACTCCACAGGGCCACGGAAGCCGGGTCTCAGCCCCCGTGCATCCCCCAAGAGACCAAACCAGCTTTGTTCTGAGTAACCCATGGCCCTGTGGACGAGTCGCTAAAGGACAGAGAGCTGAGAGGACGAGCAAGAAAGAGAGATCCTCAACAGAAGACATATTTGTACATATGTTTATTGTGAGGTAGTTACGGGGGCTGTCAATACAAAAGTCAGTGACCTGGGTAATTGTTTCCACAGCACACAGGTTTATTGATACAGTTCAGGTTCTGCACAAACCTCCGGGTTCCGGGACGCAGCCGGGTACGCTTTATACAACCATAAGATTGGCACATGGTCCCTTAACACGGGTTCTCTCCGGTCCAGGTGTCCCCGAGATCAAGCCCTCTGGCTAAGCCGTGTTGTATCAGCACACAGCCTCTGCACTCTCTTGACCTGGCCGCTCACTAGCCTCATCTGCTTCCCTCAGACCGAAGCTCCACACAGAGAACCACACCCTGTATTCCAGTCTAGCTTTAAACCCTGTGCCTACCTCTGAGGAATCCTCCAAGAACCCGGAGTGGAGTGCTTCCTATACGTGGAGGGAGCACAACCTGGAAGAAACATGCCGGCCGTCACAGATCACCCCGGTCACTGTCTCACATTTTGTTCTAAATTGGTGCCAGATGCAATTGTCCAGGTACTCGATGGTCTAGGGGCAAACAGTCTCGACATCATAGTGGTGATACCCAGAGGTTGTGTCCCTGACTAGACATGTAAAAGGGGAGAATATTTACAGCTTGTGACGCCAGCTGGAGTCCTGAGTGTAGGTGGCCAGGGCTGCTGTGCAGGCTTCCAAGGGGAGATGGTGAAGCAGCCAGATGGTATGCCCACTCCAGCCAGGGCAGCCCTTGGAAGGTGTAATAGACATGCGGTATTGTGAATGGTGTGAGAGGAAAATGAGGATGAGGGTAGTGGTGCTGGTAGGCGCAAAAAAGAGCAGACGACACAACAACCTTTGTAGTTTTTACCCCTTACTTGCAGATGTGGTTGATTACAGCCCAGCTGGGGTACAGTGTGGACCAGCCCAGAGGTAGCTGGAGTCCACTTTACTGAGACACAGGGTATATTGCCTTCCAGCTCACTTCCCACTGTTCTGACACTATGCTACCACTGTCCTCTCATCAATGTCCATGGATTCCATTCCCTGCCAGGCAAGTAGCTCAGGCCCTATGAGTGACAACTTTGGTCCTCTAACCCTTTGGTAGCCCCGTACGCCTCGGGAAAGTCCACAAAGGTAGCCACTGTACATTAAGTCCAGTGACCTGCAGCTTCACGACCGGTCCTGAAGATCCCTGACTGAGTTGGGGGCTGGTTCCCCTCCTTTCAGCTAACTCTTCTGCCCAGCTTTCACACCTGGCCACAGATTCATCTTGCCTAGCCCTCAGCCTAATACTTCTTCATCCTGTTTCTGACTAGAGCTCTCCTAGTTGCCACCTACCCCTCACCTAAGTCCTCCCTCCAACCAGAAGTTGGGACTGCCCTATAGGTGGGTCTCTTCCACCCATCACTCCCTGGCTTGAAGTTTGGATGTGTTGGGTGTGTTTTGGGGGTTTCAGCAGTGTGTCCTCCACTTACCTTCAGGCATGACACCATATATTAGATTACATGTAGTACCAGTTGTGGCAGCCCGGCCGAAAGGGCGCCACATTATCGCATCGGGAGGGCAGTGACATCTCGATGGAGGCAAGCTCTGCGGTGCTGGGGGTAGCGGACGTTTTTTCCCCCCGTGCGCTCTCCCTCTGTCCGCTCTCTCCCCCCCTGTGCTGTCTTGCTTTCTCCTTTGACCTGTCTCTGACTCGCCCCATGGGAGCTGTGGTGTACTCTGATCCGGTCCGGTGAAGGGAGGTCAAGGTGGGGTGACCTGGTTTGTGGCCCCGGAGCGGCAAATAAAAAGGGATGGTTGAAAGTCTTCGTAGCTTTAAGATGGTTTACTGGACTCGGGACCTGGGGATACTAATTGTTCACGTGACACAACCGCGGGTTGCGGCTAATAATGGCTGCAATATAGTTCCTCTGTGGTTATTGACAATGCAGCTGAGTTGGTAAACCCTCCATGGGTAGGGTGAATCCCAGGGCAGCAGATGTTACTGGGTGAGTTGGTACTGATGTTACAGCGCAGGGTTGATGGCGTGATGATAAAGTTCACAGGCACAGCGGGGTGGAGTCTCAAGGTCTTTACTCGCAGTCTGCTTTTCTGGGTTACAACAATCGTCACTGTGTAACATCCCGCTGAGCACCGAGTTCTCAGAAGAAGGGTTCCAGCTACTCCCAGGCAACATGGTGCCACTTAACTGGTACCCCTTTCCTCTGTTCTTTCACGGTCGTCTCATTCTGCGCTTGCTTCGCCCTCTTGCCTTGTGCCTCGCCCCACACACGGCCCCGAGCCAGTGGCCGCAGACCTTTGCAGGGCAACTTCCCTCTCTCTCATTTTCAGTGGTTGTGCGCAGTTTTGGCTGCGGAATTTGTAGATACTGCAGCCTCCGGGTTGCTAGCTGAGCCTGGTTGTTCTCCACTAGTCTGGAGCCCGGTACCCCTACTCTGCGGCCTGGTCCCTCCACACGGTTTCAGTCACTGTAGATGCAGGCATCCCCGGGTGGATTGCTCGCTACCCAGTCCTCTGGGACCCCTTCTGTCTTTGGGAGCACCCCTTTCTCTCTCACGACTCCTATGTCAGGTCTTATCTCTCCCAGGTCTTAGGACGAGTTCCCACTGGCTCCAGTCCCTTGGACACCTCTCTCTCGTTCTTGCCCTTCTTCCGACAGGCTCTGACCCTCACAGACTCTGTCTGCTCTCGACAGCCACCCACCAACTGTCTTCTAGATGTTTCTACTGTCCTTTTATACTCTGTCACTTGTCCTACGTCTCTAACGTGTGTCCTCCCTGACTTCACTCCCTCCTGTGTGCTCCTCTAAACTCTGCTCTCCACCCATACCCACTACCCTGTTTCCTCCCCTCCAGAGAGGATCAGGGACTGTGCTCTCCGTTAGGAGCATTGACTCCGTGAGCTGGAGTGGTGTAGTGTTGGCCTGGGTCTCTGGATACCAGTCAGTGTCCCCTCCTTACCCAAGAGTGGGGTACTACACCTCTGGCTGGGGTGCAGTATCTCTGTGGTGACTGGATCCGCAGGGGCGCCACATCCCCCCTTCCTGTGTGCGGTCTTCTCCCCTCATGTGTACTCTCCTTTGAGCTGCCTCTTCCCTCCATGTGCTTTTCTTACCTGTGCGCTCTTGTCAGCTCCGTGTGTTCTACTCCCCCCATGTAAATTATACCGGCAATGGGGGCTCTCGGCATCACTACTGTGAGGGGGGCAGGAACTGGATGTGGCTCGTGACCCTCTTTCTGAACTGAACGTGCCTGTCAAGGTCAGAAAGGTTGGAGACCACTTGCCTTAGAATATTGCAAATTTTAACGTTTTCCTAAATTAGTCAAATATTTCATCTGCATGTTCAGGGATTATATATGAAATTATGTCTGAGTGCTTTAGCCAATTGCAACAGGGCAGTCATTTTTAATCTAAAATTTAGAAAACAAGATTCTTAGTGCTAAGTGCTTATGTGCTTACGTTGGGTTGCAGCAGAGACTGTGGTTTTATAACTTTGCAGCACATTTTTGTGCATTATACTTGAAAAGTCCTAAATATATTCAGATGTTTTCGTGAAAGTTAACAGTTTCTTACAATGTGGAATCTGAAACACAAGCATCCATGTCTGATGTGTAAAGCCCTGCCCAGACAGAGGATGATGAATGAAATAAAAAGGGCCTAACATGAGCAATCCGTCAAGGCCTGTGGTTTCAGACCCTGCAACAGATCTGATAAGTAAATTCCCTCAGTTTACCAGATCACATTAAAAGAGAATTATTTTCTGATCGCTCAGGCTTGCACTTGGAAAATGATGGGGATGGTTTTGAGCCAGGAGACTGAAGTAAAAGACTGGAATACATGTTAATTCCTAAGGTGTAACAAGATACCTTGTCAGACGATAACTACAGATTGCAGTGGGTTACCTCTGCGCTCATAGTATCATGCCGAAACCTTAACCACTGTACAGCTGTATAAACAGCAATTACAATTTGTACTTCGTTAAAGGAAAATTTACGCCTTCAATGTGGGCAACAAGGTTGCAAAATGTCTGAAAATCCATAACGGAGCAGGGGATCTAAGGGATAACATTTCTCCTTATGGAGATTGACATGTCAGGTCTGGCATGCCAGACTTAAACACCTTGCATGCTCCTCTGGGAAATTTAATATGCAAATTGCCTCTTCAAAGAGAACTTGACTCTAGCGCCACCTATTGGAAGTAACAATCCTAAAAGTCAATATCAACCCTTTATTGAACCTTTTCATATAACCAAGGATATAAGCCAAACCAGAAACTCAGTTTGCAGACACAGTGTTTCGGGGGTATTGCCCATTGTCAGTGCAAAGTATATGATCTGATTTGGCTATGTGAGAGGCTAAGGGGTACTCCACACACAGCCATATCGCTAGCGATATCGCTGCAACGTCACAGGTTTTGTGACGTTGAAGCGATCTCACTAGCGAAGTCGCTGCGTGTGACATGCCGCAGTGACCAGCGATGAGCTCGATGATCGCTGCAGAATGTCCAGGACCATTTTTTGGTCGTTGGTCTCCCACTGGGCAGCAGACATCGGCGTGTGTGGCGCTCCTCTAACCCGATGTGTTCCCTGGTAACCAGGGTACATATCGGGTTACTAGGCACAGCGCGCTGGTAACCAGGGTACAAATCGGGTTACTAAGCACAGCGCGCTTTGCTTAGTAACCTGATGTGTACCCTGGTTACCAGCGTTCTCCCGCTAATACAGTAGTGGGACCTCGACATCGTGGAAAATAATAGTTTATGTTCTTTTCCACGATGTCGAGGTCGTTAAACAGGTCGCTGAGGAGATCTGCCTGCTTGACAGCTCACCAGCGACCACACAGCGATGTTCCAGCGATCCGGGCCAGGGCGGATCGTTGGTGGGATCGCTGGAACATCGCTATGTGTAACAGGGCCCTAAGACTGGGGATTATATAGTGAATATAGTGAACATAGTAAATAAAAAAAGCATTGTGGAATTTTACTTTTTTTTCCAATTTCACCACACTTGGAATTTTTTGTACCATTTTCCAGTATACTATATGGTAAAATGAAAGACGTCATTCAAAAGTAAAACTCGTCCTGCAAGAAACAAGTCATATGTCTAAATTGATGGAAAAATAAAAAAAATGTTATGCTTCTTGGAAGAAAAGAAGGGAAAAAAAACTCAAATAAAAATTGCCTGGTTAAAGCACTACCACATTTTTTCACTGTTGTAGTGGCGCTTTAAATCTGAGCTCCCTGCTCCCAGTCATATATTTAACTTCCAGCAGCTTCACCTCTTACCAAACCCGCTACAGTCCTACAGTGCCATTTTGTACTTGTACTTTAATGCCTTAATACTATGAGAGCAAAGAACAAGGCCAGATCAAGGATCCCATAGAAATGTACTGAAAAGTGACTTCTGGCTCGCTCCATAAAACACTGGAGCTGCCAGTAGGTCACTCTTCGCTGCAAATAACTGTGGCATCGCTGGAAAAGTGTGGCATCCCAGAGTCATATTGCCAGTGTCACCATTGTTAGGTGTCACCAGAGAGCAGTAGGGGGTATTCCATTCAGGCAACATGCAAACAACACCAACACCTCCCAAACAGAAGGGGGAGACCAAGCCCGACTTCAGGATGAGCTCCCCTATATATTCTGGTCTGGAAGGAAGCGAGTTCAGTGCAATTCCTATGAGGACTGTGACGAGCACAGCTGAGTGCAGTTTCTGTGCAAACTGAGAACGAGACTGTGCCAGGCTCATCCCAAGGTCCACTGCTGAACACCAGGCCTAAGGCTAGGGTCTGAGGAAAGGGGGGAGACAGAAACCTATCGGAGGCTGCACCACCCTGTGCATCCCCTCCACGAGAGGAACAACACAAGAACGGACACCGGAGTCTGAGACTGTGCAGGTTCACACACACCGACAGTCAACAGTGGGGGACTCCAGATTTTCCAGCTACACAGTACCAGGGACGCAGCAACGTATAGAATCCAGTAACACTGACTTCCCAGGGTGGGGTAGAGAAGTGAAGAACTCGAGTTGCCTGTCATACTGGTAGATGCAGACAGAGACAGGGCCAGCAGCCTAACTTAATCAACTGCAGGGGCCGCAACACAAGCACAGTGAGGAAGCCAATATGACCCAGCCAGGTGAGAATTACCTCAAACTGCTCTCCAGATTCCATGGACAGTGTATAACATCTGCCTTAACTCCAGTAAAGGGACTGAGAAAATGTGGCGCCCCACTACATAGGTGCCACAAAAGGGGTACTGCACCCAGAAAAGCGGTGCAGTACTCCACTGCAATTGGGACAATGGTCACAAGATGGAGCCCTAGAGCTGCACTCACACACTAGGACAGTGGGTGGGAGGAACCCCGGGAGGATCTTAGCGACCTCTAGAGGGAACCGGAGAGCTCAGTCAGTCAGGAGTTGGAGAGTTGAGAGTCGGAGGAGGAGGTGGAAGGAGAGACAGGCAGACAGCCTGCAGGAACCAAGAGGGCCATCTCGGCTGAGGGGCCCTGAGAAAGAGCAGATCCCAACCAAACAGAAGAAAGCAAGGAGACTCAGAAATGCAGAGTTAACTTGAGTGGGGAGCGAGTAACGGATAGAGTTTGCCCCATATGAAGAAACTCGGGTACCGGAGCCCGCACCTGTGAGTACTCCAGGTCTCACAGAAAATCCACTAAACAGGGATATTATAAATACGGCCCTGACTCCCAGGGATCCCACAAGAGGGAAGCCAGAAGCGCAGTAGGCAGCTGCGGAATTCAATAGAAGGTTAACCCGACGGGTACAAAAGGGAGAGGAGACAGAAGCTAGAAGCAGCAGGAGGCCAGATCATCTACAGGAGATTGGGCTTCACACTGGGAACAGAATAGAAGGAAAAGAAAGGAACTTAAAGGAGGGTTCCATCTCAAGCCAGAAATCCCAATTGCAGCCAGGAGCATTCGCCAGTATACCATCTAACGAACTGTAAGGCTGAAAGAGAGAGTTCAAGTAAAATTACCCGGTGAAGTGAAACTTTGACTAAGCTGCATCCTTTCAAATATAAACTGTTTGCTTTTCAGCATCACTGCCCCAGTGGTCCAGTCCCACCTGCGGGGACTATTCCATCCAAGCCGCCAGGGCCGGCTCCAGGTTTCTGTGGGCCCCGGGTGAAAAAGTTTCAGTGGGCCCCCTTTACTACATATCGCGGACTATAATAATATATATATATATATATATATATATATATATATATAAAATATATATATCGCCGCACACTTACCGCAAGCCCCATAGACAATGCATAGGGCTTGCCGCAAATGTGCAGCAAGTGCAGCCGCTAGGTGGAAAATGCGGCAGATGCGGGGAGTTTTTACCGCAACTGCCACATTTTTAAAAAAACGCCTAAGTGAAGGCAGCCTTACAGGAACAGTGACTGCTGAAACCAGCAAGAGCTGTTTCTGACAGTGAGTATATTACACGTTGTTAGGAGCGGGCTAAAATTCATTTGCGTTCTCTTGCGGTTTTTAAAAATACCCTTCAAATGCAAAATGTTGCATTTTTGTGCGTCTGAGGATGCCTGGTATATACGCAAGCATCCTGAAGCGCACAAATAATGCAAGCAGCTCAATGGAACCGCACTGCCATATGGGTGGCATCGCAGCTTAGCGGAGTGTCTGGTTGTCCGGATCTCTCTTTCTCCTCACCTTTCTTCTCGCCGCTCCGGTCTCCTCCGGTCGCTCTGCACATATCAGCACAGTGATGACAACATCCTGCCCCTCCATGCTGAGCTGCAGAATGCAGACAGCGGCAGATGAGACTCTGGAGAAGAATGCTGCTGGCAAAGGTGGCTGGGACTATAGGAGCGGAATCCGCGGGGGGCTACCACTGGTACACCTACCTTGTACACACGCGGCTCTGCTCCGTACATCTCATATGCACCCGGCTCTGCTCCATACACCTCGTACGCACGCGGCTCTGCTCCAAACACCTCGTACGCACGCGGCTCTGCTCCATACACCTCGTACGCACGCGGCTCTGCTCCATGCACCTCGTACGCACGCGGCACTGCTCCATACACCTCGTACGGACGCGGCTCCGCTCTGTACACCTAGTACCCACATGGCTCCACTCCATACCCCTCGTACACACAAGGCTCCGCTCCGTACACCTTGTACACACAGGGCTCCGCTCCATACCCCTCGTACACACAGGGCTTCGCTCCATACCCCTCGTACACACAGGGCTTCGCTCCATACCCCTCGTACACACACGGCTCCGCTCCGTACACCTAGTACCCACTCGGCTCTGCTCCATACACCTGGTACACACTCACCTTTGCTACATTCACACTAAATCCCTCCTGACCCCACACATAAACTTCACCTAATTGCCATACACCTAGAACACACTCACCTCTGCTACATTCACACTGTAAATCCCTCCTGACCCCACATAAACTTCACCTAATTGAGCATCATGATGGGCAGCACAGCAGAGTCCTGCATACACTGAGGAGCTGATGATGTGACCCCTGATTCCATCCTCCATTGACATCATCACAGGTCCTGTCAGCCCAGAGTGTGCGGCTCTGTCGGCTCCCACGGAGGGGGGAGGAGGGAGACCTCCAGCGCTGCAGGAGGCTGAATGACCCCCCAGCTGCCCCCTGGATATAGCCCTGGCTGTGGGGGCAGTGTGCTCAGGGGCCCCTGAGGCTAGGGTCACACTTGCATTGTGACCCTAGCCTGATGCAAGTATTTTCGGCTGCAGCGCATAGCATTTAATGTTATGCGCTGGAGCCCATAGAAACCCGATGTTTACCTTGCCAACCACTGGTTGGCAATATAAACATCGGGTTTCTATGGGCTCCGTTGCTGGCAGCGCATAGCATTAAACGCTCTGCGCTGCAGCAAACAATACTTGCATCAGGCTAGGGTCACAATGCAAGTGTGACCCTAGCTCTCAGGGGCCCGGTGGGCCCCCTCCAAGCAGCCGGGCCCCGGCACTTGCCCGGGTGCGCCGGGTGCTGACGCCGGGCCTGCAAGCCGCAATACCACCGACCACCGGAGGACTGTGGCAGGGCGCAGGTGAGCATCACCAGACTCAGCAGGTGGTGTCACGAAGACAACTTGTAAATAATCCCCTGTAAATAGAACTTCCAAAACCTCTTCAGTTGACCCCCAGGACCATGGCTCCGGGATGGCCACCCGTGAATTCCCTGACTAGAAGAGAAGAGAGCCCGAGAGCCGAGTACCCCACAGCCCTGGGTGCGCGTCAAAAACATATCAATGAGTCTGCCTGTTGATTGCACCCATTGCCCTGTGCGCTATAACGGAACCTTACAACTGCAGAGCCACCGACTACCAGCACCGTGGAGAGCTGCAGCAAAGTAAGTGACTGTGTGAACCACGATCCCTCACAAAGCCCCATCCAATACCACTATCACTCCTGCCCAGGGGACCCTCAGCCCTACACGAGGAGGGCTTACCATCCACGCTGCCCTAAGTCACCATCCCCAGCAGGAATGCGGCAGCGGTGGTTCTATTGACCACATACCCCGGGTGGCGTCACAACAAATCTCTTGTAAATAACCCCTCTTTGGACTGATCCCAGGCCATGGGACGGGTCACGACTACCATGATACCCCAGAGAGACAGCACCGGCCCGGTTCCCAAGTACCCCATAGCCTGGGGGCGCATCAAAAGCATGAACATGGCGGAAGATGAGTATCAAAACAGGGTTCAGGCGATTTCAATTTAAAGAACCACTATAGCGGTGCAATAAAGAAAAAGCTGTAATGGTGCTTCAATGACCAAGACAATTTTTTTAAATCCATTGTCACTTTATATGATAATAACTCTGGAACACGTCTATGTGTCTCAGTGATACTGCTATTGTTTTTTCATGACACGTAGACTATGTTAGTTTTAAATTTAGGTTACTATTTTTTGCGTATTTGTAAAGTATCTAAAAAATGTTTTTATTACCTTGTTTTCTGTGGCTTCTCAGTGCTTGAGAAGTCGCACAGGGCGTTCCCTATGGCTTCTCAGTGTCGCATGCAGATCAATTGTTCACGCCCCGATGGGCGTGCTAATGTATTGTGAGCTCCCTCACCCCCCTCCATGAGTGGTATAGGCTGTATGACGCAAATCGCGTCATATCCATATCATATTCTGGGATTAGTTGCCATAGAACCAACTCGCGCATGCGCAATGCGCAGCGCGAAGCCTTATGATATGGATATGACATGATTTGCGTCATACAGCCTATACCGCCCATGGAGGGGGGTGAGGGAGCTCACAATACATTAGCACGCCCATCGGGGCGTGAATAATTGATCTGCAGGCGGAGCTGAGAAGCCACAGGGAACGCCCAGTGCGACTTCTCAAGCACTGAGAAGCCGCAGAAAGCAAGGTAATAAAAGCAGTTTTAGATACTTTACAAATACCATTTTTTTACACAAAGGGATACCTACAATGCATTCGTGGAGGTGCAGGGACAGGTATAAATGACCTATAAGATACTAACACTGACCTACAAAGCCGTCCATAACCTGTCCCCTCCCTATATCTCTAAACTAATCCTATCTCTAATCCTCCCAAGACTTCCTCCTTTCCTCCACACTTATTCATTCCTCACACAAGCACCTGCAAGATTTCTCCTGAATATCCTCCATCCTCTGGAATTCTGTGCCCCAACACGTCAGATTATCAACCACACTCGGATACTTCAGATGTAACCTGAAAACCCATCTCTTCAGGAAAGCTTACAGCCTGCAATGACCTTTCTGCCACCTCACCATTACCGGAGATGCGCTTCATCGTCACCGAAGCTGCCGCCTCACCACCACCAGAGCTGCCGCCTCACCACCAACACAGCTGCCGCAGCCCAATCCTCCTGTCTCCTCCCCATAATCCTGCAGAATGTTACTCCGCAAGAACAGGGTCCTCTCCCTTCTGTACCAGTCTGTCGTTGTTAATTTATTTACTGTAAACTATATCTTTTGCATGTAACACCTTCTTTTGTACAGCACCATGGAATTAATGGTGCTATATAAATAAATAATAATAATAATATACAGAATCCCGGGGCCATATTCAGGATGGAGGGGTTATATACAGGAAGGGGCGACATCCAGCATAGGGACCATAACTAGGATGGAAAGGCTATATACTGGATGGGGGCCAAATCCAGCATGGCGGCTATATACAGGATGGGGGCCCATATCCAGAATAGGGGCCCATATCCAGGATTGGGGCCATATCCAGGATTGGGGATTATAAACCAGGAGGGTGGCATATAGCAGGACAGGGCCCATGCACCAGGATTGAGAGGCATATATTAGAACAGGGGCCCAGAATTGGGACATTTCCTTAAAGGGCCCGTTCCACGCTACGATATCTTTAACGATATCATTTGTATGTCACAGCTTTTTGGGTGGAGCAACGACGCCTTAACAATGTCATTGCGTGTGACAAGAAGAAACGATCAACGATAAGTCGGCTGATCGTTCATCAGAGGTTTGTCATCAGGACCTTAAACCAAACAATGATCGTCCGTCCAACCTGCAGTATGGGTTGATAAGGATGTCGTTAATGACCTCGCCTATTGAGAAGTGAAGGACGTAGGCGATCAAACGACCGCAAGTATCGTTCGCTTGTCGCGGAATTGTTGCTGCGTCGTTAAAGATATCTGTACGGGTGACATTCCCTAGCGATCATTGAACGACGTTCAAGCGATCTAGGTCAAGATGGATCATTGATCGGATCGTTCGACCTTTGAAGCATGTAACGGGGCCTTAAGTGTTAGAAGCAGATTCCCCTCCCCCCATAATCGTTTCTTATAACCACATTTTTTGCTTAATTTTTTTCTCTCTCCTCCTTTAAAATCTGGGCGTGTCTTATAGTCTGGTGTGTTTTATAGTCCGAAAAATACAGTATTATTATTTTATATTATTAAACGTCTAAAATTTTAATTTGTTTGGAACATCTTTGTTTATTTTTAATCTTTAAATTGGTTGCTATAGCTAAAAATAGATTAACATTTAGTCGTGTTAGAATATTCAGTATTTATATATTTCTGTCTCTCTGGATGATATTTGATGTGAACGATCTCTATTCCCTGATGATGGACCTGGAAACTGCACAATTTTCTGCTATAGTTGATTGAAGACAGTAAAATTGCATACTGCAGAGCTCACATTTTTATGACACAGTTGACAGCCTTCATTTCCTTTTTAAAACTAAAGGGTGATATTTGATTTGGATTTCTGCCTCCCTTTCTCCTGTAGTTACTATGTTAGAAAGTCTAAAATGAAACAAAAAAAAAAGATTTGGGTTTTATTAGGTTTTTGATTAAGGATCTGATTTCCCACTTTATTTCCCTAGAAAAATGATATACATGATCATGTATGAGTAGGGATTGGCGAACTTGATGTTTTTCCCCGGGTTCGTGCCCAGTATTGCTATGTTGTTGTAAGTGACTGGTTACTTCCCCTACTAATTATACTTACAGTGTCCGCGTTATCATTTTCAGGTGTGCCACGGCGCTGTGTGACTTCCGGGCTTCTGTTGTGAATGGTCACATGACAGCCTCCAATAGCCAATCAGATATACCAAGAACACAAGGAGTAGCCCGGAAGTGACGCAGCGAGGCGTCACACTAGGAAGGGAGAGCGCAGACCCAGTAAGTATAATTACGGAATTGTGCATGACAGAAATCAGGCAGCACTCACCGGTGTCTTTGAAGTGTTGTTTTAATCCTTTACGGGGTTACATGTGCAGGGAGGGAAGGGAGGTGCAGAGTCGGACGTCACTCGGCTGTTTAACGCTGTATGCGCTTCAACAGACTGTCCTCCGATTCTGCACCTCCCTTCCCTCCCTGCACATGTAACCTCGTATGGGATTAAAACAACACTTCAAAGAAACTGGTGAGTGCCGCCTGATTTCTTTCATGCATGATTCAAAGTCTTATACTTAGGCTGAGCAACACCGGAGCAACACCGGAGTGTACCTGCTGTAGTCCTCACAGAGGAGCTGATTCGCCTGGTTGGAGTCTGTGCCCCGGTTTTCACCTTTTTACCTATATAATTATGGAATTAACTATTGCTTTACTTTACCCCAGCAACCCCGGTCACAATCCCAAACAGTTTGCCCATCCCTATCTACGAGCAAAGCTGTCAGAGTCAATAAGTTTCTCCGATTTACACAGCGGTATTTAACCCCTTCACAGATGGCAAATTTGCATTTTTATTTCTTCCAGACATTTTTCTAGACATGTAGACGTACGAGAGCTTGTTTTTTGTGGGACACGTTGTACTTTTGAGTGACACCATTTATTTTACCACATTGTGTGCTGGAAAATGGGAAAAACAAATTCCAAAAGCTGTGAAATGGCAAAAATAAAAAAAAATTCCATTTTTTTTTTTAATTGTTGGTATGCAGAACATTGTGAGTTAATAATGACCTGGAGATATGATTGTTACAGCAATAATACATTTGTCCAGGTTTTTATTAATTTAAGAGGAAAAACATTTTTAAATATGAACTAAATATTTTTTGGATTGTGTCCATTCTCAGAGACTCTCTGAAGGCTTCTCTTTATGGGCCATTGAGAGTAACACCATTTTGTGACATCACCGCAGGTCCTGAACTGCAGAAGAAGACCTCTGCAGATACCGGGAGCCTGCGGGAGCCACCAGGAGCCACCAGGAAGACGGTGGGAGACGGCGGGGGCTCGGGGGGAGGTGAGCATGAACTTTTTTTTTTTTCCTTTTTTTCAGCCGGAGGCTACGACTTAATGCCAGAATCGGATGCCTATTTGGCATCCGATTCCAGGCATCAGAAGGGAGCCGATGCTGTCCGAATTTATTGGACAGCATCGGCTCCCTCAGAAATCATTATGTGAAAGTAGCCTTAGCTGTAACTCTCATTGCTGGAGCTTTGACAACTCTTTGGCTTCTGGGGGTTCTTTTTCCTTGCCATGACTGTGGCTCTAATTCAGGAAGTGTTCTGACCCTATAAGAAAGACATATAGCTGGGATACCTATGTTTGGTCTTTCTGAGCTCCTGACTGGAGGTTGATTTTGTTCTTCTGTTTCTTCCTTGCTGGCTTCAGAGCTTATCCAGTCTTCACTGTTTTCTTTTTCAGTGTCTGGGTTTGGCGACTGAGATTCTTCTTTTTGTTCCTTTGCTTCAATGACTGGTGTAACTTCATGACATTTGAGCAAAGCAGATTTCTCATCAATCACTACATCTCTGCTGATTGTTACTGTGTTGGTCTTTGGGTGCAGGATTCTGTATCCCTTTTGAGTTTCCCTATAGCCCACCAGGACTCCTTGCTTTGCATGTGATTCCCACTTGGAATGTCTTTTTTTGGGAACATACACAAATGTTTTGCTTCCAAATATCCTGAGGTGCTTCAGGTTAGGCTTCTCGCAGTTCTATTTGTTGCTTTACTTGGTAGTCTGTTTTGAAGATAGCAAGCTGTCATGATGGCTTCTCCCCAATACTTTGTAGGTAGATTGGCATCAAACAACATACTTCTTCCACTTTCACAGAGAGAGATGTCCTTTCTCTCTGCAATGCCATTCTGTTCTGGGTAGTATGGAATGTTACTCTGGCACATGATTCCATTCTTTTTCAAAATGATTTGCACCTTACCACTTGTATACTCAGTCCCGTTATCTGCACGCAGGGCTTTTGGTATTCTTCCAAATTTGTTGAACACTACGGCAAGATATTCTTCAAGTTTCTGTGGAACTTCATCCTTACTGTGAAGCAGGTAGGCAACTATATATCTCTTCTTGCTTGGAGTTTGAACACTCATTGGATCGCAAACATCTGTGTGTATCAAATCCAGTGGCTGTGCAGATCTAGTGCTGCTTACTTTAGGAAAGGATTTTCTGGACATTTTCCCTTTTCCCTTTTCCCATTTTCCTTTAAGACAGCTAGTGCACTTCATCAATTGACTACATTGCTTGATTACAACACCATTTGCTATTTGACCCGGCTTCTTTACTGCTTCTGGGTCTCTGTGCCCAAGACATCTGTGCCATACATGGATACAGTTCTTATGCAGATCTTGTCTAGCACTGTACACTCTTTCTTTGCATTTTAGTTGATAAAGTTCATATTGGACTTTTCCTTCTGCAAGAGTGTCACCCTTCTTTGATATAATGCAGCTGTTGTCTTTAAAAGTAACTACATCCCCCTTTTGTGTAAGTTTCTTTACAGATAGAATATTGCTCTCAAGACAGGGAATATAGAAAACATCCTTTACTGGCATCTTTCTGCTTTGTGCTGACGAAACTGGACAGTGGAGGTGTTACGTATTGACTGCTTTGTAGTATGGAAGTGCTGCTGCTGTGATTTAAATGAAGACTTTTTTTCCTGCTCAGTATGGAAAGGGAGCTCATGAGCGGGAGCAGGTTGTTGCAGGTGTGTATGATGAATATGACTCATGCTTAGGTGAGCTGAGTGGTGTGTCTGGGCTGGCTGCTCCCCACCCCTCGGCCATAAATGGGTCAGATCACATCCACTTATTGTTGCTGATTCAGTCATCCACTTATTGTTGCTGATTCAGTTCACTTCTGGACTGTGACCTGATGTGAGCAGACGCTGATCTGAAGCTGCTGTGTTTTTTTCCCTTAGAAGTTGCTGGGCTCCGTGGTCTGTGGGTGGAGGTAGGGCCTTAGGCCTAGGGCTTCTCAGGAGCTTTAGGGACTTAGGCTGGTGGCTCAAACCTCCTCACCTTTAGAGGTACCTTCGAGATCAGGGCGAGCCAGGGACCCCAGTATCAGGGCCAGAGCAGGCTCCCCTGATCCCCTTCGTCCAGCTCCTGGCTACCCCGACCCCTCACAGCATGACAGGAGGTAGCCATCTCCAACTCCTTCTGAAGTCATATATTGACCATTAGCTAAGATGACCTTTTCTGACTTGCTTTCATCAAGGTCCGTAAAGAAATCCTTATCATTTGTCATATGGCTGCTAGCACCAGAGTCTATACACCATATATGCTTTGCAGATGAGCCTGTACTGGTATTAAATGCAGCTTCAACACATGCAGACTTTTTTTTTTTTACAGCTGTTTTTCACCTTTTCATCACTGTTCTGCTTTTTAAGATGACTCATTCTTGCTTTCCAAATTCTGCAGTTTGCTTTAAGGTGGCCTGGCTTTTTACAGCCAAAGCATTCCTTAGTTTCCCTTAGATTGCTCTTATATTTAGGAAAGTCCTGTATCTTTAATGCTGTCTCTGCTTTAGATTCATTACTGCTGCTTACATTCTGCATCTTTCGCTTGAATTCATCTACAAGCTTGCATTTGACATATTCTAGTGTGAGTTCATCATCTGGCCGTGCATCTAATGCACTGACAAGTGTGTCATAACTTTCGGGAAGACCACTTAATAGTAGTGTAATAGCATTAAAGTTTTTAATTTCTTCTCCATTACCCCTGAGACGCTCCACAATCTCTAGGGTGTTTCTCATATACACCATGTTCCAAATTGTTATGCAAATGTTCTTTTTCTCTGATTTTCCTAAATGGTCGGTGAAAGTGACAGTCAGTGTAATAAAAGTCATCACCCGTTAGAGTATATATCGAATTTTATTGAAGAAACCTCCCAATGCTAACAGTATAATCTTCAAAATTAAAAAAAAACCTCTAAATGCCCTGCTCCAAATTATTAGGCATAGTAGAGTTTCTAAATATTTGATGTGTTTGAAAGAACTGAAAATGCTAATTTGTTGAATTTCCAGCATTAGGAGGTCACATTCACTGAAATAAAAAAACTATTTAACTCCAAAATTTCCTAGCACGCCAAGTTACATGTTAACATAGGAACCCTTCTTTGATATCACCTTCACAATTCTTGCATCAATTGAACTTGTGAGTTTCTGGAGAGTTTCTGCTTGTATTTCTTTGCATGATGTCAGAATAGCCTCCCAGAGCTGCTGTTTTGATGTGAACTGCCTCTCACCCTCATATATCTCTCGCTTGATTATACTCCAAAGGTTCTCTATAGGGTTGAGGTAAGGGGAAGATAGTGGCCACACCATGAGTTTATCTCCTTTTATGCCCATAGCAGCCAATGACACAGAGGTATTCTTTGCAGCATGAGGTGGTGCATTGCAATGGATGAAGATGATTTTTCTCCTGAAGGCACATTTTTGCTTTTGGCACCATGGAAGAAAGTTCGCAGTCAGAAACTCTATATACTTTGCAGAGGTCATTTTCACATCTTCAGGAACCTTAAAGGGGCCTAGAAGCTGTTTCTCAATGATTCCGGACCAAAACATGACTCCTCCACCTCCTTGCTGACGCCGCAGCCTTGTAGGGACATGGTTGCCATCTATCAACCATCCACTACTCCATCCATCTGGACCATCCAGGGTTGCTCAGCACTCATCAGTAAACAAGACTGAAAATTAGTCTTCATGTATACCTGGACCCACTGCAACTATTTATGCTTGTGAGCACTGTTTAAGTGTGGCCGAATAGTAGGTTTATGCATCACAGCAAGCCTTTGAAGGATCCTACACCTTGAGGTTTGAGGGACTCCAGAGGCACCAGCAGCTTCAATTATCTGTTTGCTGGTTTGTAAGGCCTTGTTAGCAGCTGCTCTCTTAATCCGATGAATTTGCCTGGCAGAAACTTCCGCATTCTGCCTTTATCAAGTCTGTGCTCAGAATCAGCCACAAATCTCTTCACAGTACGATGATCACACTTAAAGGGATCCTGTCACCTCCAAAGCACCTCCTAAGCTATCAAAACATGTCCCTGCAGCATCCATTCACTAATCTCACACTCCTTTTGTCTCCTAAAAGCATCCTGTGAAAGTGGAGAAAAACGTTTTAATACTCCCTCATTAGTGATTATAATTAGCAGGGGCCATATTCTTTAGTCATCAGGGCATGTTGTTTTGCAGCCTGGAGGATCCAGCCCTCTCTCTGTCTGTGCTGCTGTGAAACTGAAGGCAGGACTAATGATTTGCATTCTGTGAGTGATAGAGAGGGGGGAGGGCAATGTCTGCACATCACAGCAGAACACACAGAGACAGGGTGGATCCTGGAGCTGCAAAACAGCCCGCCTTGGTGACTAAAGAATATAGTCACTGCTAATTATAATCACTAATGAGTAAGTATTAAAACGTTTTTATGCACTTTCACAGGATGCTTTTAGGAGACAAAAGGAGTGTGAGATTAGTGATGGGATGGTGCAGGGACATGTTTTGCTTGTTTAGGAGGCGTTTTGGAGGTGACAGGATCCCTTTAAGTTTTCGTGCACTATCTAATGCTTTCATCCCTTGTCCAAGGCGTTGCACTATTTGTTGTTTTTCGGCAGCAGAGAGATCCTTTTTCTTTCCCATGTTACTTGAAAACTGTGCCCTGCTTAATATTGTGGAACATCCAGTTTTCCTTTTATTGGGCTCACCTGCCAAACTAATTATCACAGATATCAGAGATTGATTTCAGTGATCCAAAGAATCCTGAGACACAATACCATCAATGGGTTTCATTGACAAAAAAAAAAAAAAAACTCTATGACACTTAAAACCAATGTGCATAATAATTTGGAACATGGTGTAGTTCTGCATATTCTGGCCATCACTTAGCTTAGACTGGATTTGATCTTTCATGCACTTTCTGTAAAGGCCCGTCACACACATCAATGTCATCAGCGATCTGATCGCTAGTGACATTGACGGCTGATCGCTTGTGAGCTGTCACACAGGCAGACTCACCAGCAATCAGTGGACAAGCGTCATCGTGGAAATGATTTAAATATCGTTTCCACGATGTCTTGCTCCCGCTGCCAGGCTGCCTAGATACCCGCAGTTTACCATGGATACCAGCTCCCAGCACTTGCTAAGAGGCGCTGGGAGCTGGCTGATCGGGTGTCTCCGGGTGTCACACGCAGCTATGCTGCGTGTCCACCAGGCGACCATTGCCAGGTTTTCGGTCCTGGCCGAAAACCTGACGACCATCAACCAGCGATTTATCACTGGTTGATATACCATGTCACACACGTCAATATCGCTGCAACGTCACGTGCAGCAGCGATATTGACAGCGATATTGATGCGTGTGATGGCCCCTTTACTCATCCCACATCTCCTTTCCATATATGCACAATCTGATCATTATCTACACTGAGGGAGATAGTGCTTTGTGCTTTCTGATCCTTCTCTACCCAGTCATCTGGTAATGGATGAGGCACTTGTTTCTGTGTATATTTCCACGTTACTTTCTCTTATGAGCAGCATCTTCACCTTGAATTTCCAGGACTGATAATTCTGATTGGTGAGACTTTGCACTGACAACTTGCAGTGACCCCTGCTAGTGGACATCTTCTCTGTTGCTCTGCTGCTTTTGCTTCTGTTGCTGTATTATTCTTCTGTGTGACTCCTCACTCCTGGAGTTCTGTGTCACGCTGGAGTTGTGTGTCACGCTGGGGTTCTATATCACACTGGTCCCATAACCTGTTGGCAGCGGATCATTCAGGATACACTAAAAGCATGTTGACAACAGAACGTAGCTTTAATTAGCAACAAACAGGTACAGATATGATGGGCTTTGTGGAAACAGGAATATACATCTTAAATGTCCCTTTGCAGCATCAGCAAGCTGCCGCCCTTCTCTTCACATGCACAGATACAGGAAACTGTTTACAGTCACATGGTATTTCCTGTGTGTGAGCCTCTTGGGAGTGTTTCTATTTTTTTTTTTAAACTAACATTACTGAGAATGCACAAACCTAGCAACATAACACACATACAGGATTGGAGATGTTGCACTAAACATATTCCAACATCTAATTTGGACACATCATATGAAGAGAGAAATTACTGGAGAAAGACATTATGGTAGAAAGAAGAGAAGGTACAAGGCGAAGAGGAGGACCAGCAACCTGATGACGTGATACTGTCAAGGGAACGGCGGAGAAGACCCTGGTGGACCTGTCTAGGCTCGCGTCTGATCGGTCTTCTTACAGAAGGTTTATCCATCAAGTTGCCATGGCTCAAGATCGAGCTGACGGCCCATAAATAAATAATAAATATAAGGAGTCACTGAGGTAACAGAACAATAAAATAATATTATATAATTAAGTTAGACAATCTTAGAGACACACACTAGAAAGGCATAATGCCAGGTAGGCCTATCAATAAAAGGAAACAAATAAAAAAGGAATCGGGCTCTAGGCTTTTGCCACCTGATCTGAGAGCAGCATAATGTAGAGACTAGTCATGATTCAAGCAGTGAGTTACTTACGTGGCTGTTTGCTGTAGTTTTTATGAAATCACCGTTTCATCAGCAGCAGATTATACTAAAAGACTAGCAAACCCGCTGCCACCTAGTCCGCTATATTCATGAGCTCTCTACAACTCTGCCCCCACCATTTGAGTGGCCGCTTTCTGCCTATGCACAGTGTACACAGAAAGCTGCCAATCAGTGTTGTGGGACGAGTTACACAGCTCATCATTCAAATAAATAGACCTGAAGCAGATAAAACAGGGATTTCATCAAAACTATAGCAAGCAGTCTAGTAAGTAATAAATCATTATAATCAGGGTGCCTGCCCCTCCATCATACTGATTTTAGATGGGCTAAAAAAAACTAATGACAGATTTCTTTTATAGGCTAAATCAACACGTACTCAAAAGAAGCATCACCAAAGGGTTCCATTTGCAGTCTCATTGCATGCCTCCAAATACCGTATTTACTTAAAATATTTAATTTTTGAGAAAAACGATAACATTTTTACCATTGCAGTAAAAATGGACCAGTTGTGATATAAATTTCATATATTAAAAAAGCAAAATAAAGTTGGAGGCTTCACATCAGGGCCGGCGTCAGCACCCGGCGTACCCGGGCAAGTGCCGGGGCCCGACTGCTTGGAGGGGGCCCACCGGGCCCCTGAGGGCTAGGGTCACACTTGTGTTGTGACCCTAGCCTGACGCAAGTATTGTCTGCTGCAGCGCAGAGCGTTTAACGCTATGCGCTGCCAGCAACTGAGCCCATAGAAAGCCGACGTTTACATTGACAACCAGTGGTTGTCATGGTATACGTCGGCTTTCTATGGGCTGCCTCCAGCGCTATGCGCTGCAACATACTATACTTGCATAAGGCTAGGGTCACAATGCAAGTGTGACCCTAGCCTCAGGGGCCCCTGAGCACTGCCCCCACAGCCAGAGCCATATCCAGGGGGCAGCTGCGGGGTCATTTTCAGGCTCCTGCTGCCTGCAGCACCGGAGGGTCTCCCTCCTCCCCCCTCCACGGGAGCCGACAGAGCTGCACACACACACTGTGCTTACAGGACCTGCGATGATGTCACATGGAGGGGAGGAGTCAGGGATCACATGATCAGCTCCTCAGTGTATCCAGGACTGTGCTGGCCATCAATGATGCTCAAATAAGGTGAAGTTTGTGTGTGGTCAGGAGGCATTTACAGTGTGAATGTAGCAGAGGTGAGTGTGTACTAGGTGTATGGCAATTAGGTGAAGGTTATGTGTGGGTCAGGAGGGATTTACAGTGTGAATGTAGCAGAGGCGAGTGTGTACTAGGTGTATGGAGCAGAGCCATGTGTGTACGAGGTGTACGGAGCGGAGCAGCGTGTGTACGAGGTGTATGGAGCGGAGCCGAGTGGGTACGAGGTGTACGGAGCGAAGCCGAGTGTGTACGAGGTGTACGGAGCAGAGCCATGTGTGTACGAGGTGTACGGAGCGGAGCCGAGTGGGTACTAGGTATACGGAGCAGAGCCATGTGTGTACGAGGTGTACGGAGCAGAGCCATGTGTGTACGAGGTGTACGGAGCAGAGCCGAGTGTGTACGAGGTGTACGGAGCAGAGCCATGTGTGTACGAGGTGTACGGAGCGGAGCCGAGTGTGTACGAGGTGTACGGAGCAGAGCCATGTGTGTACGAGGTGTACGGAGCAGAGCCATGTGTGTACGAGGTGTACGGAGCGGAGCCGAGTGTGTACGAGGTGTACGGAGCGGAGCCGAGTGTGTACGAGGTGTACGGAGCAGAGCCGAGTGTGTGCGAGGTGTACGGAGCAGAGCCGAGTGTGTGCGAGGTGTACGGAGCAGAGCCGAGTGTGTGCGAGGTGTACGGAGCAGAGCCGAGTGTGTGCGAGGTGTACGGAGCAGAGCCGAGTGTGTGCGAGGTGTACGGAGCAGAGCCGAGTGTGTGCGAGGTGTACGGAGCAGAGCCGAGTGTGTGCGAGGTGTACGGAGCAGAGCCGAGTGTGTGCGAGGTGTACGGAGCAGAGCCGAGTGTGTGCGAGGTGTACGGAGCAGAGCCGAGTGTGTGCGAGGTGTACGGAGCAGAGCCCTGTGTGTGCGAGGTGTACGGAGCAGAGCCGAGTGCGTGCGAGGTGTACGGAGCAGAGCCGAGTGCTTGCGAGGTGTACGGAGCAGAGCCGAGTGCGTACGAGGTGTACGGAGCAGAGCCGAGTGCGTACGAGGTGTACGGAGCAGAGCCGAGTGCGTACGAGGTGTACGGAGCAGAGCCGAGTGCGTACGAGGTGTACGGAGCAGAGCCGAGTGCGTACGAGGTGTACGGAGCAGAGCCGAGTGCGTACGAGGTGTACGGAGCAGAGCCGCGTGTGAACGAGGTGTACGGAGCAGAGCCGAGTGCGTACGAGGTGTACGGAGCAGAGCCGAGTGCGTACGAGGTGTACGGAGCAGAGCCGCGTGCGTACGAGGTGTACGGAGCAGAGCCGCGTGCGTACGAGGTGTACGGAGCAGAGCCGCGTGCGTGCGAGGTGTACGGAGCAGAGCCGCGTGTGTACGAGGTATGTGTACCAGTGGTAGCCCCCCACGGATTCCGCTCCTATAGTCCCAGCCACCTTTGCCAGCAGCATTCTTCTCCAGAGTCTCTTCTGCCGCTGTCTGCATTCTGCAGCTCAGCATGGAGGGGCACGATGTAGTCATCACTGTGCTGATATGTGCAGAGCGACCGGAGGAGACCGGAGCAGCGAGAAGAAAGGTGAGGAGAAAGAGAGATCCGGACGGCCAGACACTCCGCTAAGCTGCGGTGCCACCCATATGGCAGTGCGGCTCCATTGAGTTGCTTGCATTATTTGTGTGCTTGAGGATGCTTGTGTATATACCAAGAATCCTCAGACGCACAAAAATGCAACATTTTGCATTTGAAGGGTATTTTTAAAAAGCGCAAGGGAACGCAATCGCATTTTAGCCCTAACAACGTGTAATATACTCACTGTCAGGAACAGCTCTTGCTGGTTTCGGCAGTCACTGTTCCTGTAAGGCTGCCTTCACATAGGAGTTTTTTAAAAAATGTGGCAGTTGCGTCATTTCCGCCTAGCGGCTGCACTTGCTGCACGTTTGCGGCACGCCCCATGCATTGTCTATGGGGCTTGCGGTAAGTGTGCAGCAATATATATTTTATATATATATATATATATATATATATATATATATATATATATAATTATATAGTCCGCGATATGTACTTAAAGGGGGCCCACTGAGACCTTTTCGCCCGGGGCCCACAGAAATCTGGAGCCGGCCCTGCTTCACATATATATACTGGCACATAACTGAGAGCTGATATTATTCTATTAAACATACATTATTCCAGTACATACATGAAATGATAGAGGCTCTGGGCTTAGCAGTTTCATCCAGTGACTGTGCACAGTCTTGTCTTGGTGAAGTCCTAGATTTAGATTTACAGATCATTGGGTTTTTTATCAGCAGAATCATTTGTTACCATGGTAAATATCATTCTTGCTGCAGCTCCTATTATTAGGTGGGAAGTCAGGAGCCGGCCTCGTGCTCCTCATTGTGAGCCAGAAACGTCACCTACATACACACAAAAGCTTAAATTGAGAGGTTGTAAATTCTGAATAAAGGGCCCGTTACATGCTTCTGTGGAGCCCACTGGGACGGGGTACTCGGTATCGGACCAGGTTGCTACTGGGGATGTCACAGAGGGCCTGGTCCGGACCGTGTCCCAGGTTCTGCAAGTAAAAGGGGGTATTTACAAGGGATGAATGTTTGTCGTGATGCCACCCACGGTGTGTGGTCAGTAATGGGACCACCGCTGCTGCAGAACCTCCGGGGATGATGTTGGGCAGCTTAGAAGGAACGGCTCTCCGTAGGTAGAGGCCGGTTCCCCGGGGCAGTGGTAATTAGAGTCTATGGTGGATATGATAGATGTGGTAATAAAGGGATTTATAGTGGAGACGGGTTGAAGGAACACACACTCACGTTTCTGTAGTTTTCCAAAGCTTTACTGCAGATGTTGTAGCAGATTGTCCACGGAGTCTGTACTGGGGCCGGGTTGCTCCCACCCTGTCCAGGTCCTCAGCTTCCTCCTGCTGTTTTGTGTGTGTGTGGCCCTGCTGCTGCTTCTAGCTGAGCTGCTGGCACTGTCTCTCTCCTCACAGGTACCCCTTGGCTAGGCAACTTGAGTCTTCCGTGTATTGCTTACCCCGCCATGTTCTTTGCTCTGGTACAGAAACTCCACTATTCCTGGATTTACTGTGCTGTGTGTGTCAGTCACAGTCTCGGATCCGGTGTCCGTTCTGTGCGCTCCTTTGGGGCGAGTGGTGATGGCACTCAGTCTACCAGATGTGTTCCTTCATCTTCAGTTCTCCCTTCCTCAGACCCTGGCTAGGCCTGGAATCAGTGAGAGGACTGTAGAGAAGCCTGACGCAGCTCCTTTACACTACAGTCTCCCTCAGTTCTCCCAGGAACTGGACTTTTCACAGTACTGCCTTGTACTGAACTAACTCTAGACTAGACTCTTCTCTAGACTCAACTAACTACATCCTCTTGACCCGGGGTATATAAGGGAGCTGGTTTTGCTCCCCTCCTGGCCCAGAGGTGCTAGTGTCAGTGTGTTGTGGAGAGGGAACCCGTGTGTTGTTGCTTGATATCTTCTGAGCCTCATCCACGGGACATCCTCTCTTCTGGTCGCCAACTCAATCTTGGGTGCAGGCTTGGATCCTCGCAGCTCCTTGATGACTTTAGCCATTGAGATAACAGTGTCTGTCAGGGCATTTAGCTTTTGATTGAGGGCCTCATTAGAGATCGGTTCCCTAGTTTCAGCAGCAGTTGCTGGCATGGCCGATGTCGCTGGCGCTGCTTGCTGCTGAGGTGCTGCTGCAGGGTCCGGTATAGATTTTAGATCCCGGGGCTCTTCTAGCTGCTGCAGATGGCTAGCTCTGTCTTTCAACTCAGCAAATGTCATGTTAGGATTCTGAAGAAGTATCACATTCAGCTGTCCTCTATGGGAAAGGGATAGGAGGCCCTCTATGAATTGGTCGATTAACATTTTATCAGCTCCCGGGGCTAAAGCAGGTTCTGCCAGTGTAAGGGCTTTGAGTGCTTCTTGCAGATTCAAAGCATAATCTCTGGCACTCTCCTTGGGCTTCTGGTGACATGCAAAGAACCTCATCTTAGCCCGGGTATCAGCAGTAGATTCAAACGTTGCTTTTAGTCCAGCTACTAGATGCTCTACAGTGTCCTTATCTGCATCCAGCCAGGATGCAACCTCCCGCTGTGCATTGCCCGTTAATTGTCCAATAATCATTCCTACACGTTGGGCTTCAGTAAGGGGGTACATCACATAATAGGCTTTTATCTTTAGCAGAAAGTCATTAAGCGTATTAGGCTCACCGGAGTATTGGGGCAGCCACATTGCCCCTGGAGTATACAGCATCAGGAACGCATGATAGGTGCTGCTTCTTGCGCCACTGCACCGCCGGGTGCTATTGTTTGATCCGGCGCTGCAGCTCCACCGGCTGCTCCGCCGCCACTTGGCGCTGCTGGCTGCGACATCCTGTGCCCCCTTAGTTAACGTTCGCCCTCCTGTCTTCCGTTTCTGTCCGGATGTCTCTTGGAGGTTCCGCGGTGCACCAGGGATCTTCTTCCCCGCCGGATGTCGTCAGCACCAGGGAGGAGGCTGGATTCTAACCACTGAAAGGTACCACCCCCTTTCTTTCCCGCACGCCGCACGCTCTAAAATGGCGGATTTTTAAAAGTACAGTTCTGGTGGCGCAGCTTAAAAACAGTTTTCAAGTTTATCACGGCACACAATGCCCGTTTTACCGGGCATGGTAGATCCTGTTCGTGACGCCAGGTTGTGGAGCCCACTGGGACGGGGTACTCGGTACCGGACCGGGTTGCTGCTGGGGATGTCGCGGAGGGCCTGGTCCGGACCGTGTCCCGGGTTCCGCAAGTAAAAGGGGGTATTTACAAGGTGTGATGATGCAACCCACGGCCGGGTGCATCACACGGGTGGTCTGTATATGACTCTGTTCACATGTATCCGGTTTTACTGTGGATATGCTGTGTTAAACCTACCCGGAACACAGGGAGTTAACAGCTGAAAGGGAGTGCTGTAGACATGACATGTTCATGAGCTTAATAAGCGGCTGAGAGCAATGTGTGTACTGATTGCCTGGCAGCTCAGGTAGGTGTGTCAGTGTGGGTGTGGCAGGCAAGATAATAGCTAGCCAGGTGTGAATTGTGAGTAGAGAATAGAATTGGTCAGGCTGCAGAGGAGATCAGGCTGCAGAGGAGATCAGACCAGAGACTGCAGAGTCCAGAGAGAGACCAGACATGATCCTCTGAGGGAGAGGAAGTGTTTCAGAGGGGCCCCATCCACATTGGGGGGATGAGGCAGGATGCCTGGGTCTTCATGCCTGAGATGCCAGCCACTCTGAGCTGTGTGGAGCCTGTGGCCAGACTGAGAGGTTAGTGGAGCACCTGGGTGTAAGGGGGGTCCTGGCAGAACTTGTAGGGGGCTCACTCTGTCCATGGTGGTGAGGCTGCCATCCGGGATCTCTGCCTGTGTTGGTGGGGGCTTGAAGGCAGCTGGGCATCATGGGCAGGGTGAGGAGACCATGGGGGATGCTTTGATTGCCCTGAAGCTCAGGTGACTCACAACCTGGTCTGGGCCTAGAGGGCTGAAGTCCATGCCGGACTGTGCTGGTGTGAGTGGTCTTGGCCTGACAAGGCTGATGTCCATAGAAGTCCATGAGGTACAGTGGATGTATGTATGTGTGGGTCCTGTGAGGAATTGGAGCCCACGGAGGCCAAGCAGCCGTGGCCGCCATGGGGACCGACTGTCGGGTCGTGAGGGTCCTGTTGAAATATATGATGGCTTAAGTAAAAGGGCCATGTATGAGAGAGGATGGCTTCTGACCAAGGGCCATGTATGTATGGGCCGAGTGGTCAGAGTGTGTGAGAAACCGAGCAGAAGCCTCTGAGGGGAGAGAAGACCAAGTCCTGTGAGAACGGAGACGTGAGGCCAGACGACAGGGGTTAATAGAGTAACGGGAGTTGGGAAGTGGGGCTGACCCTGGAAGGGCTCGCGAGGGCGTGTTTGGTGCAGCTGCTTGCCTGGAGGTCTGTGTACCGGTACTGTAAGGTAACCAGGTGTTAGAATATGTGCAATATAATTTATGTACTGTAGGATGTAATGTAATGTGATGTTATTTATGATGTTATGTGATGTGAGTGTAATATATTTATTTTATATGTAATGAGCAGTTTGAGCTTAATAAACTGCTCCTTAATGTTCTTATGGTTAAAACATGTTTTGGTGTCATTGTGCGCTGTCAAGCGAACCCCCAGGAGTACGCAACCTCACAAAGGGATGAATGTTTGTCGTGACGCCACCCACGGTGTGTGGTCAGTAATGGGACCACCGCTGCTGCAGTACCTCCGGGGATGATGTTGGGCAGCTTAGATGGAACGGATCTCCGTAGGTAGAGGCTGGTTCTCTGGGGCAGTGGTAATTAGAGTCTATGGTGGATATGATAGATGTGGTAATAAAAGGGATTGATAGTGGAGACGGGTTGAAGGAACACACACTCATGTTTCTGTAGTTTTCCAAAGCTTTACTGCAGATGTTGTAGCAGATTGTCCACGAAGTCTGTACTGGGGCCGGGTTGCTCCCACCCTGTCCGGGTCCTCAGCTTCCTCCTGCTGCGCGTGTGTGGCCCTGCTGCTGCTTCTAGCTGAGCTGCTGGCACTGTCTCTCTCCTCACAGGTACCCCTTGGCTAGGCAATTTGAGTCTTCCATGTGTTGCTGACCCCGCCATGTTGCTTTGCTCTAGTACAGTGTCAATCTAGAAACTCCACTATTCCTGGATTTACTGTGCTGTGTGTGTCAGTCACAGTCTCGGATCCGGTGTCCGTTCTGTGTGCTCCTCTGGGGCGAGTGGTGATGGCACTCAGTCTACCAGATGTGTTCCTTCGTCTTCAGTTCTCCTTTCCTCAGACCCTGGCTAGGCCTGGAATCAGTGAGAGGACTGTAGAGAAGCCTGACGCAGCTCCTTTGCACTACAGTCTCCTTCAGTTTTCCCAGGAACTAGACTCTTCACAGTACTGCCTTGTACTGAACTAACTCTAGACTAGACTCTTCTCTAGACTCAACTAACTACTTCCTCCTGACCCGGAGTATATAAGGGAGCTGGTTTTGCTCCCCCTCCTGGCCCAGAGGTGCTAGTGTCAATGTGTTGTGGGGAGGGAACCCGTGTGATGTTACTGTGGCACATTAACCCCTGGGGTGCCACACTTCAATGTCTCAGCGATCCGACCAGCGATCCGACTTGGCCGAGATCGCTGGGACATCGTTTAATGATCGCTGCTGAGGTGTCACACTTACAGATATATTGAACGACGCAGCAACGATTCCGTGACAAACGAACGATACTTGCGGTCGTTTGGTCACCTGTGGTGCCCCACTATGTAGGTGCCACAAAAAGGGGTACTACACCCATAAAAGCGGTGTAGTCACCCCACTGCAAGTGAAACTATGGGCAGTAGGTGGAACCCTAGAACTCACACCCCACACTAGTCAGCAGGTGGGAGGGACCCCGGGAGGAGATATGGGAGCTCCCAGGGGGAACTAGTTAGTCAGTGAGTGGTAAGAAGAGCGAGCTAGTCGGAGGTCGAGAGGAGTTGGAGCCAGGCAGCTGGCCTGGGAGCGAGAAAAGAGGGTCTCCTCGGCTGTGGGACCCACAGAACATCGGGAAGTACAGATCCCAGAAACAGAGAGAAAGGAGCAAGTAACTCAACTTGGGAGTTCACTCAATGTGGGGAGCAAGAAGTAACCAGAGAGTTTGCCCCAGGAGAGAAACCGGGTACCGGAGCCTGCACCTGTGAGTTCCTTTAAGGCTCACAGAAATCCGATGACCGGAGATATCTTCAGATACAGCCCCGACTCCCAAAGATCCCAGAAAGAGGGGAATCAGGAACAGCAGGCCACTGTAGTGTCCAGAGAAGGTTCAACCGACGGGTATAAGGGAGAGGAGAACAAGGAACAGCAGGAGGTCAGATTAGTCATCAAAAAGTCAGACTTCACCGCCACTGGGAGGCAAGGGACAGAAGGAACAGGAACGGCACGCAGTGAGGGATCCATCTACCAACCATAAAATCCACTTGCACCACCCATAGCATTTGTCACTTGGCACATGACTATGCAAGGTTTTTCAGTAAAGTACCCGGTGAAGTGACTTCTCGACTCTGCTGCATCTGTTCCTGCATGAACTGTTTCCTTACAGAAACGCTGCCCCGGTGGTCCAGTCCTACCTGCGGAGGACTGCACCATCATTGCCGCAATACCATCGACCACCGGAGGACTGTAGCGGCGCTGGTGAGCATCACCAGGTACTGCAAATGGCGTCACGAACTATACTTTTATCTACTTTATTTTCCCCTATTACATGGACTACCAGGGCCCAGGCTAAGGCAGCCACCTGTGACATTCCAGACTGCCCTCCTGAGATCTGAGTACCCTGCCCTGGGTGCGTCACACCTACGTGCTTCATTTCTGAATAGGCGAAGTCGTAAACGAGTTAATTGGAAAGGTGTCACACACAACGATGCTGCAGGTTGAACGAATGACGAACAACTGATTTATGGACATGTTCATAAACCTACGATCAACAATCTAACGACTTATCGTTGGTCATATCTACATGTCACACGCAATGATGTCGTTACGACATCGCTGCACTGCTCCAAAAGCTGTGACATACCAACGATATCGTTAACGATATCGTAGCGTGTAACAGGCCCTTAAATATATTGTATTTTTACAAAGAAAGAAAAAAAGGTAGAAGAAAATTAAGACTATACACATCTCTGGTTACTGGAATGCATTCTCAACCACCAGACTTGACAATCTAGTAGTTGTATTGTGTCTCTTAGGCTGAAGATATACTGAGCGTGACGCAAGCGAGATACTCGCATGAGTCTCGCATGCCTCACCTGGATTGGCTGCCACCTCTCTGGACAGGAGCGTGGAGCTGCATAGAAACACAAGCAACTGACGCACTCCTGTCCAGAGAGTCGACCATATCCTGGAAGACAACCCATGATGCTCCTATCTCCAAACTTCACTGTTGTTGGTGTTTTTGGGGTGATATGAAATGTCTTTTTGCCTAATAACATGGTGTGTATTATGGCATCTAAAGAGTTCAATTTTGGGCTCATCTGACAGTATTTCACAGGCTTTGCTAAATTTTGTTGAATAAACTTTAAACGCACTTGAACATGCTTTTTGTTTAGCAATGAAGTCTTGCGTGGTGAACGTGCATACAGGCTATGGAGGCTGGCGTACACCTGGTACAAATGCAGCTCCGTTCTGTACAGCTCGTACACACGGGTCCGCTCAGTACACCTTCTACAAATGGCTCCGCTCCATGAACATGTGTGTATCTAGGTGTACAGTGCCGTGTGTGTGTATGCAGTGGAGCCGTGTGTATCTGTTTCCATTACCTTATTATAAGTTAACCTCCGGGCTTCAGTAATATGGCGCCAGCAGTTATGAAGCCTGGAGCACAGTGATGACGTCTGTGCCGGTTAACCTGGATGAACAGTGATGACGTCATCAGCGGTCCGGACTTTCCATGCAGTGAGTTTGTGTCATAATGGCCATAATGACGGGGGAATGGGAAGCAGGGTCAGTCAGGGCAGGGTGATGGCGGCTGGCTGGCTGCTGGGGCCCCGCCGGGCCGGGGGCAGTCAGGGCCAGGGCAGGGTGACGACGGCTGCCTGGTGTATGGGGCCCCTCCAGGCCGGGGAGGGCAGTTAGGGCCGGCCGGGGCAGGTGATGGGTGGCTGGCCTGAGGTTTTATAGGGCTCTGCTAGCCCCGGACCCCCCCTTCCCTAGGGGGATAAGAGTGAGCACATGGTGTGGAGGGGTCCCGGACCTCCCCAAGGGGGATAAGAGTGAGCACATGGTGTGGAGGGGGTCCCGGACCATCTCCCCAGGGGGATAAGAGTGAGCACATGGTGTGGAGAGGGTCCCGAACCCCCCCAGGGGGATAAGAATCTGTGGACATGGTGTGGTCGGGGGGGAGCATATACTGTATATTTTGCTTTATAAGACGCTCCCCAAATTTGGTGAAGGAAAAGAGAGAAAAAAATAATTTTTAATGTTATATGGGGTCCATCTTTTAATGCCAGTGTCCTTCTTACAATCAGTATATATGTCCTCCATCCTGAACCCACCATGGCTTACTCAGGGGAAGGAAGGGGGTCGGGGAAAGGTTGTGGTGGTGGTGAAGGAGGCAGGTTTGCAGGGACCATGGGGGGAGGGCAAAACTGCGGGCCCACATCTGCAGGGGTGTCGCAGCCATTTTCCATGTGCCTGCAGGCATTGCCAAGCTGTGACTCGGCCTTTATCATCCAGACTTCCAGAAAATGACCGCGGTGGCGGTGCATGGGCAGATCGAGATCTGCGGCCATTTTCTAGAAGCTTGTGGCCCCTGCCTCCAGAGTTCAGCTCACCCCCTCAATGGGTGGGGGCTCGGGGAGAGATCATACATCCCTGTGGCTCCTGCAGAGCTCAGCTCACCCCCAGTCTATGTGCCCCCTAGCCCACATGCTGTACAGTATATGCTCTCTTTATCCGGTATATTGTATACATAGCAGTCTCCTATGTAATGTATTTGATTTACAAAACTTATTATCACAGAGTCGACTGTACTCCAGACCGATGCAAACCTGGAAGATCAGTTATCATCGAACATCACAGGCACACAGAGAAGCAGCTGCAGCTATCAAATTAGGTGAGTTAATTAATTAAATGTAAATAGTCATTGTGATGTGCGGCCCCTCAATAATGGTAGAAATTTCCAAATATCCCCTCAGCAGGAAAGAGGTTCCCCACCCCTGTACAAGGTAATGAATAATGTGGCATTGCCACAGGACCCACGGGGATTGCCACAGGCCCACTGGTGCGGGTAGGGATGATATACACCTTGGCACACACTGCACCCAACACTTCCCACCCCAGGCCTAGAGGGGGAGCTCCACTGGCTGCCCTTAAGCCAGATTCCCTATAAAGATCCAGGTCTTAGGAAGGAGTCAGTTCAGTCAGTGAGTCAGTTAGTTCAGTTAGGGACAGAAGGTCAGCTAGGACTGAAGAGCGTAGAGGAACTGGTTGCTGGGAATTAGGCCCAGAACCAGAGAGGACCGACCCAGCTGTGCAGCGCCCTAGACAGAGGGACGGAGGCCAGTGGGAGCTCAGGAAGAAGAAGGGAACATAGTGGATACCCTTATAGTTCACCCGGATGCCAGAGTCCATGCCTGCCATTAACCACTTGTGGCAGAGAAACCCCGGAGGAACCAGGAGGATCTAGTTCCCCCTGAAGCTCAGGAAGCACAGTGCCCAAACACAACCAGCTTAGGACTGGGGACCCCAAGAAAAGAATAGGTATCGCAAGAGGAGGTCCTCACCGGCAGTTGTGGAGGGAGCATCCTGAGGAGAAAGAGCGGCAAATCTAGATTCAGGCAGATCTACCCAAATCATCACATACACAGACAGAGGAGGCCTCACAACTCTGTGGACATCCCAAACCACAAAGTCCACCTGGTTACCCTCTTGGACCGTACCTGCACAGTGAGACCAGTAAAAGGAACTGAAACAGAGACTGTTGTGTGTGTGTGTGAGCCTGATTCCCCGCCGCCGCCTGCAGTGATTACAGCAGGACTGCAACTATAACTCCCCTCATCCACCCCGCCGCGCTGAGGAAAAGCTCCACCTGTGGGGAGCTATACTACCTCTGCTGCACCACACCATCACATCAGCGCCCTGCTGCAGCGCTGGTAAGTGCTTACCAGACACCACAGGTGGCGTCACGTATAATCCCCAATCATCATCCCCATCAGCTACTTAGTGGCCAGAGCACAGAACCGGGACCCGTCCACTCGTGATCCCCACCGAAGCCACTGTCCCAGTATCTGAGTAACCCCTTCCCTGCCAGCCCAACTCAAAATCACCACCAGTATTATTCTGCCTCATGTGGCATTTATTGTTCATGTGGCGCCCCTGCGACCAGGAGGCCGCAAAGGGAAGTGCAGCCAGGTAAGGCAAGACGGTTGACAAAACACCCACACAGATGCACACACCGACCCTACGCCTAAGACTCTAGGTTGGGCAAAGGTTTGCAGATGTTAAGAGTGGGTGAGGGTAGAGAAGCACTGACAAAGTGGGTGGAGAGACCAACATTAAGAAAAAACCCAGGAACACACGGGGCAGAACGTTAAGAGAGTGAGAACAGAGCAGTTGGAGAGAGAGAGTCCTCCCAGGAGGTTTTGGGTTCCCTGGGGGCGCAGAATCCCGTGAGGCATAGCCACGAGGAGAGAAAGCCCACTCCAGAGCCTGGAAGTGAAGGGAAGGAGAAAGAGACTGAAAGAGACTCCACAGCTGAGAAGGTGGGAGGACGAGGGCCCAGCAGCTGCACACATCTTAGCTGATCAGAGGAACCCTGAGTTGAAACAGTGACTGACAGAAGGAGCCTGGTGTACCCAAATATCTGAACCTGGGACACTGGAGGCTAGGCCACAACCAGAGAGCCGACTCTGAAGAGGTGACTGGGGATAATCCAGACCCTAATCATGAGACATACCGGTGTGGGGCGGGTGCTTTATGACCTGCAGCCTAACTTTCTAAGAACACAGTTGTCATACTAGGACTGATGACCCTGACTGTGAGGGAAACATTCACCCATGAGTCCGCAACGATCAGACTGAACCCGTGGGTGAGGTACTACGTTGATACTGAGAGGCCTTAAAGGACTTTGAGGGAACAACCCAGAAACGCCACCTGAGCTGCACAGTTTGAGTTGCCCGGAGCAGTGTAAATTGTGTGAACTGTACCGTAAGAGCTGTGAACTGTTGTAACCTGCTGTGAAAGACCTAGTGAAGTATCCTGTAAGCTCATCCCTGCTTGAGACTGTTCCTTACTAGCACTGCGACCAGCACCAGGACAACTAGCACTGTGGAGAGCTGCAGCTTTGAAGTAAGTGCACTACACCCAACACAATCCCTCACCAGGCCCATCCATCACATCTACTCCTGCCCTGGGGACCCTCAGCCCTACCCAAGGAGGGCTTACCATCCACGCTGCCCCAAGTCACCATCCCCAGCAGGAATACGGCAGTGGGGGTTCTACTAACCACATACCCCGGGTGGCATCATGACAAATCCCCTGTAAATAACCCCTTCCCTTTTTTGGAATGATCCCAGGCCACGGGACTGGGTCAAGACTACCGTGATTCCCTAGAATGACAGCACCAGCCCGGTTCCCAAGTACCCCATAGCCTGGGGGCACATCATTCACATCCCTCCTAATCTCTAATAAAGAACAATGTATAGAAAAAGATTAATAATGTGTGATTGGTGAGGACATGGAAGTGGAGTTTTTCCGATAGTGGGCGGTGAAACTATGGAAGGGTTGATGGGTGGAGGCGGAGCCTAGGTGGAGGTGGAGCCTGTGTGCAGGCAGAGATTGGGTGGAGTCTCAGGGGGGGCCCAAAATTTTGCTAGTCAGGGGCCCCGAAATTCCTAGTGGCAGCCATGAGACTTTTCTCATTTTATTATTATTATTATTTTTATTTTTATTATTATTTATTTATATAGCACCATTAGTTCCATGGTGCTGTACATGAAAAGGGGTTACATACAAAATTATAGATATGATTTACAGTAAACAAATTAACAATAACAGACTGGTACAGAGGGGAGAGGACTCTGCCCTTGCGGGCTTACATTCTACAGGGCAATGGGGAGGAAACAGTAGGTCAGGGGTGCAGCAGATCTGGTGGTGGAGAGGCGGCAGCTCCGGTGGCGGTAGGGCAGCAGCTCCGGAGGCTGTGGAGCAGCGGCTTGGTCATTGCAGGCTGTAACCTTTCCTGAAGAGAGAGGTTTTCAAGTTCCGTCTGAAGGATTCGAGCGTGGTGGATAATCTGACGTGTAGGGGTGCAGAATTCCAGAGGATGGGGGATATTCGGGAGAAATCTTGGAGGCGGTTGTGTGAGGAATGGATAAGTGTTGAGGAGAGGAGGAGGTCTTGGGAGGATCGAAGATTACGTGAGGAAAGATAGTGTGAGATTAGTTCAGAGATATAGAGAGGAGACAGTTAATGGATAGCTTTGTAGGTGTTAGTAGCTTGAACTGGATTTGTTGGGGATTTGGGAGCCAGTGGAGGGATTTGCAGAGGGGAGATACAGGGGAGTAGCATGAAGAGAGGTGGATTAGTCGGGCAGCAGATTTGAGGACCGATTGGAGAGATGCAAGAGTGTTAGCAGGGAGGCCACAGAGGAGTAGGTTGCAGTAGATGAGGCGGGAGATGATGAGGGCATGTACAAGAATTTTAGTAGATTGAGGGCTGAGTAAAGGATGGATTTTGGAAATATTCTTGAGCTGGAGGCGACAGGAGGTGGCGAGAGTTTGGATGTGTGGTTTGAAAGACAGGGCAGAGTCGAGAGTTACTCCAAGGCAGCGAATATTAGGGTGGTGGGAGAGAGCATGATGTCATTTATCATAATAGATAGATCAAGTGGTGATGATGAAACATGGGATGGAGGAAAGATGATGAGTTCCGTTTTGTCTACGTTGAGTTTTAGGAAGCGAGAGGAGAAGGACAGCAGAGAATTGACATCTGGGCCAGAGAGGTAGATCTGAGTGTCGTCAGCGTACAGGTGGAACTAGAAGCCATGCGACTTTATGAGTTGGAAAGGACGGATTCTGGAAATATTCTTGAGCTAGAGGTGACAGGAGGTGGCGAGAGTTTGGATGTGTGGTTTGAAGGACAGGGCAGAGTCGAGAGTTACTCCAAAGCAGTGAATTTGAGGTGTGGGAGAGAGCATGATGCCATTTACCATAATGGATAGATCAGGTGGTGAAGATGAAAGATGGGATGGAGGAAAGATGACGAGTTCGGTTTACGTTGAGTTTTAGGTAGCGAGAGGGATTCTGGACATCATAGAGTTGACATCTGAGCCAGAGAGGTAGATCTGAGTGTTGTCAGCATACAGGTGGTACTGGAAGCCATGGGACTGTATGACTGTATGAGTTGTCCTAAGCCATGTGTTCAATACTTTTCCCTGTATCTTCTTTACTCATTATTATACACATCTTTATTTATGGGCATCTTTGGTTTGATTTATTTGCCTGTGTGGATTGGATAGGTTGTTACCAACATCTGGTGAAGAAGTTCATGTCAATAGCACCTTTAGAAATATATTTACTTAGAAAATTCAAGACATGTTCAATACTCATTTCACCTTCTATAACTGAGACCACAGATTGACCTACCTGGGGTCTTTGACCTGTGAATCTGGGTAACTTCATGCCTCCTTCTGTAAGGTTAAAGTAAGTAATCTTAGTAAATCTTAGTTATCTAAGTAAAGTAAAGTAATCTTAAAGACACCACGTTTTCTTATAAATTAGTGTCCTAAAGACTTTATGACCACTAGGCCTGCCTGATTGAAGACACTCTCCAAGGCTGCTTTATTTTGCCAAATGTCCAGTCCCTGAAATGTTTATTCAGTCAAATGTCCAATCATTTTAGTTGTGCATGCATATATTTTGAGTTATATTCAATAACTTGTCATACCATGCCTGATGAAGAGGCCTGAGTCATCTCGAAAGCTTGCCTTATAACATCATTTATTTTATTTTATTTTTGTGAGCCATTAAAAGGTATCACAACCACAAGATTTTTATCTTGTTTCTCACACTGAGAGCAATCAACAGGTTAAAGTAAAGAATGGGGAGATTCCTTAAAGTTTAAATACACTGACGAGCAAAAGTATGAATTGTTCTAAACTTTTGACTTTCAGGCCCCATATCTCAGAATCCACTATGACTTTGAGCATGATACTACCTTCCTTTTATAGACAATCATCTTGTCTATCTCATACAAAAATTTGACTTCCCTCTTATTAGCATATGACTAGTTATGAAGAATCTTGTCATGTCGCTGCACTGTTACTGTTTTGCTTGTGGTGTTTGAAAAATGTTTTTCTTCCTGTATACTACAAATTATAATCTGTTTGAATCAAGGAGCAACCATGAAGAAGAGTTCACAAGAAGAGAGGAGCAGTATCATTCAGCTGTTTCAGCATCATCCAGCTTTGGCAGCAGTCTCTCACCAAGAAAATTGCCAAACTGCATCAAGTGAGGCCATGACAGTTGGAAGAATGCAAAATGAAGTCCATCTATTCATTCAAAAGCCAAGAGGTGAACATCCAAGCAATATATAAGGATCAACAAGTTGGCTCATCACAAGGTCTACCATTTACAGCACAACAAAGAAGGCAGTAGAGGTGGCTCGTAGGCTGTGTAAAAATGAGATTACAGATATCCATGCAAGCGCCGTGTGACACACATTACACAAAATCATCATAAGAATTGTCAACTTGAGTTTGCAATAAAGTACAAAAAGTGGACAGTAGAAGATTGGAAATGGGTGAGTTGGAGCAATGATAAGAAAGTCAATAGACTTGGCTCTGGTAAGTGCAAATGGGTCTGGAAGAAACAAAAGAAAAAGGGGCTATTGAATCGAGAAATTGAAGGAATTGTCAAGTTTGGTGGAGGAAGCCTTATGATATAGGGTTCTTATTCACAGCCAAAAACGTTTGATATTTGACCAGATTGATGGTGGTCTCAATGCTGAGCTATATTTCAATAATTTTTATTGGTTTTAAATTGGCAAACGTAAGATGACAGGTTGATCATAGTCATCGAAAATGGCATTGCATCTGATATTACAAAGATCTGCTAGACATGCACATTATACAATTGTAAAGTCGTCATTAAAGATTTTAGTCATATGTATCTAAACTAAAAAAAAGGAAAATAAACATTCTAACAATCAACATCTAAGAATGTATAGATTTATGAATCTTTGGGATTCTAGTTCAGATATATCTTGGTGATAAGCTTAAGGGAAAGGTAGATCAATGTTGAGCTATATGTGAGTATCCTACAAGACGAGTTACTTTGTACACTTGAGCACTATGGTTATGAAAAAGAGGACAGTGTTCCAGCAGGACAATAACCCAAAGCTTATGTCAGGATTGGAAAAAAATGGTTCAATGGCAATGAAGTAGAGGTGCTGGATTGGCACCCACAGTCCCCAGACCTCAACTTAATCAAACATTTGTGAGTAGAGTTGAAGAAAAAGCTGTAAGGTACCGTCACATGCGGAAATATTGCTTGCAATTTCACTGGCAATTTGCTGGCTGCAGTGAAATCATGGAAACATTGTTCCATTTGTACACAGCAACAAAATAGAACAATGTGTCCATGATTTCACTGCAACCAGCAAATTGCCAGTGAAATTGCAAGCAATATTGCCGCGTGTGACGGTACCTGTACATGAAGAGCCCAGGGTTAGGGGTACTCGGACACCGGGATGAGTTTGATGATTTAACTGGGGAAGTCACGGGTGGTCGGGTTCCCGATTCCGTGCCCTGGTTATCATTTGTTAGATGATGGGGGAGGAGGGAAGAATGCGTGATGCCACCTGTAGTTCCCGGTAATGCTGTAATGTAGGTACCGGCGCTGCAAGCTGGCCGCTGAGGTGATGGGAGGTGCAGCAGAGTGTGGTACAGCTCCCCACAGGTGGAGCTTTTACCTCAGGGCAGCGGTGATGGAGGATGATGAGGCGGAAGATGAAGGGAGTAGTTTCATTCTTACCCCTCCGGTGCTGCTGATGGTGCTGAAGCCCTCTCGGCACCGGCAAGAAGAATGACAGAGACCAATCCAACTCTAACTCCACTTTACTGGGTACCGGCAGATGTTAAGGTGAAACAAAGTACAGTCTGGTTTACCGGGTGTCCGTTGCCAGTTCAGGGTCCCCCTTATGGAGTCTCCAGATGTTTCCTCTTAGTCTTTCGGGGTCTACTTTACTCTTCTCTGTCTTTACCACCCTTGTAGAGCTCTCCAGCCAGTCCTACAGTCTGTAGCTAGTAGGTAAGGTGGGTTCCTTACCGGTACGGACGGGAGCAGCTGGAACGCACTCTCTCCCGCCACCGGAATTTGGCCTTTTTCCTCTAGTGTCCTGAACCAGTTTCAGTCCTGAGGGGTGAGATGCCTTTGTGGCGCTAACGGCAACTCGATTACTATGGGCCCGCAGCTCGTCGGTTTGCGGCCAGAGGTAAACTGCTGACCGCTTCTGTTTTCCGTGTTGCCGGTGTTCCCCAAACGTGACCAGCCGGGTCCAACCAGCCCTGGTCTGTTTTCTTCTGTCCTGGGCCCCCACTTAAAGATGGGGATCCCTCCTGTCAGCAGTACTGTCAGGCGTGTCCTTCCTGACTGCCTTCCTAGCACTGTCTCTCTGTGGTCAACTGTCACTCAACTACTCTTACTACTTCTTCCCTGACCTAGGCTCCACCCCTTTTGGGACCTACTAACTACCCAGTTCCCCCCTATTCTAAGGTGGCCTAGTCCTGAGTGTGTGTAAAACAAGACTCCATAGGTTAAACCCTGAACTTACAACTTACAGGGTAACACATTTGTTGTCACAGTGATACCTCCCTGTGGCGCCTAGCCAGAGGGGTGCCACATACACATACTCAAGAGTAAGTTGACCAGTATGCATCCACATTGGGAACAGGTAGAAGAGACCTGGGACATGCTTGAATCTGATCAAGAGCTTGTGCAGAAGAATTCAGGCAGTATTGAAAGCTATAAGGTGAAGTTACAAAATGCTAACAAAATAATAGAAAATGTAATTTAGATTTTTAGGAGCACAACAGTAACAATGCAATGACATGACAAGAATCTGCACAAATAATCATATGCTTTATAGTTTTAAGTCAATTTTATGTATGTGATGGCTATTGTTTATAAAATGAAGGTAGTCTCATGCTCAAAGCTGTAGTTGATGTAGAGATGGAGCCGGAAATTCAAAAGTTTAAAAAATGTCAGTGTGTCCTTTGCTTGTCAGTGTGTTCATTTAGCCAACACTATTTGAGACTTATTGATCAACTGTAACACACAACCTCATATTTTGGAGCATATTTGATTTATACCTCTTGACATTGGTTTCTGAGGACAATCTTACAAATATTGGGAAGATTGGGGGGTATGATACTAATTCACCCCTAGCGAGGACCGTGGGGTACTCGGAACCGGGTTCTCTCGTCGCTTGAGCTGCAGGATGTCACAGTGGCGTGACCCAGTCCGTGATCGCCTCGTCGGGCGATCAGTAAAAAGGGGAATTGAAAAATGGATAAAAATAAAATAAAAGCAATAATAAAAGTTTTTGTCATTACGCCACCCTAGGAATGTGGCCGGCATAGCGGCTGCTGCAGTTGAGATCTCAGGGGATGGTAGGAGTAGCAGCGAGGATGGTTCAGCTCTCCTCGGGAAGAGCAGGTCCCCAGGGCAACCGTAAAGTCTATGAAGAGGATACGTTCATTGGGGGTGCAAGGACTTAATGTACGGAATAACTGACAGACACAGGGGTAACAGTCTTCTTTACCTTTACTGAAGTCAGAAGCAGGTTCATCCAGGGCACCGTTCACAAGTGGTGTTAGGGATCCAGAGCCTGGAAGCAAGTTCAGGTTTTCCACACCTGGCAAGTCCTGAGGCCTCCCTATTGCACTACTCCCTGTGGACCCTGGCTGCTTGAAGCAGTGCTCTGACCCTCTCTTCTCTTGTCTGTTCTGGCCGTGTGACAGGCGGCTTGAGCCCTTTCGTTGTTGCTCTCTTTTCACTGCGTCTCCCTGAGCTCTTTTTGATGCGGCTGTGTCTCCTGGCCTTGTGGTGGGCGAGCAACCTGGAATTACCCGCCCTCCGGTGTTCGTTGCTGGGCATAAAGTCCCTTGCGACCCCGGACTCCGGTGTCCATTCTGCACTCGGTGCTGGGGTGAGCTGGCTCTGCTCCACTCCCCACACCTTTTCTCCTCACACTGGCTAGTCAGTTTCCTGGGACGGGCCTCGCACGGCACCCGACCATAGGATGTCTTCTACAGTCCTCCTAGGAACTGAACTGCCTAACCCTGCCCCCAGACCAGAATTTATAGGGGACCTGCCCTGAACTCGGGCTTTAGAGCCCGCACTTCTGGCATGGAGTTGGGAAGGTGTCGTGCGTGTGTTTTGCCTGAGGTGGGTACCTTTCCTTGCTTCCAAGCTCAATATTGTGTCAACCAGACCCTGGTTTTTCACAAGTAGCAGATACTAAAATTTTTTTTTTTTTTTTTTTGCTATTTTCATTTTACATCAGTTAAGCTAGGTTCACATCAATGCAGTGATCTCCCCTGAGTAGATCTGAGAAGACCACATTTTTTCCATATGTCGAAAAAACATTGATACTACTGGACAGAGGACAGACAAAGTTCACAGTGACTCCATTAGCTTAATTGAAGTTAATCTGTCCAATAGTGTGAACCTAACCTAAAACGTATTTTTTACTTCTTTGAATCCTTGAGTGCCCTGCATGAGGCATATGACACAGTGTATTCTTGTTGCATGAATTGCTCCTTGACAGTACTTGTAGTGATAACAGTCTTTTTATTGTGATCATCTATCCTTTTTTCCGTCGAATTGTGAACTTGTGATAATTTGCATGCTATATCCATTGATATTTTTGTAGGATTTCTAGAACAGTGGTTATATATGGCCATGAGCCACTTAAAAACTAACAGTTGTGAAATGAGGTGGAAAATACCTTGAACCATGGAAGTAAGAGGGTTCATGCTGTGCATTACTTTACTACAGCCACAAAATAAATGACATGAATGGCTTTTTCCCAATACACTCTTAACCGCACTTAGCAACACTGAGCAATAAACATTCCACGCAACGTATTAACTAACAATAGATAGTGATTGTACAAACAGGCATACGTATACAAGAATGAAACAGCTGCATAGCAACCAATGTCATATGTAAGAAATGTCCCATGTAAAGCTATAGCCTGAAAATATCTGCCACGTTTCAGCTCCATTTGGTATAAAGTAAAGTAAAACATTGATATTATTTAAACTCTAATTGCGAAATGTCTAATAATAAAATAATTTAATCGAAAAATGAATATGCAACAATTTATGTGACCAGAGCAGTATCAAAAGCGTGCAATGTATGCTACTGACAACAGCTGTTAACTAGACGCCAGGCACCTTGAGATTATCAAAATGAATTTATCATAGCCATGACTAAGTACCACCTCCACCTCCAGCCATGGGGGAACTTTAATTATCCAGCATCCCATTGAAAAGCTGTACAGATCTATGTTTAGAGTCTATCTATTATATAATCACGAATGGGTTTTTTGCCCCTTTTGAGTCCGCTCGCGCTGCGAGTCAGCGTGGTCATGTGGATACGCCCGAAGCATTGGCCGCGAAGCGGCCATTGCGAGTCAGAGACTCGCTCTTCTAGAATCCCGATGCATGTGCATCGGGCACCCAGCTAGTTTAATATAACATTATAGATTACATCCTATAGATGTTCCTCTATATCGGGTATGCCTGAAGTTACTGTAGATTAATAGCCAATATCTGCCTTTATTTTTGTTTTATGGTTCCACAATATGTGTAAAACAAATAATGAACCTTCTTTACAGTCACAATTTTCTGTTTTCTTCCTTCATTTCCTACGAAGAATTGTCACCTTGTATTGCTAATCTGTCTACTACCTATCTATTGTCTTTCTTGTTCTTAAAGGCCGGTTTACACGTGTAGATATCGAGAACGATATCGTGGCAACGTCACCGATTTTGTGACGTTGCAGCGACCTCATAGCGACGTTGCAGTGTGTGACATCTACCAATGACCAGCGATCAGTTAGCTGATCGCTGGTATAATGGTCAGGGCCATTTGTCGATCGTTGGTCTCCCGCCGGATGGCCAACATCGGCGTGTGTGACAGTGGGAGACCAACGATCAACGAGCTTCCAGCACCGCACAGCACACGCTGGGAGCAGGTAGCCAGGTTAAACATCAGGTAGCTAAGCGCAGCGCTGTGCTTAGTTACCCAATGTTTACCCTAGTTACCAGCGTTCTCGCTGGCCTCTGATCGCTGGTGAGTCTGCCTGTGTGACAGCTCACCAGCCATCAGTAAGCGACATCCCAACGTTGGTCGGGCCGCTGGGACATTGCAGCGTGCAAACTGGCCTTTAGGTAACCTCATTTTTCCTCCCGTACTACTGTAATATGAGAACTTAAAGGTAACCTCCCAGGTCCCCTGCGCACCCAAGAACCACAAGCAGTTCTGGGTGAATATCTCTCTCTATCTCTCTCTCTCTATCTCTCTCTCTATCTCTCTCTCTATCTCTCTCTCTATCTCTCTCTCTATCTCTCTATCTATCTCTCTATCTCTATCTCTGTATAAAACAAAAAACAAAAAATCACAGCTGCACTCAGTCTAACCAACAAGTGTGTGCTGACAAGCAATAATGGTTTGAGAAAAACATTTAAAAAACATCAATTTTTTCTAAAAAACTCAGTACTCACTTTTTTTATTAAAAGCCGGGGCTCTTGGTACACTCATTGGCCAATGTATGCCAGCCCTCCGGCCACTTCTCGGCGGCCCCGGGGTCCGGAGGGTCCTAACCCTGACATCCCTGCCAGATCCTTGTCCGTGGACTCCCTGGTCCTTCTGACCTCATCCTGATCCCAGAAGGACCAGGGAGTCCACGGACAAGGATCTGGCAGGGATGTCAGCGTTAGGACCCTCCGGACCCCGGGGCCGCCGAGAAGTGGCCGGAGGGCTAGCATACATTGGCCAATGAGTGTACCAAGAGAACCGGCTTTTAATCAAAAAAGTGAGTACTGAGTTTTTTAGAAAAAATTGATGTTTTTTAAATTTTTTTCTCAAACCATTATTGCTTGTTAGCACACACTTGTTGGTTAGACTGAGTGCAGCTGTGATTTTTTGTTTTTTGTTGCATGTTGATCCAGCAGCACAGCTTTGCACCTTTCGCACAGTGTAACGAGTGCATTGCAGGTTTTTTGCTGATATATATATATTAGATCATGCACAGTAAACCACTTTGAAGCCAAGGGTGCATACACCTGACATCAGAGACATTAAACACTGAGAGGTACAAAGTTGCGCACACGTGGCTTTGTATACAGATGCAGATGATGATGCTATGTAAACCATGTCATCATGCCCACAGGGGTAGGATAACATGCTAAGTGGGCCGATTAGTCAGGGGAACTAACTACTACTAGTCAGAACCCTAATTTGCATCTCATAAACAGTCTGTAGAAATACTTTTTCTAAAGGTCTGTTTGTGTGTTGCTAAATGCTGGGACTATTAGGCATGGATTATAGATATGGGCACAGAACTGCTGGTAAGGGATGAGCGACTATACTCACTACTATTCGGTATTCGCCGAATAGTAGCGGTATTCGGGTACTTGCTACTCTCAAGTATCTTATGATTACTCGGGAGTAGCGAGTAGTCTGACTACTTTCTTAGTGTATCTATAGATACATTGCGAAAGTACCCTAAAAGAGAATAAAAGTTGTTAAAAATAATAAAATTACATACTCACCTGTCCGATGCCTGCACCAGGACCGTCCCAGAAGACCTGCGATCACCGGACAAGGACTTGTGACTTCCAGCCAATCAGATGGCCGGTAGCGATCTGGCCAATCAGATGGCGACACATCACAACCACGTGATCGCTAGCGGCCACCTGATTGGTCAGATTGCAAGGTCCTGGCAGTACACCTAGGACTTTGCAATCTGGCCAATCAGGTGGCCGCTAGCTATCGGCTATCTGATTGGCTGGAAGTCACAGGTCCTTGCCCTGTGATCGCAGGTCTTCTGGGACGGTCCTGGTGCAGATATCGGACAGTTGAGTATGTAATTTTATTATTTTTAACAACTTTTATTCACTTTTAAGGTACTTTCGCAGTGTATCTATAGATACACTAAGAAAGTAATCAGACTAGCTATACTCGCAATGAGTACCGAGTACCGGTACTTACTCGTTGCGAGTATAGCAATTCCGAATATTGCGGTACTCGCTCATCCCTACTGCTGGTGGTTCTGTGGTTCTGGGTGCACAGGGGACCTTCCAGATACCCTTTAATGGGTTATCAGGCTTTTTTTTCCTACATTCTTAAAAGAATGCATGTTGAAGCATGCTACGGTTTTCTAGGAACATAGGGACACACTGATTCAATTAAAGAGACCAGCAAAATTACAGGCAATATTCCAAGGGAGAATTGTGTGAATATGGGTGCCTTCACACTGGCGTTCCCCTCCGCAGCGTTCTGCGGAGGGGAATCGCCATGTGTGCGCAGCGGCCGCCAGCTCCTATCTTTAGAATGGGGACGCACGGTGCTGTCATGTTGCGTCCTGGTGCGGGCGGGCGTGTGTGATGCCTGCGCACAGATCACATATGGGAGTGAATGGGTGCGCACGGTCATGCGCTGTCAAGCGCAGCACCGTGCGTCCCCATTCTAAAGATAGGAGCTGGCGGCCGCTGCGCACACATGGCGATTCCCCTCCGCAAAACGCTGCGGAGGGGAATGCCAGTGAAGGCACCCTTAGCTCCTGCAATCCTACAAAAAGCTGTTTTGGGGTGTGGACATATTGCCATTCAGCCAATTTATCTACACTTGGGCCCAGAGGGAGAAGGCAGCCTGTGTCTAGGCAAAGTGTCGATTAATTAGATCAATCTGGCAAACTCCCCGGGGTCGGAGGCTCAGGGGGCAGCCTCTGGCCAAATCACCCCCTTTAGGGCTCACTCACTCCACCATATTACACGGACTTGTACTATCCGATGTTTTATTGGAAAGTACTCAAATGAATGTCATTCTATGCAATGTATGTAAAATGCTGTAATTCATTTAAGAGCGATATATAAATGAATAAATATTATTATGTTATACTATGGGGCAGTGCCAATCAGTGTTTTATTTCTTATGCTGAAAAAAATCACAGCGTGCTGCGAGTGCCAGCGTAGATCGGATGGCGTGCACCCATTCAAGTCTATGGGTATGTGAAAATCATTGGACTGCACTAGGATGAGATCCAAGTGCAGTCCGATTTCCACAGTCTCACAGAATGGAGAAGATTGTTCTTTATCTGCTTTTCCCCTGTACTATTATTCTCTCATGCTAGAGAATCGGATAACACCAAGCTGACACTCTGATCAAGCTCGAATCAAAGTTTGATTTGAGTGTCATTAACATGATCAATTTGATTCTCTCACACAGAGAATATATGCTCATGTGGTCCCGTGCCATACATAGAGTCCTTTTCATCACTGGTCAGTAAGTGTTCCTGCAGGTCTGTTGTCTGCAGTATATAATGAACCTTGCTCATCTTCTTGCCTGGCACTTTCTCTATGATACAGGTGCCATAATGAAATCACGCCTTCTGTGGCATCCAGGATATACCCAGCCAGAGGACGAGGGAAGTAGTGCCACGAGAGATCGTCTATAGACATTATTGTTTTTTTTTCTTTTTTTTATACAGTGGGTGAGAGCACAATGTGAGTGGGGTGGGATAGGCTAGGCATGCAAACGCTGCCATAGTGATGTGAACGCAGTGGAGATTCTCTGCATGCGTTTACACAGTATGGTGCCCGGCCACCCAATCAGTGGTCTCGGCAGAGATCTCCTCCACTCGGTCACCACCACTTATCTCCTACGCCACCGCTGATCTCATCCTCGCCGGGAGGCGTAGATGAGCGGCAGCGAAGAAAGAGATCAGTGGTGACTGGAGTGGAAGGAGAAGAAAGAAGAAGAGGAAAGAAGAAATACGAAGAGGAAAGAAGAAGAAAGAAAAGAAGAGGAAGAGAGAACACCAGGACAGGATATACCTGGGGATGACCTTGGAGGAGGTCATCTTCCGCTGTGTCTGTGCGCTTGCCAGCAGATGGCAATGCTCACAGACTGAATCCCATTCATCATTTGTGAGCGGCTGTCTGCTTCCGTATAAAGCAAGCACAAAGCCACGCACAAAAAAATCCAACATTTTGCGTTCGGCATGCGCAGAAATTATGCGCAGCCAAACGCAAATGCACCTGCACGCAGCCACACACAGGCACTATGCATTCCCATGTTAAACATAGGAACACATAGTGCCTGCATTTTGCTGCAGTCAGGGATGCTGCGTTCACAACGCAAATGGTGCGCAAATGTGAACCAAGCCTAAGAGAATACACAGTCCAGGACTTACAATGGATTGAGGAGGGGGTTGGGAGAGAGGCCAAAGGACAGAGACTGATAGTGACTTGGGGGAGGGTTGGTAGAGGACACAGGACAGGGACTTGTGATGAATTTGGGTGCTGGGACAAAGGACACAGGTAAGGGATTATTAATTATTAGTGAGGTGGGAGAGAGAACACATGACTGGGACTGGTAATGAATTAGGTGTTCAGAGGACACAGGATACACAGATTTGTAATAAATTGAAAGATTCGGAGAGGGGTCAGGGTGTAAGAGAGAACACTTGACAGGGGCTGGAATGAATTGGGGGAATAAGGTTGATACAGGGTAAGGACTTGTAATGAATTGGGGGGCTGGTGAGAGGACTCATGACAGGGATTGGTAATGAATTAGGGGAATAATCAGACAAAAGAAAAGGACTTGGGGGGCTTGTTAAAGGACACATGACACAGATTTGAAATTAATTGGGGGATGGGAGAAAGGATTCAGGGCTGGAAAGAAAAACAACAGGGACTTGTAATGAAATGGAGATGTAGAAGATAGAACACAGGAAAGGGATTGGTAATAAATTGGGGGGGGGTGGAGAAAGAACAAATGACATATACTGGTAATTAATTGGGAGATGACATATACTGGTAATTAATTGGGGGTTGGGAGAGACAACATAGTACAGGGAATTGTAATTAATTGGGGGTGGAGGAGATGACACAGGTCAGAAAACGTATAATAAATTATAGACTTTGGAGTGTGGACGCAGATTTGTAAAGAGCTTGGGAGGAGAGTCACAATGGCAAATTTATTTATATTTTTTGGCAGCAGAAAAGTGGCTATTTATGGTTAAGGGGGGCACAATAGACGTTCTGAAGTGGCAAATTGTCAAAACATCTGAAAAAGAAGCATGGAATAGTTTTGCTTCAGTGTCTTCTGCACAATTCATACACCAGTCCATGATTGCCTAGTTAGATCAGGTTTAACAAAAGAGTAGATTCCATAACGAAAAAGTTAGGGTGGCTTCACACCACGGCAGCATCCAATCCGGGGCTGTCCGGTGTAAACCAGATAGCCCCGGCCCAGATTTTGGCCCCTTAGTATCCTATGGAGCCGGAAGTCAGCTATCTGCCATCCGGTTTCCATCTCTCCGGAAGAATCCGGATTTTTCTCCAGGACAAAATGTTGTTTGCAACGTTTTTGTGTCCGGGGAGAAAAATCTCCCCAAATTGCCGTCTCCCGGATCCTCCCGGATTCCCCCGGATAAGGTGCAATCCGGCGCTCCCTAACATGGGAGCCTATGGGGCCAGATTGCCCCGGTCCGGGAGGATCCAGGAACTGGACACATGCAGCTGCAATCCGCTGTTGTTCAGGACCTCGGCTAGCTCCCCACGAGCTATGGTCCTGATTCATCAGCAGCTGCAGCTGCATCCGGCTGCACACTGTGTGCTGATCTGGTCCGGGGCTGTCGGATTCATACCTGACAGCCCCGGATCGGACGTTGCCATGGTGTGAGGCCACCCTTAGTCCATTGCTCATTTATTCACTGGACACCTCTTTTCATTTACGTAATCTTTCTTTTCCAGGAATGCAAGGACAACACCTGTGCTTTCAGGGTAGTATAAAGGCACATGCAATAGCCATGTGAGCAGAAAAGAATAGGGTTTGTAAAACAACATCTCCCATTGTGGCCTTTGTAGAGTTTAGAGAAGTGTTTCCGGAGAACCCTGCACCACACCTATAATGACTAAGGCTCTTTTACACTGAACAGCAAGACAACAGTATATACTAGTGCATCTCAATGAATTAGAATATCATATAAAATCAATGTAATATTGCCATGTTTTAGGGCGCTTCTGGGATCCCTGAAACACGTTGACTAATAAATCAATATTATTTTCACCCTTTGATGTCTCGTGGAATACGGCAGGGTGGTTCTTAACTCTTCATCCTCCTTACTTTAATTTTCTGAGATAATGACCTTTGGGTTTTCATTGGCTGTAAGCCATAATCATCAACATTAACAGAAATAAGCACTTGAAATAGATCACTCTGTGTGTAATGACTCTACATAATATATGCGTTTCACTTTATGTATTGAATTACTGAAATAAATGAACTTTTTGATGATATTTTAATTCATTGAGGTATGCTAGTACATCACGTCTGAATAACATCAGAAAATGTGGATTTCAGCCATTGATGGAATGAACTTTATGTTTGTAACAATACATTCATTATGGCTACTAAGGAAACTTAAATAATCTAAACAATGAGGTTGGTGCAAAAACATTTCTCAACGTTTATAACATCTGGAACAATTTATAGTTTCCCTTATTTTTTTGAAGGGATTGGGGGTGGAAGAGGCAAGGAAAATGTCATATCAAACTCAATAAAAGCATTGTTATGGGACCACAAGCCCACTGCACATACATGCCTGTGGCCTGGAATATGTTATAAAAATATAAAACAAAAATATTACACTGAATATTTAAGGGAGGGGGCTAAGTGTACAGAAAGGCTAGACAGGGCTATGACTTAATCTATACTATATGCCAGACTGATAACTATTATTTCAAACCACTGCAACTTGCACTTCTATTACCCATACGTATGCAGAGGTTTATCAGCTATAATATACAGAATTTCATTATATACAGGGTGTGTAAAACAAAAATGTATGTTAATAAAATAAGTTATATTTATATTGTGAAAATTTGTGGATGACAATTCTATTCCAAGAAAGTGAATGTCTTTTTAAAACTGTTTTAAATCAGATTTTTTTTTCATTGTCACATGAAAATACAAAATAAATCCTAGGCCGTCTAACGACCAGCTGCACATAAGAGTTTAATGAGTATAAGCCCTACTGCCCAGAATCATAAAATATATGCAAACACACATCATGGTGGCACCTGCCCACTGTCAATGACTGGCCTCCTGAGGCTGAAAACACCATGTGAACAATCCACAATGTATTTAAATAACTATTTAATCTGACCCCTAAAGAACCAAAACCTGAAAAGGGACAATGTCTGGATATATTGGGCACCATATGTTATCAATCACTGAACTCCATGCTCTTTGCTCCAAGTTTTAAAGACAGTCCAATGCAGAGAAATACCACTTTTTCTGCAAAATATACTCCTTGATAGTATTGCAGCCAGTTGGTGTTGCTCCCTGCAGGTGGAGCAGGATCCCGGGGCAGAGTTGCTGTTGTGCTGATTGTCGTGGTAGCAGCACTGTAGTTTAACAGGAATAAGACAAGAGAGGCTTTCTTTTTGCTCTGCACTGGTATTTACTGGTCACTTGGTAAACGCAGTTCAACAACAGGTTAACAGTCACAGACAGTCACAGGTAGCTGGCCTGGGTAGTAACCAATGAATGGGGTGTCTCTATGTGCTTACAAGCGTGTCCCTCTAAACTGTCCTTTCTCTGTCCTATTGTGGTGAAGCCTGACTGGTTTGAAACCTGGCCTGGCCTCCTTATTCCTGTCCTGCTTGGCTTAACATGGGTAAGAACTCTCACTGGATTGCTGCTACCCCTGTGGCTTTACACGGGTCCTGGCTCTTAGCGTTAGTGATACTTGCTGCAGGTGGCCCAGAGGCTAAACTCTCCTGGGATCGACCGGTGTTGGCGGCTCTGAGTTGATCTTGCCCATACCACTCTCGAAGGCAGTTGACTAGGATTCCCCCAGACCTGTTACCGTACGGTCTGGAACTGGGTCTCCTCCTTCTCTTCCTGGGTCACCACTCTTTTTGGGTGCCCTTTCTGTGCATCCCCCTGAAGGGTCCTCCTCAGACATTCTCGTACGCTGTTCTTCTCTCGACTACTTCTACTCTCCTCTCCCACTACTGCCTTCCCACTTTCCACTACCACTCTTATAACCTCCCTCCGGGCTTGGTTACCTAGGTAACTGGTTGAACCAATTGGTCCCCTGAAGCTAAGTGTGCGTGGATGTAGGGTAAAAAGCCACATATCAACCTCCCCTCTCACTGGCCACAGGGATACCGTACACTCTGGTCTGGGTGCAGTACCCCTTAGTGGCGCACTGACCAGTGCGGGCGCCACATTCCCCTTTTGGTGAAATACACTTGTCCGCAAGTGTCTCTACAGTTTACCGGTACAAGAGCAATTTTAATATTTTTATCATAACATAACAGGATAACATTTTTATTTACATAGTGCTATTCTTCCCTTTATGTAAGGCTCATCATCTTAAATGTTGCAAAACATTTTAAACTTTTCAACGGCCCAACGGGACTTGTACTTATTTGCAGACGCAGCGGTAATTGTTCTTGCACTTCACACAGCGTCCTTTATCACCGCTGGGCTGCTTCAAGGCACATATAAAATCTCAAACGAAAGTTCACACAAGAGTTCTCATTATTGTTCATGAGTTCTTTAGAGCATAATCAACTATATACAGGACCGGTATAACATCAATATGTAAATCTTATGCACCCACAGGGTGTACCACCCACAGAGTCCCGCATGTCTTTCATAACTAACTTGGTTGTGTCTGTACAGGTCCTGGTCTGGGTGTCCCCTAGGGGAGATGAGGCTCCATGTCACGTCACCCCATGAAAAACTCCTCATACAGTCCCTCTTCCCGGACAAACCCCCACCCGCTCTCCAGGTTTAAAGTGGTTACAGTACCTTCTCTCCTTTCACTGGAAGGTACCGGTGGCTGGTGGCGGGTTTGGACTCGGACCTGTCTGTTTTGCAGCTCTCTGGCCCACCATTCCTCCCGACGACGCTGCCGCATCGCGTGGTCGGCCTGGAACTGTTCATAGGTGTACTCTGCCTGAGTACGGACAGGACCGGGTTTCTGCCTTTGACCTCCGGTGTTGTTGGCTTGGGTGGCCACGGTCCCCAATTGGTAGATATTGTTGCTCCACCATACTACATGGGGCCCGTATGCACTGGCTTCCTCCTTGCTGTCGTCAGAGTTATTAGGGTCATCCTCCTCCTCGGAGCTGGGCTGGCTTGCTGAGTTCTCCTGGACGGTCTAGGCGTCTTCTCTGGGCTCTTGCTCTGGCTCCTCAGGGACTTCTGGCTCAGCGATCTCCTCCTCCGGGCTTTCAGATTTCGCAGCAGCTGTCTCCTCCTTGTCACCGGCCAGGACCTTGGGGTCATCTGGGTTTCCGCAAGACCCAGATGCCCCGTCTTCAGTGCAGGGGACTGGGTATAGTTACATAGTCGGAGACTTGGGGGCCTCTGAAAGGGGGGGCTGCAAACGAGAGGGCATACATCCAAATGAGACTTCGCTATTGATTTGTTCTTTTAACATAGCCGGCAAAGGACTCACTTTCTTAGAAGACAAATCGGCAGGAGCTTTTACTTTTTCCAAGCTGGAAAAAATTGAAGTTGCTACTAATGTGTTAGTTGGGAGGGGGGTGGGTGGAGGGAGGAAATGTGACAAAGGACGGGCTGTTAGGGTTCCAATACATGTTCAGGGATTTGCTTTGCATAATGTTACAAATGAGAATACTGCTCCACATCCTAAACCACCACCCAGGGTACACCCTATGCCAAAACATAATGATGATTGGGACTCAGAGTCACCACTTTTGCTACCTGCTACATATAATGATCTGACCGCAGGTTGGCCACTCAACAAGAACCATGGTTAAAATAATATCATGGAATGTTAAGGGCCTGAGGTCACCTGAAAAGCGAGCCATGGTACTTAGACACCTCAAGAGATTGAAGTGAGACATAATACTGCTCCAGGAAACCCATTTGCCCCAGCAGGACATGTTCCGCATGCATAGACTGTGGGTAGAAGGTGTCTACGGCTCAGGATCTCAGGGGAGGCAGGCAGGAGTGATAACTTTAATACGCAAGTCATTTGCGGATAAAGTTTTGTCTTGTCTCCACGGTAACCAAGGGCGACATGAACATTTGATTTTGGAGATACTGGGGGGGGGGGGGGCGTCAGTATACACAATGTGTACGCACCTCAGCACAGGATAGTTTCTTCTGAGACTTACATTAATCCATCATGTTAGATAAGGAACTCCACTCAGTGTCACGCCACCACAGGCGAAGCTGACTAGTGGACCCACTGGACCACGGAGATACCTTAGAGGCTGATACCACAAACAAGCTGGACAAGAGAGTCAGATAATGAACCGGGTTTATTGATACAACAAGGGATTGATCCCCAAGGGAAGTCCACAGGGCCAGAGCACAGGGTCCCCCTAAAGGAGCGCAAGAAGGGTTACCTCTATACAGGGATTCCTACAAGCGCAACCAGAGAGGGTCCAATGAACCAGTCAACCTGTGGGTCTGACCCATGGCAGAACAGGACAAGGAAACAAGGGGACCAGAGGAGAAGGCAGAGACAGATCTTGGTGCAGCCGCAGGGGTCCGGGAGGTAGCAAGGAACCAGCGAGGGTGGTATGGATCTGCGGGTGAACAGAAAGGAGGGATCCGGAACTGAAATCAAGAGAAAGACACGTTAAGATCACAGAGGATACAAGAATCTGCATGCGCTGCTAGACACCTGAGCTGGCAACTTAGACTAGCTACGAAGTTGCCCAGGTACCTCCCATACGAAGTGAGGGCCTTAAGAACCCACCAGCCCTCAGTGATTGGCTGAGAGGTGGTGATAGGAAAAAGGGTGTACTGGCCCTTTAAATTTACAAGGTGCAGCATGCGCGCGCCCGATGCGCGTTTCCCCCGCCACCAGGAAGTGAGGAGGTGTGGAGAAATGCCGAGAAGCCACAGCAGCCGGAGAGAATGCCAGGGGAGCGCGGACCTGGGGAGTATGCCTGCCGGGCACAGCAGGACACCGGCGGCCGGATGGGACTCGATCCCCCTGCATCCCGGGAAGGGGCCCCACCGGCTGCAGGATTACACTCAGTAATAGGGGGCGACATGAATGGGGTACTGATGTAGTCGGAGGACAGGTTGGGAAGAGGAGTGCGGTTAGTAGACTTAAGTGCAGGGGATGCGACGCTACAGGGAATTGCATCAGACCTTGTAATGAGGGAAGTGTGGAGGTTGCAACATCCGGTGCAGAGACAATTCACACACTTCTTGCACTCACATGAGACCTGGTCACGCCTTGACCTTTTTCTAGTGCGGGAGAAGCTAGAGGAGACTATAATAGAAGACATGGTAATTTCTGACCACAGCCTGATCACCTTAATCCTGCGAGACATCTTCCCACGGGGCACAGACATCCTTTGGAGATTCCCCCACTTCCTACAGCTGGACCAGGACTTTGCTAAACTACTAAGTGAATGGTGGATGTTTTTTTATGAGACCAATAGGGAGGCGGAGGACAACCCTACACTGTTCTGGGAGAGGGCCAAGGCGGTCCTTAGGGGTAAGATCATTGCCCATACCAGCAAGACGAAGAAAACAACAAATGCCCACTATATACGGACAATTTAGACAAAAACTAATGAACCATGCACACACTGAACACGTCTGTAGGACAGTGTTCATGTCGAGCTCCAGGCCCGTGGGGTACTCGGGTATCAGGATCAGAGGGGTTCATGGGGATGTCACGTGTGGCGGTGCCTGAGCCCGTGGCCTGGGTGACACTTCAAAGAGGGGTTATGTACAAGGAAAAAGAGATGTTGTCTCATGACCCCACCTGTAGTACCTGGTGATGGGTCACCAGCGCCGCTACAGTCCTCCGGAGGGCAATGATATTGCGGCAAGGATGGCAAAGCTCCCTAGTGGAGCTAGTCCTCCGGGGCAGCGATGCTCTGTTGGTCTGGAACAGGCTGTGGAAAGAAGAAGTGCAGTGTTGGGAAAGAGGCACACTGAGGCTCCGTTACTCGTTCGGGTACTTTTACTGGAACAGTTCGGGTAAAAGACACAGTTCACAGTACAACACAGTCTGTAAGCATTTGCAGCTGGCCTAGGTATTGGCAAACGAAAGGGGTGTCTCCACGTGTCTTTGTTAGATGTCCCTCCTTCACTACTCTTCGAGTCTGTGTGAAGCCTGGCCTCAAATCTGGCCTGGCCTCCTGTGCTCTCTCACCTTTGCTGTCTGCAGTATAACCCTCGATGGCCTGCCACTATCTCTCATCATGCGGTGCCTGGCTCCCTTCATACTGACTGCACAGGTGCCCGGGAGCCTGTAGTCTCCACGGTGATCCGGATTTTCTGCTGGGCCTGGAGCTCTCTAGCAGGTGCGGACTCCGGTGTCCGGTGTACTGTTTGGGATGAACCTTCGTCGGCTCCTTGGTAGCCAAACAGCTTCTCTTCCCTGGAAGACCCCTTCTTCTCCTCTCTGTCTCTCCCTCAGACGTTCTCTGTCTCTAACTTCCTCACACTGCTTGCCCTGCACTCCTCCCACTGGAGCTGGGTCTCCTAGTAAAGGATTTAACCCTGTAGTCCCCTGAGCTAAGGGTGTGTGTGGATGTGAGGATTAAGCCACATATTAACCTCCCCATTCACTTACCACAGTGATACTACACACGCTGGTCTGGGTGCAGTACCCCTTAGTGGCGCTCCGACCAGTGGGGCGCCACATTCACACCACCAAAAGACTGAATCACAAAAAAGAGTCAAACGTGTAAAAATACTCTGTTGTAAAAAAGCACAGTAAAAAGCAAGTGCTGCTAAAAAAGTAAAATACAGGGTATTTACTTGATACGTTTTTCGCAAAAAATGTATACTAAGCTGCTCTACCAACTTCAAGGTAAACCCGTATCAGAGCGGTCCCTATCTGATGTATTTAAAACCTGACCATGTGTATTGGTACCTAAAATGAGTAGGATCCAGACAGGTCCAATATCTGACTTGGACTGACTGCAGAAGGCAGCTTTTTATGTGCAGGGCTCAAAGGGGAGGGGTGGGAGACTCCCCAATCTTGCAGAAACAAGGAATAATTTAGGCAAAAACTAATGAGCCATGCACACAGTGAACATGTCTGTAAGACAGTGTTAACACCACCAAAAGACTGAATCACAAAAAACAGTCAAACAAACGTATATACAAGTCATACAGTCAGGCGGATGTACACAGACTATCTGACTCTGCTCTCACCACAAACGAAACAACTTTGGCTAGAGGCCAAAACAGAACTTGACACCTGGACCAAAAAGAGGGAGATCTTTGGGAAATCCCTACGAGATGCCGAACTATACAAATATGGAGATAAGACGACTCGCCTATTAGCTAACTTACCAATGGGTAAACGAGGCACAACACACATAACCGCACTCAGAAGACCAGACAATATGGTGACTGTGATGAATATTGGTAAGGAATTGCCATATCCCCCATATTCCATATTCCACCCAGAAAGCAATTTTAAGGCACATCTCACTCATAAAGAGGTAAGCCCCCACCCTTCTGACAGGCAGAAGTCATTCATCTGACAAATGGCAGAGTAATTAGCACCTAGCTACAAGCCAACTGGCAACACAAAGACACTCTCCCTTAACTTTGATGTGGTAATCAGGTAGATGTATGGGGCTTCCTCTGGACTGAGGTTATGCCAAAAGGTGACACGTTCAATTTAAGTCTCTTCCTTCCCAGGCAGACTGGAAGGCACCGTGACTATAACATTAATATTTCATGAGCCGTGCTGCCTATGAACATGGCAAGCGTAGATCCATGATCGTGACGTCTAGGCGGTGACAAGCATGGTATTCACATGGATGTAGGATAACTGTAAGCCATCTAAACAGGATATTGGCTACTTGGCGGCTACCAGAGTAGGCATGTTTCCCATCCAGACGAAGATAAAATCATAACTAAAAATATGAAAGTATTATCTTCTGTCTGCGATGCCCATGGACCCGGCTAGGGAACATTATAGAATTCGGGTGTCCATATCTCCCCTCAGAGGGGTGGGAGTTGTGAGACATCCCAGAGGTGTGAGATGGGTGGAGACAGGGGTCAGCCCATAATGTATAAAAATCATCTGCCCCATCTCCACCTCGTATTTCTTCTGAATGGGCATTTTTCCACCAAGGCCAGAGATTACCCAAGGAACAGATTGATGCCACGCCGCCCATGTGGTGCCATCAGCACTAAGGTAACTGCTCACATGTGTATGTAATTCTGTGTATTCCATTCTTCCTTTTATTGGCATATCTGACTGTAATATTTGTAACATCTGAATAATAACTGTAAATATTAATATCTAGTGTACCATTAGGATGATTAAATATATAAATTTAATCTTGAGTTGCTCTTTTTATCTTGATCACGATTCCCCACGTCCGTGTGCTCATTTAACGCTACCTGGGTTGGTTTCTGACCCAATATAAGCCCGACCACGGACCGGACTTATATTAAACCAGAAGCTGGTGGCAGCATTTGTGCTTGGGGTTATTCAGGGCCTCTGGCAGTGACGGGGTGGAGGAGATTATATGTGCTTCTAGCTGCGGGCTAGAAGACATATACCACACTCACTGAGAGGTGCCTTAATAAACCAGCACAGGCAAGGCAGCTGCGGCCCTTCTTTATCCTCAGGCAGTTCTCTGACTGACCTGGGTTTAACAGGAGGTGCTGTGGAGCTGCCAGGTTCAGGTCACGATTCACCACAAGTGGTGGCAGCAGTGGGATCAAGATAATAGTGTTGTGGACCCAACTCCCTAACACTAGGGACTGCTGGCAGTAGCTTTTGCTGTCAGGGTCCTAAGATCAACTCAACACTAGACAGTCAGAGTGCAAATATAAGGTGTGTGGGTGCATCAGGTTGCAGCTGTGTGTCAGTGACCAGGAGGTGCTAAACTGGCCCAGGGTACCAGGAGCCAAGCGCTGCAGAGGGCACTTGCTGTGGCTGATATGCAAGAGGTGGTGGAGGACACTGTTGGTCTAGGCGAGGAGGATACCATGCACAGGTCCTCAAGGAGCCAATCCCCAGTGGTCGACTCTGCAGTGGGGCCAAGACCCCCTGTCCTCAGCCCCGCAGTGGGCAGATCACCACCTGCTGGTCCCTCCAGCCAGATGGGCTCGGATGCCCTTTTTCGAGCTGCCCTGGCTCGACTTGAAGCTGGAGATCAGGGCGCCTACGAGACCCTCATGGCAGCTGCAGAGCGACTCGCAGAGCGTGAAGCTGCAGAGCGATGTGAGGCTGCAGAGCGTGAAGCCGCCGAGCGACATGCGGAGCGTGAAGCTGCAGAGCGACGTGAGGCTGCACAGCGCCAGCACCAGCTCGACTTGGCTCAGATCAGGATCTCGCAGCCCGTTCCAGCCAACCAAGAGCCCAAGCCACCGAAGGTCCGAGTTGAGAACTTCCCTCTTCTGGAGGCAGGCGCAGACCTGGATAGCTTTCTGCTGGCCTTTGAGCAGACCTGCAGGCAGTACAACCTGGACTCAGACCAGTGGGCCCAGTACCTGACCCCCCGTCTGAGGGGTGACGCCATAAAAGCCTTGGGGGACTTCCCTGCCGGGCAGCCGCAAGACTATGCGAGCATCAAGCAGGCCCTGATCCGACAGTTCAACCTCACCCCGGAGTCCTACCGCAAGAAGTTCCGAAGCCTGCAGAGGGGTCCGAGGGATACCTGGGCCGACCACATGCGGGCCCTCCTGAGAGCAGCTGACCACTGGATCAAAGGTTTGGAGCGCAGCACAGCCCAGGAGATCCAGGAGTTGTTCGTGATGGAGCAATTCCTGTGGAACTGTCCTGAGGACCTCCAACAGTTCATCCGCGACCGGAAACCGAAGGGGGCCTGTGAGACAGCGGTCCTGGCAGACGAGTACACCAACAACCGAGTACCTGAGACCAGGAGGACCAGCAGCAGCACCTGGAGAGGGGGTAAGACCAACCCTGCACCCGTGACCCCAGCCCCCAGAATGCAGGGGGCAGCCCCTCTATTACCCCCTGTTCCCCTCTCCAGGTTGGCAGCAGAACCCAGACGGTGTCATCTCTGCAACCAACCAGGACACTTCAAGGCTATGTGTCCCCAGCGCCAACAGGCCCCGTCCCCGACCCAGCAAACGGCCACTGTTTTGTGTGTGGGTGGGGGTGGTGGTAGGTCCCTGGACAATTTTCAACCCGTCACCATAGGCTGCTCAGTGGCCATGGGACTGCGGGACACCGGCGCTGAACGGACTTTGGTGCGGCCCGAAATGGTCTCCCCCCAGGACTTGATCCCCGGAAGGTCCCTTGCCGTCTCCGGAATTGGAGGCGTGGAACCCGCATTGCCTGTTGCCAGGGTTTATCTGGACTGGGGTGCGGGGAGGGGAGTGAGGGAGGTGGGGGTCTCGGCTAATATCCCTGCGAATGTATTGCTTGGGTCAGATTTGGGGCGGCTAGTGTCCAAGTATGTGGCCACTGACCTCCCCAGTTCTGATCCACCAGAATGTGTACAGTCCAATTTTGGGGGTGTTGATGGGGATGATGTTATTAATGATGATGTTATTAATGACGATGTTGATGATGTTTGCAGTGACACTCCACACAACACAGAACACAAAGGGCTGACAGTGACAGGGAGGGGGGAGGAAGATAAAGAGAATTGTAGAATGGCCTTAGGCCAGGATCAGCCAGCTCACCTTTTGTTCTCAGAGGGCAGACAGAGGGGGCTGAGGGGGTTGAGAGCTGCAGAAGGAGCAGACACAGATGGCTGTGACACTGCTCTCTGCTGTAATCAGCAAGGTATTGTAGCCAGGGAGTCAGCGGTCGAGGTCAGAGTACCCACAGGAAATGTGGTGCTGCCAGGTAAGGCCCAGACGCTGCGCTCTGAGGAGCTGCAAGGGGTGGAACATGTCGGGGAGTATGGGGCTGTCACAGGAGAAGTGAAGCCACCAGGTGAGATCCCAGGGCAGGAACCACCCACCACCGGGATGTCAGGAGGCCAGGATAGTCCGCCTGAACCGGCGACTTGGTCAGGAGCGGAGGGGAAGCAGGCACTGCCCATGGTTACAGCAGCCATAGCCGCTGTCACCAGGAGTGGGGGTGCTGGAGCCCAGGGAGCCTCGCGGAGGTTCAGTGGCTTCTCCCCTTCAGACCAAGTGGCTGCCGAGTCAGACGGAGGCCAGGAGACAGGTCCCGGGGAACTGACAGAGGACGTGGCAGTTTCTTCTTCGCTGACCACGTCTCGTCAGGGGTGTCAGGTGGCGTCAGGGGCTGACGACCGCCTGGAAGCTCTCCAGGAGCAGGTGGCACAGCTTTTCTCGGAATCTGACGACGAGCAGGTGGTCCGGAACCAAGAACGGCTGTACCAGGTAACGGTCTAGCAGGGGTCACCGGAGGTGTGGCCCAGGGACCAACCGGTAATTGTACCCACTGGCTGCCAGGAGGATGGGGATGTGGTCCCCATAACCTGTCAGGGCAGTGGGGAAGGTCTACACGGAGGCCAGGAGACAGGCCCCGTGGAACTGACGGAGGACGTGGCAGTTGCTTCTACTCTGACCACGTCTCGTCAGGGGTGTCAGGTAGCGTCAAGAGTTGACGTCAGCCTGAAAGCGCTCAAGGAGCGGGTGGCACAGCCTCCCTTGGACTCAGGCCTCAAGCAGGTGGTCTGGGACCAAGGACGGTTGTGCAAGGTAACGGTCCAGCAGGGGTCACCGGAGGTGTGGCCCAGGGACCAACATGCAGTTGTGCTCACTGACTGCCACGGAGATGGGGAGGCGATCCCCATACCGTGTTGGGGCAGTGGGGCAGGTGTTCCTACAGCCAGTCAAGGGGATGGGTGGCTCAAGCCCATAACCTGTCCGGATGATAGGAAAATGGTACCCCCAACCGGTCAGGACTATGGGAGAGTTGTACCCATACCCTGTCCGGGTGCCATAGGGGTACCCCCTGTCTGTCAGAGTGATGGGACCTCAGCGCCCAACACCTGTCAGAGGGGCGGGGACACGTTTCCCGTGACCTGTCAAGATGAGGGGCAGGGGCTGCCCCTAACTTGTCAGGATGATGGGAAAGCTGTATCCCCGGCCTGTCAGCATGACAGGAAAGAGTTGTCACAGGCCAGTAGGGCCGATGGGAAGGTGATGTTATCCCCCGGGGAAACAGCCGTCCAAGACGCTGTCACCCGTGAGGAGCGAGAATGCAGGTCGTACACTGCTCTCTGGGCCCTCACTCCGTCGAGAGATAACTGAACCCATGTCTGACCCAGAACAGGTCCCAGAGGGTCCCTGTGGGAGTGAAGCCTTTGCACCGCTTCTGGCTATGCCTAGCCAGGGGTTTGAGACTGCACAACCAGCGAGTGCCAGTCCTGAGGTGCTGAGCCGCCTCGCGGAGACGGCTGTCTCCACCACCAAAGAGAGGGTACTGTGGGATCCAGGGAGGGAGGCGGCCTGCTCCCCGATGGGAAAGGGAGTCTCCGGCAATGGTGTGAGCCCCGCAGCGTCTGCAGCCACACTTGTGCGGACGCCACTCCATCGTGGGGACAGACCACAACCCCCTCAGCGGTTACACACGGTCCCCGTGACGAATGGAAGGTTGTTACATGGGAGCCGTGCGCTCCAGGAACTCAACTTCACCATTAGCCACAAGAGTGACCATGACCACGGTAACGCTGATGGGTTATACCACCAAGGGGAGGTAGTGGACGGGCGCACGGGGAGACACAGGAATGTGCCATCCCCTAGCGCCGTCTAAGAGGGGGAGGTGTGATGAATATTGGTAAGGAATTGCCATATCCCCCATATTCCATATTCCACCCAGAAAGCAATTTTAAGGCACATCTCACTCATAAAGAGGTAAGCCCCCACCCTTCTGACAGGCAGAAGTCATTCATCTGACAAATGGCAGAGTAATTAGCACCTAGCTACAAGCCAACTGGCAACACAAAGACACTCTCCCTTAACTTTGATGTGGTAATCAGGTAGATGTATGGGGCTTCCTCTGGACTGAGGTTATGCCAAAAGGTGACACGTTCAATTTAAGTCTCTTCCTTCCCAGGCAGACTGGAAGGCACCGTGACTATAACATTAATATTTCATGAGCCGTGCTGCCTATGAACATGGCAAGCGTAGATCCATGATCGTGACGTCTAGGCGGTGACAAGCATGGTATTCACATGGATGTAGGATAACTGTAAGCCATCTAAACAGGATATTGGCTACTTGGCGGCTACCAGAGTAGGCATGTTTCCCATCCAGACGAAGATAAAATCATAACTAAAAATATGAAAGTATTATCTTCTGTCTGCGATGCCCATGGACCCGGCTAGGGAACATTATAGAATTCGGGTGTCCATATCTCCCCTCAGAGGGGTGGGAGTTGTGAGACATCCCAGAGGTGTGAGATGGGTGGAGACAGGGGTCAGCCCATAATGTATAAAAATCATCTGCCCCATCTCCACCTCGTATTTCTTCTGAATGGGCATTTTTCCACCAAGGCCAGAGATTACCCAAGGAACAGATTGATGCCACGCCGCCCATGTGGTGCCATCAGCACTAAGGTAACTGCTCACATGTGTATGTAATTCTGTGTATTCCATTCTTCCTTTTATTGGCATATCTGACTGTAATATTTGTAACATCTGAATAATAACTGTAAATATTAATATCTAGTGTACCATTAGGGTGATTAAATATATAAATTTAATCTTGAGTTGCTCTTTTTATCTTGATCACGATTCCCCACGTCCGTGTGCTCATTTAACGCTACCTGGGTTGGTTTCTGACCCAATATAAGCCCGACCACGGACCGGACTTATATTAAACCAGAAGCTGGTGGCAGCATTTGTGCTTGGGGTTATTCAGGGCCTCTGGCAGTGACGGGGTGGAGGAGATTATATGTGCTTCTAGCTGCGGGCTAGAAGACATATACCACACTCACTGAGAGGTGCCTTAATAAACCAGCACAGGCAAGGCAGCTGCGGCCCTTCTTTATCCTCAGGCAGTTCTCTGACTGACCTGGGTTTAACAGGAGGCGCTGTGGAGCTGCCAGGTTCAGGTCACGATTCACCACAGTGACGACCAACCCCAGAGATATAAATGACATTCTGGGAAAATATTACGCTACTCTGTACAGAGCCAGACCATCAGATAAACAGGCGGGTGAGAGATGGCTACAGACAGTGACACTCCCGATGGTCACAGAGGAAGGTCTGGGTGATCTGAATGGTGAAACAACAAAGGAAGAGATAGCGAGGGTAATAGCAGATCTGCATATACATAAAGCACCAGGCCCAGATGGCTACGGGGCTGGTTTTTATAAGATCCTGAAAGATCAGATACTACCCACCTACAGGGACTATATAACGGATTCCTATCAGGATGAGGAATTCCAGACCACATGAACACCGCCTACATAAAGCTTCTCCCCAAGGGAGACAAAGCGTCAGACAACCCGGGCAGCTTTAGACCAATCTCGCTAATAAATCAAGATCTTAAAGGGAACCAACCACCTAAAAATCGCTATCTAAGCTATAAATATCTGTCCCTGGAGCCTAAAATTACTATTCTAACCATCCCTGACTGACTAAATCTAAGTAACTAGAGGCACACTAAATCACTTTTTATATTTACCAAATTCTTGTCGGATGGGCGTTCCTCCAGTGTCTTTGTCAGCGAGGCGGGTCTCCTCGCTGCTGTCCATCTTCTTCCTAGGATTCAAATTACCCACCCATCGCGTCCTCGCAATGAGTGGGTCACGTGCTGCAGGCCCCGCGTCACTTCCGCCCGCTGCGTCGCTGGGTCTATGACGTGCCCAGGCCGACTTCAGCATGCCATCTGCGCATGCTCAGAAGCCAGCCTGGGTATACCAGTGACGAGGCGGGTGGAAGTGACGTGGGCCTGCAGCACGTGACCCACTCATTGCGAGGACGCGATGGGCAGGTAATTTGAATCCTGGGAAGAAGATGCCGCCCTGGAAAGAAGATGGACAACAGCGAGGAGACCCGCCTCGCTGACAAAGCCTGGAGGAACGCCCAGCCGACAAGAATTTGGTAAGTATAAAAAGTGATTTAGTGTGCCTCTAGTTAGTTAGATTTAGTCAGTCAGGGATGGTTAGAATAGTAATTTTATAAAATCCAACAGAAACGAAAAAGGGGCACCACTATGACCAGTAATCCTTCTCAGGCAGTGGAATATGCATGTGAGGCGGGAAGCACTAGTGCGACCGGTGGTGCCAGTATAGCACAACAATTCATCATAAAAATGTAAGAAAAACGGCACTCACCAGGTCAGCAAGTAACGGGATCTTTATTGCGGGAACATACAAAGTGCAGGGAGGGGGCGCCGAGGTGATGAATAGTAATTTTAGGCTCCAGGGACAGATATTTGTAGCTTAGATAGCGATTTTTAGGTGGTTGGTTTAAGATCATGGCTAAAATTATGGCGGACTGGCTGGCTCTTCTATTTCCAGACTTGGTAAACGGGAAGCAAGTGGGCTTTGTCAAGGGAAGGGCGGCGGTAAGAAACATATGCAAGGCTATGATAGTTTTGGAAGTGGTTAGGTTGAGGGGGGAACAAAACAGGCGGGGGCCCAGCCATGGTCATGTTGGACGTGGAGAAAGCGTTTGACAGCGTCAGCTGGCCATGGCTGTAAACCGTGCTAGGCAAGATGGGACTGTGGGGGGCGTTTAGGACATTCTTGCTTTCTCTCCACAAAAACCCGAGGGCCAGAGTGTGCACACCAGGCTTTCTGTCAGATGCAATACGGCTGGGAAGGGGTACACGCCAAGGTTGCCTCCTGTTGCCTTTGCTATTTGATTTGGCGATCAAACCATTATCATGGTTCATAAGTGAGGATCCCCATAGGCAGCAAGGAAATTAAATCCAGCTTCTTTGTAAATGATGTCATACTTTATATGGCGGATGCGCGTAGGGATCTCCCCGCCTCCTATCAAAGTTGGAGGCCTTCGGGAAACTATCTGGATTCTGCCTGAACAAATCTAAGTGTGAGATACTCCAGCTAAAAGACTTAGAAGGAGGGTGGATAGAGACGGGAGGTACTCAAGCGAGTTTCTGTGACATTCCTCTAGCAAATAGGGCCATTAGATATCTGGGAGTATATCTAGGGAGAAATACGAGAGACATATACAGACTAAATTATGCCCCGTTAATCAACAAAATTGTGAAAGAACTGGAGAGGTGTAGAGATTTGCCACCATCCTTGTAGGGGAGGTGCCACTTTATCGAGATGTGTAGTTTCTCTAGGCTCCTCTATCCACTTCAGACCATCCCCTTTTACTTCGCCACGTCAACGTAAATAGGATGAATAGAGCTTTTACAACCTTTCTTTGGAGGGGTAAAAAAAACAAGAATTAGAGGATGCACACTGATGCTTACACGAGACGAAGGTGGACTAGGGTTACCTAAAAGATGGGGTTATAACATAACACGTCTGATGAGACATATCTTATACTGGCTGAAACACACTAGCAAACACTCAGACTATACACTTGAGTCAGAGTGGTGCTTCCCATGGGACCCAGTAGCCATTTTGCATTCAATGGGGGCAACAGAGGACCCTTGGGTGAAAAATGTGATAATTTTCAAAGACACGAGGTGGGCTTGGAAGACACTGTGAATCAAGCTCGGGTTATCTTGGAAGATATCCAAATATCTTAGTCCATGGCGGTACCCAGACTTCAGCCAGGGCAAGGACAATGCACTCTTTAAAGTCTGGTGAGCAAAGGTCATTAAAACACTAAAGGATCTGACGCAGATGGAGGAGAGGAGGTGGTTGACGGCGATAGAGACATTCAGGAGGTGGCGACTTAACCATTCCCATGCTCTACAGTTTGAACAATTGAGGTTACATTTGTTCCATCGCTTATATGACTTAAGGAAGGAATGCTCAAACCATGGACTGGACACTCTACTAGCTCAGGACATAGTGGACATTAGTATATCCACCATATACGCCACTCTAAAGCGAGACCTAGTTACCTCGGGGCCGCGCAGGATCCTCAAAAGGTGGGAGGTATGATTACAGGACGAGGGGATAGAGGGGAAGATCCTGATGGGTAGGCGTGAAGTCCGTAAGAACATCGTGAATGAAAGGTGGAGGGACACCTATTTCAGAGTGATGCATGGGGCAATTCTGGGGTTTAATATACCACCCAACAAGACCCATCCAGATAGAAAACAGTCATGTCCAAAATGTGGAGACAAGGGGGTAGACATGGGATATGGGAATGCAAGGTTATCCTTCAATCCTGGAAGGTAATGAGGAGCTGGACACAACGCATAGTACAGCATCGTGTCTCACTAAACTGCCTATTGTGGATATTCCATAACCTGGGGGACCTGGGTCTTGACAAGGAGCAGAGAAAATTACTACACACCATCATAATGCTACACAAATGACTGATTCTATGACACTGGTTGACAGCAGCGGCACCGACGCTATCAGAACTATTGACTGATCTGAAGGGGGCAATGCTGGTTGAGAAGGTGGAATCAGAAGGGGACAGGGACACCAGAACAACTAAATTCTTTGCGACATGGAGACCTTTTATAATAGATCAACTTTCCGGGGGTGACATCCATCAATTAGTAAATCCCTTCCGTAACACGGCATGGTATAACTCAGAAGACTTACATGGTATGCTTGGCCCACTGAAGGTCACGGACACTATTAGAAACAATAATAACACATGACCGGTATTGTGGTAGTGGTAGCTGGGTAGGGTGGCGAAGCTAGTTATTAAGCAGTGGAAAGGGTATTAGCATTTGTATAGGGCGGGAGCTGAGGGGTTGGCAGGCAGTGGGTGAAGGGGTCCTCCTTCATTTTTTTTTTCTTTTTTTTTTTTTTCCATCTTTTCCTCTTTTTTTTCTTTTATCTCTTTTTGGGAGGGTTAAAGTTTTGCTATACTAAGCTCACATACTTACTGATTACAGACAATTAAACATGTATCGCCACATGGAATGCAGTCGGACGCACGTTATGAATGGACAATTTATACTTTACAGGCTTTAAATGTGGGAAATATTATGTTATACAACTGTGTGTTATTTGTGAAACTTAATAAAAAAGGATTTATGAAAATAGAAAAAAAGCAAACAATTAAAACACTCAGCATTTTTTTGGAAAAACACCACTGTAGCTTTTAACGCAGGATTTTGGGCCAAAGCCAGAAGTGAATTCAGAAGGTATAGGAGAAAAATAATGATCTTTGAATGGACTTTGACTTTTTTACTGGATCTACTTCTAACTTCAATAAGCTACTTTAAAGGTGGCAGTGATGTTTTGTCCAAAATGCGCTGTGTATGAAGGCACCAAAACAGGCATGCTCTTATAAGCTTTTTCCTTACATCATACACACAATATGGCTAATTTTTTAAGAAGCCTATAGGCTAGTACATGTTTGGACTATGTGAGGAAACCTGTAGACCTAGACTTTAACGCTAAGTGCGCACTGTGCGTTTTTGGTGCGTTTTTTTTTGCTGTGCTTGTGCACCAAAAATGCAGCACCCACAGCTTTGTAATGAAAGTCAATGTGATTTTAAAAAAGTTGGGTCCACATATGCGATTTTGGGTGCTGTGTTTTTGGTGCAGAAACTGCCTGTGTTTTTTTATGTGTCTGCAGTAAACTTGCCCATTTTTAGGTTGCGTTTTTCCCTGAGACTCCATTCTTAGGCCCCTTTCACATCAGGGTGAGTGTTGGTGTGCTTTTGTTTTGGAAATCGCAGAAAAACGCATCACAAACAGACTGGGGATACCAATCCATTTGTGGTGCTTTTGTCTGGGGGTTAGGCTGCTTTCACATCAGCGGTTTTCCGCTGATCGCGGCACATGTGGTGAAAAAAACACAACTTCCGCGATTACCACATAACGGCTGCACTTGCGGTGTACTTGCGGCAAGCCCCATAGAATGTATATGCGGGCTTGCGGCAGGTGCGGCAAGTGCGGTATCGGTACTTGCGGCAAGTGTGGCCACGAAAAAAACGCGACATGCCGCGGTTTTTTCGCGGCCGCACCTGCCGATACCGCACTTGCCGCACCTGCCGCAAGCCCACATATACATTATATGGGGCTTGCCGCAAGTACACCGCAAGTGCAGCTGTTATGCGGTAATCGCAGCAGTTGCGTTTTTTTCACTGCAACTGCCGCGATCAGCGCAAAACCGCTGATGTGAAAGCAGCCTAACCCCCAGACAAAAGCACCACAAATGGATTGGTATCCCCAGTCTGTTTGTGATGCGTTTTTTCTGCGATTTCCAAAACAAAAGCACACCAACACTCACCCTCCCCAGCAATTCCATGGTTACCCCGGTGATATCTTCATTCTGGGCACCAGGAAAAATGACTGAAGGACTTGCACCGCCCCATGTGACCCTCATGCGACTCAACCTGTCACATGGCCAACCTCTGATTTTGTAAAAACCATGAGTCCTTCAGCTGCCCAGGAAGAAGATATCACTGGTCACCGTGGGCTAGCTGGAAGGTGAGAAAGTGTCTGTGTCTGTCTGTCTGTGTGTGTCAGTTTGTCTTTGTGTGTCACTTTTTTTGGGCTGCGTTTTTGTTCATTGTTTGTATGTGCACAAATGCAATAGGTTTGTGCTGCTTTTTTCTGTGTTTGTGTACATATAAACACAGCACAAAAATGCAGCAGAAAACATACGCACAGAGGGCACATAGCCTAACATTCTATGCGCATGTATTTCTTTTTTTATTGCTCATATTTAACCCTAGAACTTTAGGCTCCAGTGATAGCTGCATACATTGTGTGGCGCTCTGCTAACACAGGTAACCACAGACTCACGTACAGCATGGATGGGTTTCCACAGCGGGTACACAAATACAGACACCTTCCACCCCAGCACAGTAGGGGGAGCTGCACTTGCTGCCTTTAGGCAAGATCCCCTATAAATACTGGTGCTGGGGGCGGAGTTAGTTAAGAGTGTGCAGACGCTACAAGAGCTGTGAAGATGTACTGGTGTTTGGTACTGCGTTAGGCCTGAGCCAGTTTCCCGGAACAGCCTCCGAGTAGTCCTGCAAGGCCCAAGAGTGGGGTCGAAAGGCGAGGAGAGTAAAAGGAACGAAGTTGGCATCGAGGAGCCAGTGCTAGGTTCGCCCAAATCACACTTCGGACATCGGAGTCCGAGTCTACTGGAGAGCACCCGGCCCAGTAGAGAATACCGGTCCACCGCGGAGACTTCAGTCTACCAGACATCTGCGCTGTCACACACCAGGGAGACAGGCACCGCAAAGGAAAGAGGAGCGGTAGTCCATCGAGGGTTACCAGAAGACAGCACAGGTGGAGAGGAAGATAGCAGAGGAGGCAGCCAAGTTTTATACAGGGCAGGGGCTTCACACACAGGGAAAGAGACAAGGAGGCCTTATACCCACTCGCTGTGGAGACCCAGAAGTGCATCTTCAACACCTGGAAGTGCTCTGGACGTTTACCTGCAACAACACCACTAAAAGGTAAAGGACAACCAGCGGTGTGTGGGTCAGTTCCTTACCTGTGCCCCTGCCATCCACAGAGACTGTCCCGTTGTCTCGCAGTCCAGCCAAACCCCTGGTCCATCCATTATCTTCATAACCAAACACCCCAGAGATCCAGCTCCGCCTGTGGGGAGCTTCACCACCTAGCTGCTCATCCATCATCCCTGGAGGCCTTACGCAGCGCTGGTGCAGTCACCAGATACCACAGGTGGCATCAAGATAAACTGTATAAACTTTCATCTCCATTCCAACACCAACTACCCCCCTTTTTAGTAAGACCCCAGGGCCATGGGTCTGGGCAGGCCACCAGTGACATCCCTACCGGAACAGAGGGCCCAGATACCCGAGTCCCCATACCGTGGGCGAGTCAATTGTCACTAATCTAATATGTAATAGTCTCCTCTGTAGGTTTGAATACAGGCAATTGAATAGAATAAAGTTAATGTGAAGGTGCAATCCCTAATGTGTATGGAGTCTCGAGACTTTCCTAAAAAGATGTTGGGTGCTGAAAGAATCGAGCATGTTAAATTTGAACTCTCAATCCTTTTGTTTTGCAGGTGTGGCACTCCGCAAAGTAGGCAACACAGAGGGGTACTGCACCAATAAAAGCGGTGCAGATACTCCAGCTGCAAGTAGATTTCAGGCTGATGGGTGGAACCTACACACAAGCACCCCCACACTAGGTCACTTGGTGGGAGGTACCCGGGAGGGAATAAAAACCACCTCCAGGGGGAACTAGAGAGAGTTCAGGCAGTGAGCCTGAGGGAGTAAGGAGGGTCTCTCGGCTGAGGAACCCGGGAAAGGCTAAAGACAGATCTCAGGTGCAGACAGCCAGCCTGGGGGAAGAGAGGAACTTTAGAGAGTACAACCTTACCGGGCACCGGAGCCTGCACCTGTGGGAACCTCCAAGGACCACAGAAAATCCGATGTTCTGAGGGTATATATATATATACCGCTCAGACTCTTAAGCGACAAGAAGAGGGTACCAGGCACCGCTTAATGGTTCGGCGGTCGGCCAGCAGAAGGTAACCTGATGGGAGCGAGGAGAGTGAGAGACAGCAGGAGTTCAGATCCGCTTTATGGGGTCAGACTTCACACAAACTACTGGGAAGCAGGGAAGAATTGAAAGAGAACAGGTACACGCTGAGGGTTCCATCCAGCTACCTGTGATCTGCTTGCAGCCACCCGTTAGCTACTTGCCGTTTAACATCTTACTGCACTGAACTGTAACCATCGCTGCTAAAGTTCCAGTAAAGTACCCGGAGTGAAGTGAATTCGATCTGCTGCATCTTCTTTCCTTGAACTTATTCCTTCACAGGATTGCTGCCCCCGGAGGTCCCAGTCCTGCCTGCGGAGGACTACAACATCTCAGCCGCAATACCTTCGACCTCCGGAGGACTGTGGCGGCGCTGGTGCTACTTCACCAGAAACTGCAGGTGGCGTCACGACAAACTAACTTTGTAAATAATCCCCTGTTCATATCCCCCTTTTTAAAGAGAATAGTCCCCCGGGACACGGAGTCAGGCGCGGCCGCCATTCCTCGTGACACAGTTAACCCTTTTGCGTCCTGATACCGAGTACCCCACACCCTAGGGCGACACACAGGCAGGTAAGATAGTACCAGTGGTGCCTGGCAGTGACCAGTGGCATAACGTGATGCTCATGGGCCCTGATGCGATAGCTCCAAAGGGGCCCCCAATTAATACAACTCTTTAATAACAATAGTCTTTTTCTGTGGGCCAAAGGAACTTTTGGGGCCTCTTAAGCTCCAGGGCCCAGATGCGATTGCAACCCCTCAACCTATTTTTGTTACACCCCTGGCTTTGACCTACTTTCCTCTCCATATACAGGACACGTGCATGCTCAGTGGACACAAGCCTTCAGATGTATGGATGAGACATAAAAGATAGCCTTTGCTTGAATGAGTGAGTGATCTGCATTGTCAACTTTAAAACACAAAACTCTTAGTGAAAAGACCCATCCACTTCCTCCATTCAGTGACCAAGAACAGCATAGAGCGCTCCATCAATATCAGGGAGTTCACAATACTGTGCTCTTGTTATGCAAATAGCCACTTTATAAGGAGGCCTTGAAATTTGTATGAGAACTGTCATCCCTGGAATGTAGCAGGAGAAACTTTGTTTTCTGATACTTATCTGAAGTTTAGAAAGACGCCACAGAAATCGTAACATCAATTTTTTTACAGATTGTTGATACTTTTTTTTGAATAAATTGACCGGTTCCCTTTCAAGGATAAAAATTGGTTGTAGGGATGTAAGAAGGACTTACCAGAAGGACTTACTTGGTTTCACATGCATTTCAAGTAATTTAACTTTTGGGAAGCTAAGGGTGTTTTCACACTTGCGTCTCAGCCGCATCAGGCCAAAGATACCTACATCTGCATCCGGCAACGCATTGCAAAACGCATGCACCGCAGCATTGTTTTGTCTAATCGGTAAGTATAGGGATGAGAGAAAGAGAGAGAGAAAATTTCCCAGGATGCTGGGCATGCTCAGTGTAATGTCTCCTGTGGAACACATCTCCAGGGTAACGGGAGATCGTCAGGTCCTGTCTGGCCGCAGGCATCCCCCTCTCCCCCGCACACTTACTCACCAAGTCAGTGCTCCCGTGATGTCCCTCCAGGCTGCAGCTCCTTCCCAACGCATCTCCTCTGCCTTTTTTTGCTTCCAGGTTGCAGGGGAGTGACCTTAGGCAGCGTGCGCCGCTGTCAGAAACCATTTAAATGGTCAGTGCACCTTTTTAAAGAAATCACCTCTCAGCCAATTGCTGAGAGGCTTATGTGTATTTAAGGCCCTCAATTCCTTAGGGAGGTGCCTGAAAAGGAACAGAATCGTTTGCGCCAAACTGCTATAAAAAATTATATGGGGTCGGTTTAATCACCCCTCCGCTCACCTTCTAAGGTTGTGCAGGTCCGCACAACTGGATTAGTCGCTAGTGCTGCTGGGCTCTCCTAGTTGAAATCGAGCGGCGAGGTGGACGCTGCACGTGCCCTCTGTGTCTCTCTCTCTGCACGTTACTGCTCTAAGGAGTGGTAAGCTGACGTCTGCCAGGTCCTGCAGCTCAAAGCTGCTGGCTATCACACTTCCCAGCAGGGAAGAATGTGTATGTGGCTCCAAAAGTCCTTGTGTGTATCTTAGCGCTCATTATTAGGGATGGGCGAATCTACTCGCTAGGACTCGTCACTCGGCGAGTAGTAAGGGACTCGCAGGACTCGGTACTCTGCGAGTTTCCCAGTGAATACTCGCACGAGTCCAATGCAAATCAATATCAATCCTAGTTTTGTCAGAAACGCTGACAAAACTAGGATTGCCATTGTTTGCATTAGACTCGGCTACTGTGCCAGTGATAGCAGGGAAACTCGCTACTGTGCCAGTGATAGCAGGGAAACTCGCAAAGTAACTGCTGTTTCTTTGCGAGCCGAGTCCAGCTGTCTGCTCTGTGCAGCTCCAGGGTCCTAGAGCCCGCCTGCTGCCTGATGTAGCAGAGCTGAGATTGTTCTCAGTCTGCTCATTCCCTGTGCATAGACATCTATATCTATGCACAGGGGATGTAGCAGAGAGGACATCGCGTTTTGGACTACGTCGGACGGAAGAGGATTTTTTTAATTAAAGATGGAGTCCCTAATGGCTTTTTTTTTTATTTCAAATAAAAAATTTTCTCTGTGTTGTGTTTTTTTAACCCTTTATTGGAGATTCTTAGTGGCTGGGTCAAACATGGCCTGACATTAAGAATCTCGGGCTTAATACCAGCTTGTATAACAAAGCTGGTATTAACCCCTTTATTACCCAGCGTGCTACCGCCACCAGGGCCGCTGGAAGAGGGGGTTCAGCGCCAGAGGATGGCGCTTCAATGAACGCGCCATCTTCTGGGGCGGCTGCGGGCTGCAATTTGCAGCGGGGGGTGCCCAGAAAGCTTGGGCATCCCTGCGCTGCGGATTCCAGCCCCCAGCTGCTTAGCGGTACCTGGCTAGACATAGAAATTGCGCGGAGCCCCACGCATTTTTTTAAAATTATTTAATGAAATTCTGAGATTCTGACTCTGAAATTCATGAAATAATAAAAAAAAATGCGTGGGGCTCCGCGCAATTTCTATGTCTAGCCAGGTACAGCTAAGCAGCTGGGGGCTGGAATCCGCAGCGCAGGGATGCCCAAGCTTTCTGGACACCCCCCGCTGCAAATTGCAGCCCGCAGCCGCCCCAGACGATGGCGCGTTCATTGAAGCGCCATCCTCTGGCGCTGAACCCCGCTCTTCCAGCGGCCCTGGTAGCGGTGGCACGCTGGGTAATAAGCCCGAAATTTATGGCGGTCACGCCAATATTAGACATGACCGCCATGAATTTCTATTAAATTGTTTTAAAAAAAACACAACACAAAGAAAATTTTTTATTAGAAATAAAAAAAAAAGCCATTAGGGACTCCATCTTTAATTAAAAAATCCTCTTCCGTCCGACGCAGTCCAAAACGTGATGTCCTCTCTGCTACATCCCCTGTGCATAGATATAGATGTCTATGCACAGGGAATGAGCAGACTGAGAACAATCTCAGCTCTGCTACATCATCTCTGTGCACAGACATTCATGTCTGTACACAGGGAATGAGCAGACTGAGAACAATCTCAGCTCTGCTACATCAGGCAGCAGGCGGGCTCTAGGACCCTGGAGCTGGCAGCCAGCACACTGAGCAGACAGGACTCTTATCTGTGCGAGTTTCCCAGCGATTACTTACAAAGTAAACGAGTCCAATGCAAATAAATGACAAAACTAGGATTGCTTCAGGCTGAAGCTTCCGAGACACATCTGCGATTTGTAAATCTCACACTACTCGCTATTACTCGCTTCCCCATTCATTAACATTGGACTCGCTAGACTCGCAACGAGTAGCGAGTCCTGTGCTCGGACTCGCTAGAGTCAAGCTATTCCGAGTAATTTAGGATTCGCCCATCACTACTCATTATATCACATTATCTTTTGGAGCCACATTAGGGAGGTGCCTGGGCAACTTTGTTCTAAAGTTGCTGTGCTCAGGTGCCCGTATCAGCGCTTGCTTGCTATAGCCTTGCCTTTGTTCCATTGTTAATGTCTAGTGTTTTCTTCTAGTGCTGGTGTCCCCATCCTGGTCATATGACTGCCTGGAGTCTCACCATCCTAACCAACTACCCTGTGGACTCAGTTAGTGTGGCACGCCTGCTGGGATTGCCACAGGACCCATCCAGTGCAAAGAGGGATTTACACTTTGGTACACACAGCACACAACACCTTCCACCCCAGACCTGGATAAGGAGCTCTACTTGCTGCTTTAAGCAAGTTCCCTTATAAGGATCCAGGTCTAAGGGGAGGAGTCAGTTAGTCTGTTCTGAGCAGTGAAGAGAGCAGTTAAGTCCAGTGAAGCAGCCTAGAGAAGGTGCTGGAAAGACCCGGTTGCTGGGCAAAGCAAGGCCCAGAACCAAGGGAGACTGACCCCCTGTGGAGCACCCCAGAGAGAGGGACAGAGGCCAGTGGAAGGAGCAGTAGGTCATAACAAGGGACCAGATCTAGGATCCCTTTAGCTCACCCGGACACCGGAGTACAAACCTGCAGAACATACACTGAAGCAGGAAAAAGCCGGAGAAACCAGGAGGATCTATTCCCCTGAGGTACTAACTTAGTAGAGACACTCAAACCTGACCAAGCACAGGACCAGGGGCCAAAGAGGAGGGTAGGGACCCCATAGAAGGCCCTCCTTGTCGGTTAAAGAGTAAAGCCCTGAGAGGGAAGAAAGCGGCGAGTTCAGTTATAGCCAGGACCTACCCCAAACCACCGTACACAGTAGCAGAGGAGGCCTCACAACTCTCAAGGTGAAAATCCCAAATTGCACCGAGAACCTGGTACCCCTCTTGGACTGTACCTGTTACCGGACAACAGTAAAAGGTACCAAACCAAAGACTATTGCGTGTGTGAGTCTGCTTCCCCGCCTCTGCCCACAGCATCCCCCACAAGCCGTTACTATGACTCCCCTCATCCACCCTCGCTGCCCTGAGGTAAAGCTCCACCTGTGGGGATCTGTACTACACTGAGCTGCACAACCATCACCTCAGCGGCTGGCCGCAGCACTGGTATCCACCGTTACCAGGAACCACAGGTGGTGTCATGACACAACTACCCCCATCCTCATCACCATTCCCCCTAATCCCCGCCACTGAGGGTCCAGGGCACGGAACCGGGAACCGACCAGCCGTGATCCCCCATCGAAGCAGTCATTCTGTCCCGGGAACCGAGTACCCCCTACCCTGTCGACCGCCTCATTAGTACCCTCTGGACCATCCCTCAGTGACACAGTCCCATGCTCTCTCTGGATTTTTCTGGCAATCCCAGTTCCTCACTAGTTCTCCCTATCCAATTCCAGGGACCTCTCACCTCCCCTCATTGACTCTATTCCTCTTGGGTCCAACCCTCTGGTCTCAGAGCTGTTGCACTTAGAGTCTCTGTCGCAGTGCCGGGTCAAACCCTATACAGGGGTTCGTTCGCCGGTACTCACTTGGAGGAATTCGGTGCCTCGGTCCAGGGGGTCCTCCCTTATGGGTTCTCCTATCCTATCTTTAATAAAGTCTTGCATTTATCTGACATCCTAGTACGACTAGTTCCTTGGATTCAGCTACAACGGAAGTCTCTGTGGTCTAGTGGGTCCACTATCCTCGTTCCACCTTCCTCGGAGTGACACTCAGAGTACTCTGAGCATGCTCAGTGTCAAATCTTGACCCGTCTTGGCCGCATTCACAAGCGGCAGGATGCGGCCTCATAGACATCAATGCATCATTTAGACGCATTGCGCCACATCTGGACGTATCAAGATTTTTTAAGCAACCCCGAATCGCAACATTCTGCGGTCGGGGGTGAGGATGAGATACTGCACTCGTCTGCATCCTGCTAAATCCTGATGCCACCGGATGTCACTGCGTTCCCATGTTAATAAGGGACGCATGCCTGATCATTATTCATCAGGATTTTGCCTGACCCCGACGCAACACAAAAGAATGCAGATGTGAAAGCACCCTAATGGTACCTTTACACGCCGCTACCGAAGGTAGCAACAGGTAGGCACCGCACGTGCGCGTTTTCAACGGTTGCTAACGGTACCTGATGCCGCAATTACACGCCGCCACAAGGTGCTCCACAGAAGGTATTTTCGTTCCCCGGAAGTGCCGATGGGTGCCGCAGGTTACCTTCTGTGGAGCAGCTTCCCTGATTTACACGCCGCTACCACAAGGGAATCTGGGCGTACATATTGTGCGCCGTAACTACATAGGCGTGACAGAGTTGTGTATTACGCGGCGCTCGTACGTTGATTGGACAATGCAATAACATCATGATTGGCCAGCCAGCGCAGGGAGGCTGGCTAATACATGACGCTATTGCAAATGTGTAGTGTGACTGGTCAGATCGTTAAATATGCCGCCCTGTGCAGGGACAGCCAATGGGTACACAGTAGCCCCCACCAATGATACCTGATGGGGCGTGGTATACATGACGCTCAAACACGCCCCAGGGAACTCAAATACCGTACCTGTGCCCCGATTACACGCCGCTACCATAGGGTTTATACCTGCTCGTTTTTCAGCACGGCTGAAAGACAGGTATCCAAAGGGACAGGAAGGAACAACCTGAATTACACGCCGCCACTTCGCGGTGTTTTGAAGGTAAAAAGTGCAATTGTCTCCAATATCTGCCGGTTTCTACCTTTCGGTAGCGGCGTGTAAAGGTACCATAAGTGACGCTATATTCACACTAGGTGATGCTGTATTCACACTGAGCATATTGGTGTAGCAAAAAGCAACATAATTATAATACTGCAAAATATGTTTTCTGAGGCTGGTTTCACACTACTGGTTTTTGGTATCCATGTGAATCCAGCTGAAACTGGATGCACCTGCTTCTGTTTTCGGCATCATTGAACTGGGGCACTACGGCTGCATCCAGTTCTTTATGGAAACCCCTAATCCGGGTGTCCACGTTTTTTTTACCGAGACCAAAAGCGCGTTTTGTAGCAATTTTGGTGTCTGTTTCAAAACTGTGAACACCTGTATCCGGGGCACTACAGGTTAAATTAGAATGTGGCTCTATGGAACCTGGATTCGGCAGGATCCCACTGGATCCAGATGCCAGATCTGGTTTTTTTTGACTGAGCATGCCCAGAGCCCAGTTTTAAATGACACACCCACTAGGGGGTGTGTCATTTACAACCAAATCCAGCTAAAGAAGGTAATCAACCGCATGCAACGGAATTCTCGTGCACCGGTATTATCACTGATCCATGAGATGGATCAGTCACAATACTGATGCAGGTGCACCCAGTTGCATCACGTTTTACAATTACGAGGGAATCTGGGGGGGGGATGCAGGTTTTTCCCTCATTCCCCTGGTTTCAAAAAAATGGTAGTGTGAAACCAGCCTGATTCAATGTTAATTAAAGTGAAAAGGTGATGAAAACACAAATCTATTTGGTAGAAATACATTTTTTATCTGTATATCCATGACACAGATAGGGGAGGCATGCAGGGCATGTGCTGGGTGGCTGGTGGGATGGTAGCGGGGTGGTCTCTCTGACCGATATTGAGATACAGTTCTAGGGCAGTAAGCAATATTTTTCCTGGGAAAAGGAATACCGTATTTGGCTATGTCACTACAGTGTATATACAGGCAATTATTTAATGGATTTTGCATCTATTATTTTGTAATATAATGTATCAATCTAAATAACATTATTTGATCAAGAAACCATTAGTAGACTATTCCACAAAGATCATCTTTGGGTCTTTAATCATCAGCACTAAATTCCTAGAGTGAGTGAGTTTAAGGGACTTGTTTGCACAAATCCATGGAGATTAACAATGCACTGGATCCAAGTAAAAGTGTACATAGTTTCATAGTTTATTAAGGTTGAAGATAGACTTAAGTCCATCTAGATCAACCCATAGCCTAACATGTTGATCCAGCGGCAAACCCTAAGCTCCACATTGGGGAAAAAATTCCTTCCTGACTCCACATACGGCAATCAGACTAGATCCCTGGATCAACGCTCTATTATAGAGAAGTATGTTTTACTAATTTCCAGTACTTCAGTACTTTTAATAGTGTGACCATGCAATTGTGAAAAAAATTAAATTCATACAGAGTTTTGATATAGGTCCTAGTGTATACAGCAAAAAAGATTGCTGAATCCCTTGTAAAATACTGTATACATTTGTGATATCTAAGGTGACATCTTTGCCCAAGGACCACACTGAAGCCATATATAGAACATACAACTGTGAGACTGCAAATACTAAAGTAAAACAAAGTGTCGCCTCATCATTGTCCATAATAATCAATACAATACATCGTAACTGAATTTACTATTAATAGGAAAAAGACACTGATATGCGTTACTTACCACCCCATATGCCTGATCACGTGGCTAGCAAGCAGCGTGGAGTCCATGTTGTAGATAAAAGTGAAGACATATCCTTTGGGAAGTAGCCAGAAAAGACAAGTGGCACCTTACCGGGTACAGCTATGGTCACTGGTTCTGTCTGTGTCTCATTCTATCAGATTTCTGCACATGTGAATAAGAAGTGAGTGTTTAGGGGGGAAGCAGGGAGGCAGGAGAGGGGTGGGCTGGGAAAGCAGGACTTTTTTTTCTTTTCTTAAATCTCTTCTTCCAGCTACACTGTATTTTTACAACAGCCATCCCCTTCTAAAGCCTCTCTCCCACTCACCAGTTCGTGGAACAGTCAGGCCCTGGAGATCCAAAGACTTTTTTACATAGAAAAGTGTCATGGCTAGATTATACTCTAGACCAGGGGTCTCAAACTCGGCTGGGTTGGTGGGCCGCACATAGAAAATTTTTTTATCGGGGGCCGCATTGCTTGTAGGACTAAGGGTACCGTCACACCAGGTGACATCGCCGGAGATATCGCAGGTGACACACGGGAGCGCGCACATTTTTGGCATCCCGCAAGCGTCGTGTGTTTAGACGCGGCGATACCTTCGGCGATGCTTTGGTGATGTTTCAGGCAACGTCGCTGTTGGGGTGTCTAGAAATCCCAGTAGGGATCCTGTAACATAGGCTCCCATCGCCTGTAACATCGCTATTCGTGATGTTACACGGGGCGATGCTTACACATCGACTGAGAGTGGTTGCCTGGATTCACAGCAGTACTGTGAAACCAGGCGACCACTCGAAGCCAATTTTTCGGCGCAAAATCCCCACTTTACGCGGGGCGATGTCACCTGGTGTGACGTTACCCTAAGTGACATTTTTAGTAATACCAGATTTTTTGGTCAATGTAGTAATGTCCAAATCCTGATCCCCTTCTTGTAGTAATGTCCCCATCTTGGTCCCTTTCTTGTTGTAATGGCCCCATACTGGTCCCCATCCTGGTCCCCCTCTTGTACTAATATCCCCAACCTGATCCCCTTCTGTAGTAATGTCCCCATGCTGGTCCCTTTTTGTAATGATGACCCCCATACTGATCCCTTTTGTAGTGATGTCACCATCCTGTCCCCATGCTGGTCCCCTTTTGTAGTGATGTCCCCATCCTGGCCCCCATAGTGTAGTAATGTCCCCCATGCTGGACCCCTTTTTTAGTGATATCCCCAACCTGGTCTGCCTTCTTTTTACACACTCACACATATTCACTCACAATCACACCCACTCACACATTAACTCACTCACACTCACTCATGTGGAACAAAAGGGGGGGAAGCACAACCCATGAGCGGTACCTGGTGGTCTAGTGGGGGCGTCAATAACAGATATGGGGGGTTCGCATCTCACCTTTGGAGGTTCTGCAACCCTGCACAACCTCGGCGTATTGCAGTGGAAGGCTCCGGACTCCAGCATTCGGGGTTTCCTCCACGAGCAGCTCCTTCTTCCAGTTAGGTGACTCGAGCAGCCGATCACCTGCCCCTGTGACGTTCTCGGTTACGTCACCGCAGGTCCTTTGGATTCTGCTAGCGGTGACTCTGGTTCACAGCTGCTCCTGCTGCAAACCTAGGATAAGGATATGATATTTGTACAGAAGTGTGAGATTATAACAAAAGTGCTAGAGCACAGGAGGCCCACGTTTAATTACCTTTAATAAACCACAACGTGTTTCTACGGCGGTCCGCCGTCTTCATCAGGTAAATCCACCTGATGAAGACGGCGGACCGCCAAGGACTTTTGTTATAATCACACACTTCTGTACAAAATCGCGCACTCTGATACCCTCGCGCACTCACAGGCACCCACATGCACTCTGACACCCACAGGCACTCTGACACCCACAGGCACTCTGACACCCACAGGCACTCACACGCACAGGCACCCACAGGCACTCTCAAGACAGGCACTCACGCACACAGGCGCTCACGCACACAGGTGCTCACAGGCACTCGCGCTCACAGGCACTTGCGCTCACAGGCACTCGCACTCACACTCACAGGCACTCACGCACATAGGTGCTCACGCACACAGGTGCTCACAGGCACTCGCGCTCACAGGCACTCGCGCGCACAGGCACTCGCACGCACAGGCACTCGCACGCACAGGCACTCACACGCACAGGCACAGGCACTCACACGCACAGGCACAGGCACTCACACGCACAGACACAGGCACTCACATGCACAGACACAGGCACTCACACTCACAGACACAGGCACTCACACAGACACAGGCACTCACACAGACACAGGCACTCACACAGACACAGGCACTCACACGCACAGACACAGGCACTCACACGCACAGGCACAGGCACTCACACGCACAGACACAGGCACTCACACACACAGGCACTCACACTCACAGACACAGGCACTCACACTCACAGACACAGGCACTCACACAGACACAGGCACTCACACAGACACAGGCACTCACACAGACACAGGCACTCACACAGACACAGGCACTCACACTCACAGACACTCACACTCACAGACACAGGCACTCACACACACAGGCACTCACACACACAGGCACTCACACACACAGGCACTCACACACACAGGCACTCACACACACAGGCACTCACACAGACACAGACACTCACACTCACAGACACTCACAGACACTCACAGACAAAGGCACTCACACTCACAGACACAGGCACTCACACTCACAGACACAGGCACTCACACACACAGGCACTCACACAGACACTCACACTCACAGACACTCACAGACACTCACACTCACAGACACTCACACTCATAGACACTCACACTCACAGACACTCACACTCACAGACACTCACACTCACACTCACAGACACAGACACTCACACTCACAGACACAGGCACTCACACTGACACAGGCACTCACATAGACACAGGCACTCACACTCACAGACACAGGCACTCACACTCACAGACACAGGCACTCCCACAGACACAGGCACTCACACTCACAGACACAGGCACTCACACAGACACTCACAGACACTCACACTCACAGACACTCACACTCACAGACACAGGCACTCACACTCACAGACACTCACACTCACAGACACAGGCACTCACACAGACACAGGCACTCACACTCACAGACACAGGCACTCACACTCACAGACACAGGCACTCACACAGACACTCACACTCACAGACACTCACAGACACAGGCACTCACACAGACACTCACACTCACAGACACTCACAGACACAGGCACTCACACTCACAGACACAGGCACTCACACTCACAGACACACTCACAGACACAGGCACTCACACAGACACAGGCACTCACATTAGCACACACTTTATTACCAACACTTTTATTACTAACCATGCTGGCGGCGTTCCAGTGCATGGGGACCCTGGGGCTTCCCTGTGCGGCCCCCAGCACTTTGGACTAAGAACCATGCTGGCGGCGGTCCAGTGCATGGGGCCGCCGTGGGCTCCGCTATAATATTACTTCCGGCCGCTTCACTCTGCCGCTCGCTCTGCCAGTTCAATGCAAGCCACCGTCAGCCAATGAGAGGCCCGCAGGTGACGTCAGCGGCTTCTCATTGGCTGAGGGCTTGTATTGAGCTTACAGAGCGGCAGAGCGAGCGGCAGAGACAGTGAAGCGGCCGCAAGTAATGTTATAGCGGAGCCCGCGGCGGCACCATGCACTGGACCGCTGCCAGCATGGTTCTTAGTTCAAAGTGCTGGGGGCCGCACAGGGAAGCCCCGGGGGCCGCATGCGGCCCGCGGGCCGCGAGTTTGAGACCCCTGCTCTAGACTATGGCATAACAACGGGCAAAGTTAAAAAAAATCTGTGGATTACAATAAGCAGAAAAAAATCCATGACATCAGTAAAGTTTTCATAATTGTAATGTGTTATATCTGTATGAAGAAATGCAGACTGGTTACAAAGAGAGTGCTATGACAGCTCCTGTAAGGAACAGTATACAGTTTTCCATGACTTTTAAATGTATTCTGTGTATTTTTTCACTATTTTTTGAGAACTTACCATCCATGCCAAAAACAGAAACCAAATGCACTTACAGGACGCAGTCAGAGCCCAATTGTAGAGCAAGCTCAGCTGCTGGCTGATAAAATCACCTCTACCAGCAAGATGTGGGAGGCGACCTGCCATGCATACACTGGGCTTGCATATAGCACCATTCACACTGGTACATATGATGCAGAGTGTCTGAAAGCTACCCAACCGCTCCGCTGCCTGAGCATTGGGCCGCACAGTACGATGCCTCTGCACCACTAGATGAATGGCGCCCCTATGGGCCCAACTGCACCCTGGATGGATAAAAAAGTGCAAAAGTTTTTTATATGATAAATAAAAAACCTTTATAGATGGGATTTTGGTTCATGTGTTGGCCCAAGACATTTAAGCTGATGACCCACATCTTGCTGGTAGAGGTGATTTTATCAGCCAGCAGCTGAGCTTGCTCTACAATTGGGCTCTGACTGCGTCCTGTAAGTGCATTTGGTTTCTGTTTTTGGCATGGATGGTAAGTTTTCTGATGCTGCTTTTTTCTAGTAGTTTTTGTACAATTTTGTTAGGACTGGTGAGCATGGGATCCCTTGATCGTGGGTCATCAGCTTAAATGTCTTGGGCCAACACATGAACCAAAATCCCATCTATAAAGGTTTTTTATTTATCATATAAAAAACTTTTGCACTTTTTTATCCATCCAGGGTGCAGTTGGGCCCATAGGGGCGCCATTCATCTAGTGGTGCAGAGGCATCGTACTGTGCGGCCCAATGCTCAGGCAGCGGAGCGGTTGGGTAGCTTTCAGACACTCTGCATCATATGTACCAGTGTGAATGGTGCTATATGCAAGCCCAGTGTATGCATGGCAGGTCGCCTCCCACATCTTGCTGGTAGAGGTGATTTTATCAGCCTGCAGCTGAGCTTGCTCTACAATTGGGCTCTGACTGCGTCCTGTAAGTGCATTTGGTTTCTGTTTTTGGCATGGATGGTAAGTTTTCTGATGCTGCTTTTTTCTAGTAGTTTTTGCACTATTTTTTGAGCTCATAAAAATGCTGGAAAAAGTGCTATAAAAATTCTGGAAAAAATGTTCTTATTGTTTTGTAAAGAAACCAAGCTGTTGTTAATAAAGTTCAAACCAGAAGTTTACATACACTATATAAAAAGACACGAAGTCATGTTTTTCTCGCTATCTAAGGCCCCCTTCACATCACGTTTTGTTCCTGTCCATTGGGATCCTGTTTTTTGCAGGACCACACAGACAGGAACGGACAGTCCTGGATTTGTTAATCCGGATGCCATTTCTGTGTCACGATCCGGGATTTTGATGGATCCGGACACAGAAAGAGATGGGAGGAGCCGAGCCTGCAAAGCACAGGCAAGTGGTGTCAGGGCTGTTACATTGCGAAAGCAAAAGCAATGGTTAAAAATAAAAACTACATACTCACCTATCCGCCGAGTGTCCCGCGATGTGAGGCATTCACGTCCGATGGCTGCAGGACCTTAATCAGCTGACTGGGCAGGGTGGGGCAACCCGATCAATTAATTAGTTGATTATAATTAGTTAATAACACATAGAAGATGTAAAAATATAGGTGACATTCTAGTGAACAGACGAATGGTATCAGAAAGAACCTGGCTTGAAAGGAATCGCCCAATAGGGAATTATAAATGCGGTAACTGTAAGTTTTGTCGAAAACATATCACTATGAACCCTGTAAAAGTTGGCCATATCACGTATAAGGTTAAAGAGTTTATTTCTTGTAAGACGAGATCAGTAGTTTACGCAATCCTTTGTGAATGTGGTCGGTTTTATATAGGAAAAACTATTAGGTGTCTCTATGTAAGGTATAGAGAGCACGTAAAGTCGCTTGAGACAGGAGTGGGATCACCGAGAATCATTGAGCATGTGAGGAAAGAACATAAGGGAGATCCGTCTGTTTTAAGCTTTCTAGGACTGGAAAGGGTAGAAATGCCCCCAGCAGGAGGGAAGAAAGAAGCAGCTTGGATTATAAAGCTGAGAGCACAAGGACCGGCTGGTCTAAACGACAAAAATGATCTGTCTGTGTTTTTGTGATTAATGTTACTAATGAGCGGCAGTAGAAGTAAGGGCCCTTTCACATCAGCGTTTTTTGAAATTTGCGGCAGATGCGGTGAAAAAACCGCATTTGCCGCGATTACCGCATACCGGCTGCACTTGCGGCACGGTTGCGGTAAACGCCATACAAGGTATAGGCGGACTTGCGGCAGGTGCGGCAAGTGCGGTTTTGGCACTTGCGGCAGGTGCGGCCGCGAAAAAAAATGCTGTCAGCCGCGTTTTTTTTCGCGGCCGCACCTGCCGCAAGTGCCAAAACCGCACTTGCCGCACCTGCCGCAAGTCTGCCTATACCTTGTATGGCGTTTACCGCAACCGCGCCGCAACCGTGCCGCAAGTGCAGCCGGTATGCGGTAATCGGGGCAGATGCGTTTTTTTCACCACATCTGCCGCGATTTGAAAAAAAAAGCTGATGTGAAAGGGCCCTAAGAGGAATGGAAGGTATGTTATTTGAGCTTTTCCTACTGCAGATTCAATGCATTATAAGAAATAAGTCCCCTTATATAATTATATACTCCTCTCTCTCCCCTGGTTTAATTGTTAAACTTAGTATGCGATTGTTATAAATTTCTGAATATATGGAATGAATATATAGGATTAGGCGTTATTGCTATATGATTGTGACTTTTTGAGGTCTTTTTAAAGTATTTTAATGTTCATTTGCACTTTCTAGCACTGTCACTTTAAAATCTTGAAGCTGATTTTGCACTATTTATTGTTGTTGCCTGGTTACCAGGCAACTGATTACCATGAGGTCACAAGAGGTGGGTTTATAATGAGTAATGTACCCACCCATCTTTGAGGATGGTACCCGCAGAAGCACCAGCTGAGCGTGAAACGTTTGTTGTACCATCGGGGCTACCCGGTCCTCCTTCCTTTGCACCCCACCTGTAACACCCCTGTGATGCATTAAATGGAATGAGCACTTTTATCCTGTGTGCAGCCCTACTCTTTTTCTAAACTGGAAGTGACATACCGGCAATGCAATCGCATGGGGACAGTAGTAGAGACTCCTCTTGGATGGAGGGGTGAAGGGAATGGAGGCTGAGCTACCAAAATGCATTAGGAGGGGGAGAAGAATCAGATATAGAAAATAAAATTAGAACTGCAAACATGGCATTGGCCGCTAGAGGGAGCCAAAGCATTTCAAATGAAAGGAAAGTCTCCTACCTCACTGGAAATACACAATTATGATTTCTACAGCTATAATAATTAATAACAAACATTATGCAAAAAACAAACATTTGGAAATGAACTGGATGTCAGAGACAGAACAATTAATATTTGCCAAATGCCAGAATAATCAGAGAAAGAATGTTTTAAGACATTTTGATTACTTCCTGCAATGTCAAAAGTTTAAGTACACTAGGATTACTATGTCTTTAACCCCTTCACCACCCAGCCTGTTTTGACCTGACTGACCTGGACATTTTTTTCAATTCTGACCAGTGTCCCTTTATGATGATATAACTCTGGAACGCTTCAACGGATCCTAGCGATTCTGAGATTATTTTTTCGTGACATATTGGGCTTCATGTTAGTAGTAAATTTAGGGCAATCATTTTTGCGATTATTTGTGAAAAAAAACAGAAATTTATCAAAAGTTTGAAAATTTAGCAATTTTTTATTTTTGAATTTTTATTCTGTTAAATCAGACTTAAATCACAAAAAATAGTTAATAAATAACATTTCCCACATGTCTATTTTACAACAGCACAATTTTGGAAACACATTTTTTTTTGTTAGGAAGTTATAAGGGTTTAAAGTTCATCAGCAATTTCTAATTTTTTTAGCAAAATTTACAAAACCATTTTTTTTAGTGACCACATCACATTTGAAGCCCCTTCGAGGGGTGTACATGGCAGAAAACACCCAAAAGTGACACCACTCCAAAAACTGCACCACTCAAGCTACTCAAAACTACATTCAAGAAGATTATTAACCCTTCAGGTGCTTCACGGGAACTAAAGCAATTTGGAAGGAAAAAAATAAACATTTTAATTTTTCCAACAAAAATGTTATTTTTTTTTTTTTTTTGTAAATCAATTTTTATTGGGTTTTCAAACATATTCAAGACAAACGTACAAGCCAGTATCGACCAAACAGGTAGAGTAACAAACTTCGTGACCTATTAACACAACTGGGTAGAGTTACATGAAATCAAGTTTCTAGAAATTCAAAATTGTTAAACATCTAGGTCTCACGCAAACAAAAATGTTATTTTAGCCTCAATTATTGCATATTCACAAAGGTAAAAGCTCAAAAAGGGCCCTAAAATTTGTTGTGCAACTTCTGCTGAATACGCCAATACCCCATAGGTGGTAGAGAATCACTGTTTGGGCGCCCGGCAGGGCTCAGAAGGGAAGGAGCGCCATTTGACTTTTTGAATGGAAAATTATCTGCAATCATTAGCGGACACCATGTTGCATATGGAGAGCCTCTGTGTGCCTAAACAATGAAGCTTCCCCACAAGTGACCCCATTTTGGAAACTAGACCCCCACGGAACTTACCAAGATGCATAGTGAGCACTTTGAACATCCAGGTGCTGCACACATTGATCTGTAAGAATGAAAAAGTACATTGTTCACAAAAATGTTCTTTTAGCCTCAAAATTTTCATTTTCACATGGGCAACAGGATAAAATGGATCCAAAAATTTGTTGAGCAATTTCTCCAGAGTACACCGATACCTCATATGTTTGGGCGCACGGCAAGGCTCTGAAGGGAAGGAATGATATTTTGGAACACAGATTTTGATGGCACGGTATGTGGGTGTCATGTCCTGTTTGGAGAGCCCCTGATGTTCCTAAACAGAATAAACCCCCACAAGTGAAAACATTCAGTTCACGGTCACGGGGAGCCCTGGTGACTTAGCGAGTGATGTCACCACTCCCCTGTGGCAGTCTCAGATTGCTGTGGGTGATGTCAGTCACCGAGTCCCTGCGGTCAGTGTGATCGCAGACTCTGCAGGGAGAGGACGCTTGTTCTCTCCCTGCAGACTCTGGATGAAGAATCGTGGAGGGTTATCTGAGAGTAATAAAGATGGAGTTGAGATGTTTGTTTTTTTGATCTAATAAAATTATTTTTCTCTGAGTGTTGCGTATTATTTACTATTTACTAGAGATTCCTTTTTTTTTTTAAATCATTTGATTTTTATTAATAAACAAATTAGCAAGAGATAACAGAGACAGACAATGTAAGTGAAAACAACACCATCAAAGCCCCAAATGGGGCCATGAGGGGTACATCATAATAGGGGGAGAAGGGGGGAAGAGGGTAGGTACAGAGGAGAGGGGGTTAGGAGGGGGAAAAGATCTAACAGATCAAAACAGAAATCAAGTTAAACAATAGGCAGGATACAGGAGCAAATCACAGAAGTACAACCTACAATAAGGACCCCCATAAGTGACAGCGGAGAACTTCATGTGGAAGAAATCAACATCAGAAATTTGAAGGCGGTAGTGGCACCGTGTTGTGTGGGGATGATATCCAGGGATCCCACCAGTTCAAAATACTGTTTCTGCGAGTTTGATCATGAGCAAGCTTCACCTCATATGAGAAATGCTGGTTTAAGCGTGCTATGACTTCAGGCATTGTGGGAAGGTTAGGGGAACGCCAGTGAGAGGCAATGGTGAGTCCGCATTGAGGGCCGCATGTCCCAAGACTTCGTGCCACTGTTCTAAGGGGGCTGTGAAAGCTAGTCTGGATTCCCATCTAAGCATGTATGGTAATTTGACATTAGCCTTGATGGCGAGAAGTTCCTTGTAGATGATAGATACCCCTCGGCTAGTGGGAGACACCTGCTTGAACATAGCCTGCAGAGGAAGGCTGATCATCGAAAGGTCACAGTCGGGAAAGGACACAGAACGGATAAAGTGAGAGAGGCGTAAGTGGTCAAAAAGGCAGGAGACAGGGAGGGAGTGCTTGGTTTGTAGTATAGGGAAGGGCAGGATCCGTTTGTCTCGTAGGATATCTCGGAGCATGGAGACACCCCTTATCCTCCACGGCAAGAGCGAGATCTCTGTCATCAGGTTTTCGACTGCCTTAAGAGAGATGTAATAGTATAGGAAGGGGAGGTGAGAGCGCGCCAGTGTGGTCCAGAGAGACAATATCGCTCGGGAAGAAAGAAGGGTATCAGGGGGGGAGTGAGGTTTAAGGAGATTCGTCTCGAGAAGGAGTCTGGCAGATCCACAAGGAGCATGGAAAGATTCCAGCTGAAGCCATAGAGATTGGGGAGAATTTGCCCAATAAATTTTGGCTATATCAAGAGAGACGGACGTGTAATAGGCCAAAATATCAGGGAATCCCACTCCACCGGATTTATATGGAAGAGTGAGTGTTGACATCGTAATTCTGTGTAATTTACCGCTCCAAATGAAACCAGCCAGAGCCGCCTGAAACAGATTGAGAAATTTACGAGGAAAACGAAAAGGGATGCATCTCAGCAAGTACAATATTTTGGGAAGGGCCATCATCTTTACTAGATGAATTTTAGCCATCCAAGATAGTTGTAGAGTGGAATAATGAGAAAACATGGTTTTTAGGTCAGATAGTAAGGCTTCGGAGTTAGTTCTAAACAAACGCTTTGTAGGTGTGATATGTATACCTAAATATTTAAATCCGTTCGGGGACCAAAGGAAAGGGAACCTGTCACGGAGGGATTGTTGCAGCGAGGAGGGAACATTAACGGGAAATATCGCTGACTTGGTGAGGTTCAATTTATAGTAAGAAGCTTTAGTAAAGTCTGCTAGAACTGACATGAGAGATGGGATCGATGTTTCTAAGTGAGTGCAGGAAAGAAGGACATCATCTGCATATAGAGATATCCTGTGGTCTATTGGGCCAACTGTAATGCCCTTAAGGGCAGGATGGGTACGAATAATAGCTGCTAACGGTTCCATCACAAGAGCGAACACTAGAGGGGAGAGGGGGCAACCATGACGGGTTCCATTCGAGATGTTGAAAGCAGAGGAGGTGAAACCGCCTGCTTTGACAACTGCAGAAGGGAAGGAGTATAAAGCCATAATGGCCGATTTAATGTTGCCCAAGATTCCAAATTTCTCCAGGACCGCGGCCAGGAACCCCCAGTGCACCCGATCAAAGGCTTTTTCAGCGTCCAAAGAGATGAGTGCACCGGGGGCGCCTCTCCTCTCCATTATCTCCAAGAGATAGGAGACTCTCCTTGTGGCATCTCTCGCTTGTCTACCAGGGATGAAGCCTACTTGGTCCAGAGCGATCAAGGGGGGTAGTACGGTCTTAAGACGGTCCTCCAGCAGCTTAGAATAAATTTTAAGGTCACAGTTTAGAAGGGCAATAGGGCGATAGCTACCCGGTTGGGCGGGGGGCTTATCTGGTTTAATGATGGTTGAAATTGAGGCAGCTAGACCCTCAGGTTTAATCGTTCCCTCCCGTTGCCAGTGTTGAAACAATCGAAGAAGATGTGGGGTGAGAAGCGGAGCAAAAGTGTTCGGACCAGGGGCCGAACGTTTCTTGGAGGAATGAATTACCGACAATCTCCTCTTGAGAGAAGGGTTTGTTTAAGAAGCTTTGCTGTTGAGGGGAGAGAGCGGGAAGGGCGGCCCATGAGAGGAAGTCCTGAATAATCTCTGGGGTAGGCTGAGAGGTATTGGGGTCCGAGCACAGATTATAGAGCGATTGGTAAAATTTTTGAACTGGTCCGCGATCTCAATAGGATTGCGAACCGTGTCACCACGAGGAGAGATCACATGTGAGATTCTGCTTTTCAGTTCAACTCTACGAACCCTGCGGGCTAAGAGTGCTCAAGCCCTATCGCCCATGGCATAATATCTTGATTTGTTGTTTTTGAGAAGGTGCTCTACTTTAGCAAGAAGGAGCGTGCATAATTGATTTCTGGTAATAAAAAGCTCAGACAGGGTAGCAGGATTGGAGTGAACGAGAAGAGACTGTTCTAGTGACTTAATTTTAGCAATAAGGGATTGTGTCGAGGCTTCATACAGTTTCTTGGAGTAAGCCTCCAATTTAATAAGATGTCCGCGGATAATCGCTTTGTGCGCAAACTACAGTGAATCCACGGCAATTCCTCCCACATCATTCAATTCAGTCGCATAGGTGAGCCGAAATGGCGTCACAGTTAGCTGTGAAGGACAAGAGGCGCTCATTCAAAGTCCATTGAGACAGAGGGAGGGGAGGCATCGCGTCACGTAAGGCTAGTTGTATAGGGGCGTGGTCCGACCAGGTAATGACGTCAATGTCAGATGACAAACAGTGGGAAAGTAAGGAGTCGCTGACCAAAATAAAATCAATGCAGCTAAACGTTTTAAATCTGGGTGAAAAGAAGGTGTAGTCACACTCCTCCGCATGTAAAAATCTCCAAATATTGTGTAAACGGAAAGAGAAGATTGTAGGGGCTAGGTCTGTTCGGAAGTCAGAGGGAGCAGAGCAGTCAAGTGATTAATTCAAGGGGGCGTTAAAGTCACCTGCTATAAGGCTGTGTCCGATTAAAGCTGAGGCCTGAGAATCCAGCAGAGACCTAACAAAGGAGGCTTGACGAGAGTTAGGGGCATATACAGACATCATAGAATTCAACACATTATCCAAACGGCAGATAACCAAAACAAACCTACCCTCAGGATCAGAGACTGAGTTAACTAGTTCAAAATTCAGGCTGGAGCGGAAACAAATTGCAACACCTGCTCTTTTGCTTAAGGCATTAGCAAAGAACTGGTTGGGGTAGAAGGGCGAGGCCACCCTGTGGTTGTCTCCTCCGAGAAGGTGAGTCTCCTGTAAATAAACTATGTCAGGATGGGTCTTGCAGAGCTGATCCCGAAAAAGAGCTAGTTTCTGGGGGGAGTTCAACCCATTAACATTCAATGATAAAGTGGTAATTGGCATGGTTAAAGCATAAACACACTGCAAGTTTCATATCTCGAAGAAGGATCATAAACATCATATCAGTTATCCTGTTTATCAAGGGCTCAGAAATAATAAATTCACTGTTAGAGAGATGGAGGGAGTGGGAAATAGGGGAGGAAAGACTAGGAGGAGCAACAAGTAAAAAGAAAGGCATTAAGCAGGTAAGGTAAAGGAAAGAAGAAGAAGTGTAAAGGAAGGCGGCAGAAAAAGTTACCAAATTTGGAAAGGGTTCTCAATTCGGAAGGGAGAACCCAAAGCGAGAAAACACGCTCTTAGGGGCTAAATTCCCAGAAAGAAAGAAGTATAGAGGACACCGAAGCGATGTAGAATTAGGAGCAGAAGGGAAAGATCGGAGAGTGGCTGCTGAATGAAATGGTGAAAGGAAATAAAGAAAGAACGAAAAGAAGAAAGGACAAGACAAAGAAAGAGAAGGGGCGAGAGAAGGAGAGAGAAACGCAGAGAGAGCAGCGGGATCAGGGGGGGAAAATAGGGAGGGAAAGGAGGTCAAGCAAAGGTGGAAAGACAAGAGATAAAAAGGAAGAAAGGAGAGGAGAGAAAAAGAGAAAGGGGTCAAGGTAAAAGAAGAGCGTAGTAGAGACAAAAAGTGTAGTGAAGAGTAGAGTCTGGGAATAAAGTACAGGCCCAGGAATTAGATCCCAGAGCAAATTATATCACATAGGAGATCTTCAGCGGATTCCGACGTTCAGGCGACACCCCATTCCGCGTCTATTTTCTTTCTTCGGGGAGCCGCATCGTCTGAGCGTCCCGGGTGAGGGTGCGAATGATCCAGTGGCGTCGCATCAGGGAGTAAGTTCCAATCAGATAGCAGACGTTCCGCATGCGATGGCAAGTGGCAAACGTGAGTAACATCGTTTTTACGCACAATAAGCTTCGCAGGGTGTCCCCACATATATGAGATCTCGTTGTCTCGCAGGATAGAGGCTTAAAGGGATCCTGTCACCCCCAAAACACCTGTAAACCTATTAAAACCTGTCCCTAGAGCATATTAACACTATCCCTACACTCTTTTTACCTCCTAAATGCAGTAAGTGACATTGAATAAAAACGTTTTATAAGTACCTGATTAGTGATGATAATGAGTGACTATCTATTCATAGTCACTCATCAAGACTGCCCCTCTGCTTCATATCACGCCTATTCAGGCGTGATCGTCAGCCTAGATTCAAATTGCCGCCTCCCTGCCGTGCCCTGTCTCGTCCGAGGCTGCAGTGTGGCTGGTGACGCGATCCGCGTCATTCCCGGCGCCTGGTGACGTATTTAGACCGGCGCCGCGCTGTTAGCTTCAAAATGCGCACTGCGCATGCGCATTGGGCATGCGCAGTGCGCATTTTGAAGCTGACAGCGCGGCGCCGGTCTAAATACGTCACCAGGCGCCGGGAATGACGCGGATCGCGTCACCAGCCACACTGCAGCCTCGGACGAGACAGGGCACGGCAGGGAGGCGGCAATTTGAATCTAGGCTGACGATCACGCCTGAATAGGCGTGATATGAAGCAGAGGGGCAGTCTTGATGAGTGACTATGAATAGATAGTCACTCATTATCATCACTAATCAGGTACTTATAAAACGTTTTTATTCAATGTCACTTACTGCATTTAGGAGGTAAAAAGAGTGTAGGGATAGTGTTAATATGCTCTAGGGACAGGTTTTAATAGGTTTACAGGTGTTTTGGGGGTGACAGGATCCCTTTAAATGTGCGTCGCAAAGCAAGAGTACCTGGAGATAAGTTGGAAACACAGCGATGTTGGTAAAGCGGTCCGGGAGAGCTGTTTTTTTTCCGAAGCGCTTGAAGAAAATCTTCTTTGGCCTCAAAAAATGAATCTTCGCTAATACGTCTCGGGGAAGCTCAGCACGCACACCTGCAGGTTTTGGGACTCTGTGGATGCGATCGATTTTGAGATCACGTTTATCTAAGTCAGGGAGAACTTCCATCATAAAGTCCTGTAACAGGGGTCTAAGATCAGAAGTAGAGATCGCTTCTGCGATGCCCCTCAGACGCACGTTGTTTCGGCGATGCCGATCCTCTAGGTCGGAATTTTTTGCTTGGACCTTAGTCATCATCTGCTGCAACTGCTCGTGATCGTATAGGAGAGAGTTGTGGGAGTTAATGAGCTCAGCCACTTTATTTTCAAGATGGTCTGTGCGGGTAGATAGTTTTGTTTCATATAGCTTTACCTAGAAAGACTTAAGGTACCGTTACACACAGAGATATCTGTGCAGACATTGCTTGCAACTCACTGGTTGCAGTGAAATTATGGACACATTGTTCCATTTTGTTGCTGTGTACAAATGTAACAATGTGTCCATGATTTTGTGGCGCCCCACTACGTAGGTGTTACAAAAGGGGTACTACACCCAGAAAAGCGGTGTAGTCACCCCACTGCAATTGGAACAATGGTCACTAGATGGAACCCTAGAGCTGACACCCACACACTAGAGTAGTAGGTGGGAGGGACCCCGGGAGGAAATAATAATAGCCTCTAGACGGAACCAGTGAGCTCAGTCGGAGTTGGAGGAAAGATGAACGGAGGCTCCGCGGTGAGCTAGTTCAAAGAAGGAAAACAGGTACCGGAGCCTGTCACTGTGAGATCCTACACGGCTCACAGAGAATCCGAAGTACGGGGATATTATAGATACAGCCCCAGTCTCCTGAGTGAGTCAAGAAAAGGGAGCCAAAAGATAGGAGCAGAGGCCACTGCTTAGCTTAAGAGAAGGTTGTCCCGGAGACCGCAAAGGAGAGAGAGAGAGAGGAAGAAACGCAGCTGGAGATCCGATCATCTTTAGGAATCAGACTTCACCACCACTGGGAGGCAAGGAAAGAAGGAAAAAGAAAGGAACATAAGAAGGGATCCATCTAACGGCCAGAAATTCCATATGCAGCATCCGTTGCATTTGCCATTATACCATCTACTGCACTGCTGAACTGTATGACGTTGGCGAAGTTTTCAGTAAAGCTACCCGGTGAAGTGAAGTTTTGATTCTGCTGCATCCTTTCTATATAAACTGTTTTATTATAGAATCACTGCCCCGGAGGATCCAGTCCCGCCTGCGGGGACTAATCCATCTAAGCCACAATACCATCGACCACCGGAGGACTGTGGCGGCGCTGGCGGGCATCACCAGACTCAGCAGGTGGCGTCACGAAGACAAATTGTAAATAGCAGACCTTCCATATTTAATTTAGCTGACCCCCAGGGCCACGGCCTCGGGAAGCCACCCATTACATCCCAGACAGACCCAGAAGCCACCTGAGAGCCGAGTACCCGAACCCTGGGTGCGCGTCAATTTCACTGCAACCAGTGCGTTGCAAGCAATGTCTGCACAGATATCTCTGTGTGTAACGGTACCTTAAAAAACTTCAGTATTTCTAGTTAACAATCTGCCAGTCCCCCTCCTTAATCTGCTGTGCAATTGTGTTTTCTGGCATATTATAGATACATTGCAAAATATATTACATATGCATTTGGGCTGTTCAAAAGAGTAAAATGAGGTCTCAATGGGCTATAAGTTGGTGTATTAAATAATTACTTCGCATAGCAGCCTACATTTATCTTCTGTTTTGACTAGTGATATATTACCATATCAATCATGTGGCTTTTTGAATATGCACAAAATATGTCTTACATTGCACAATTTCTTGGAAAAAGAAATTCAAGATTGTTTCACTGAGCAAACAAACATGTGCCCAGGTCTCACCTGTTCCATCTCATCTGTGCTTGTTTGTTATGGAATTACATTACCACTTCTACTGCCGGGTACAATTGTCTTGAGGCATTTTGTGTTTAGTCTGAGACAAATTGTTCCATTTTACCACAAAGACGTGAAAATACTGTGCCGAAGCAAAAACACACAGAGCAAGCTTAAAACATCAAATAAATGATTCCAATATGTGCTGTGGAGCTTTGTGATGAATTTCAACATATTACTTTGGAGGAAATGTATTCAGGGTATGCATGCAGAAGGAAGATATTCCTCTTTTATGTAAGTATAATAAGACAGGTGTTTTTTTTTAGATTAGTTCTTAAGTCTAAGAAATGGCACCACTCTTGTCATTAGGTTGTTTTTGGTATTACAGCTCATGTTGACAGCAATTCTTGGTGGGGCTTGAAGTTCATTAAAGGATATGTCTACTACTTTTTTTGATTGATGGCTTATTCTTAGGATAGGCTGCCAATGTCTGATCGGTGGATGAATTTAAGTGAAAAGATATGTATAGGGAATATGTGGCGCCCCCGTGGTTTGGTCGCCACAATGGTACTGCACCTAGCCAATAGGTGTAGTATCATGCTCGCAGGTAAGATGGGAAAATTTTGCTCAGACCCCCAACACACAATAAACATTATCCAATCTCCAAACCAGGGAGATGCTAGGTGAAAGAGACTCACTTATAGAGCAGTCCCCATCTGCTAGCTGGAGGGAGGAGTTATGTTAGGGGTGTGGAGCTAGTGAGTAAGAGAGGAAAGAGCAACAACATGGCGAGGAGAAGGAGTGAATTCCTGGAGAAGTCGGCAGCTGGGGAGAGAGCAGGACTATGCTCTGGTCAGCCGCGAATCTCCAGTCCCGAGGACCCCGAATTTACAACCAACCATACAGGTCGGGTAGAGGAACTAGCTGCACAGGGGTACCAGCCCCAATTCGGCCTGGATATCTTTAGGACCAGCAACTGGAGGTCACTGAGTTTCTTGTACAGTGGCTACCACCGTGTACTCTCCCAGGGTGAAGGAACTGTAGAGCGGCAAGACGACTTGCAAGGCAGTCGCTCGCAAGACCCGCAGTCACCTGCCTTTGGGACTTGTAAACACAAAGACACTAGGAAGGAAAGGAGTGAGGTGTCAGACAGTAAAGGGCAGCAAGGAAAGCCATACTCCCTGTGTCTCAGCAGAGTGGACCTGGATTACTTGTGAGCTGATCAGGCTGCAAACTTAGTGAATACAGTGCCCCCGGCTGGGGTGGGTCAATACTGAACTATAAGTGATGGTACCTTTACACGCCGGTACCGAAGGTTAGAAACCACTGGGTGTCGGAGACAATTGTACCTTTTACCTTCAAAACACAGCGAGGCAGTGGCGTGTAATTCAGGTAGCACCGTCCTGTCTCTTTGGATACCTGTCTTTCAGCCTTGCTCAAAAACAAGCAGGTATAAACCCTATGGTAGCGGCGTGTAATCGGGGCACAGGTACGGTATTTGAGTTACCTGGGGCGTGTTACAGCGTCATGTATACCACGCCCCATCAGCTTTCATTGGTGGGGAGTACTGTGTACCCATTGGCTGTCCCTGTACATGGCGGCATATTTAACGAGATGACCAGTCACTACACATTTACTATAGCGTCATGTATTAGCCAGCCTCCCTGCGCTGGCTGGCCAATCATGATGTTATTGCTTTGTCCAATCACCGTACGAGCGTCTTGTAATCCACAACTCTGGCACGCCTATGTGTTGTCCCTGCGGCCCCAGGTCCTCCCATATTCCCTTGTGGTAGCGGCGTGTAAATCAGGGAAGGTGCTACACAAAAGGTAACCTGCGGCACCCGTCGGTGCTTCCAGGGATCGAAAAAACCTACTGTGGAGCACCTTGTAGCGGCGTGTAATTGCGGTATCGGGTACCGTTGATACGCGCGCGTGCAAGTGCGACACCTGGTGGTTTCTAACCTTTGGTAGCGGCGTGTAAAGGTACCATAAAGGTGCCCGGTAAGAACTGCAAGAACCTTGTGTCTGTTTATTCCTTCCTGTACCTTCACCTACTACAACCAACAACATCACTACTTCACTTTCACTATATCCCAGGGGCCCGCTCTATCTAAGGGGAGTGTTCCATCTAGCTGCCAGACCATCTACCCCCTGTGGACTACTATATGCGGCGTTGGTCATTGCTGACCAGAAACCTAAGCTTTTGTCATAACAAAAACTATAAACGTTTCTCCTTTAATTTTTCCCTTTTTCAATGACTATTCATGACTACGACTTCCAGGGAGGCCACCGTGACATTCCCTGAACTGTTGAGCCCTGGAGAGTCGAGTACCCTGGCCCCATGACTGCTGCAGATACACGACCCTTGTTCTGTCCCCATCTGACGGCTGTAAATCTAAGCGCTCTAATTACCAGTCCCTTAGATAATTGTATGCTCAGCACTTACCCCATCAAGGGCAACAGACAGTTTTCAACTTGATCGCCACGGCAGCTGTAGTAAGACAGGAGAACACTGTAGTTTTCTTCCAAATCTTGTATTAGTCACAATAACGATAGGTAAAAAGGATTAATCTGTACAGGGGTATACACATGTGTCTTGAGCAATGGCTTCTGCAGACTAACTGGGGAAGAAGGGGGGACATCCTGTACAGACACAACTAAGGCAGCAACTTAGGGTCAAACTTAGTAGACAGTCTAATCTACCTGGTAACAACAAAGAATTATTGATTGGAGGAAATATATACAATACAGAGAATAGGCATTACAGGTTGTTCCCATTCGTGGGACACAACACTCCCCGTCTGAAATCGTCTGATTTCAAGTCCTGTGTAACGTTAGGAGTCGTCTCTGTCCTCCACGTTATAAAACCTGTAATGAGAAGGGACATGAACACAAAATGCAAACAATAATGCAGTATTCAAGTCTATACATGCAGTGGAATGTGGTCCTTAAATGCAAATGGAAAAAATAGAAAAAAAAAAAAGAAAATTTAGTCCATATTCAACAAACCCATCTTCGGATTGGGGAAGCCGCAACATGCCAACTCTTCCACCAACCCAACAATCCAGCGGTAAGGTCCTAGTTCGAAGGAAAGGTTGCGAGTTCAGTAGGACACCAACAGTTAAGTGCCCTAGTACAGCAGGGGTAGGGGGAGGTGCTCCCCCGTGGCACAGTCCAGCGACAAGTTCAGTTCAAGTGACTCCTGCTTGGAGGAGCCACCAGGCGATGCACTTGGACTGAATGTCAGCATGCACAATGGCTGACCAGTTTGGAGAGTGTCCAGGGGGTGGGGCCTCAGCTTCAGTGCTGACACCTGGGACACATGGTTTCAGCTGAAGGTTGGTCTGAGTCTTATTCTCCACTCAGCTAGTTGGAGGTTAGTAGAGATGAGATGCCACTGTTCAGGTGTGGCTCTCTTGGCTCCAACTGTTAGCGCAACAGCACTGAGTTCTAGCCTTGGTACGGTGCATGCAAGTTTTGAAGTGGACTTTAGCTTGTTCAGGATGAAGCTGCGACGTACCTTGCTGCTGGTTTCTGACGTACTCTTGGAGGCTGCTGCAACTGTAACCTTTGTAGACATGTCATAAGAAACATGGATTTGACTCTTGGTGACAGCTAAAAGAGTCCTTGCAGAACCACGGTGCAAGACTTGGAGTCACTGTATGACCATTAGAGACTTCTTCTCTGTCGCCCACCTGTGTTGTCTCTGCGATGGTGACGTAGTGTTTCTGTTGATGCCCTCAAAGGCAAGGTGTCCCAGCGGTACCCTGTCTTGAACTGTGGTGGGTGTCCTGAACCCAGGAGGATCTTGGATGCTGTTTTCAACAGGCGAGACTCCTCGTTTCGTAGCAAGTTTGTTACAGGGCGAAACCTGGAAGGTGAACGTGTCTTGTTCGATGTCCAGTGGTGCGCTAAGGTTACGTTGCGTGGAGAGAACGCTAGCACCTTCAGTAAGAGGTGGGCTGTCGAGAGAGGGGCCCTTACTCTGGGCACTGAAGTCTAGCATGGTTTCGGCTTGACCAGGTTTGTGATAGAGATAGGCTTCACAGTTTGGGAACTTAGCAGTTGTTTGCTGCGGGTCCCTTGGCAACTCGGTCTTTGCAGGAAGAGAGGGTGAGTCGTTGACCTGGTTTGCGGGGTAGAGTGTTGTTGACTCAAGGTTGTCGTCTTGAAGACAAAACAGGTTTGGGTTAGCAGGTGGTTGTTCTTTCCACCTAGTGTCCTTTGGCTTCTCCCTTACCCAGAAGTGATGTGGGTACGGCAGAAAAGACACGTCGTGGTCGTCTGATGTGATGACGGTTTTGTAAGACGTGAGGTTGTTTGACTTCTTTGTCTGGTCGCTACAGACGTCACCGATGATGACCCAGCCTAGCTCGAGGCACTGAGCGTATGGTTCATCAAGTTGACCAAAGATTTGTAGGTGCGCCTTGTGCAGTCATGATGTCTCTGCCGAGGAGAATTAAGAAGTCTGCCTTGTTGTCAAGGGCCGGTATCTCGTTGGCTATGTTTTTGAGGTGAGGGAACTGAAGAGCCGCTTCTGGTGTTGGTATTTCTTCCCTGTTGAAGGGTATTTGGTTGCACTCTGTGAGTGTTGGAAGTGGTATCTCCTTAGAGCTGGAGGGAGAAGTTATTATGAGGCCACTGGCCCTTTTTCCAGTGGCTTCTGTCACGCCGCTTCAGGTGCCCAAGGTGTAGGAATAGGTGTTTCCCTTTTAAGTCAAGCAAATTGAAGAGTTCTGACCTGGCCAGTGATTTGTTGCTCTGGTCGTCCAGGCTGACGTACACCTTGACTGCCTTCTCTGGATGACCTTCAGGATACACCTTTGCCAGGCAAATCTTGGCGCAGGACTTGTCGCGAAGACCTTCTCCACAAACCTTGGTGCAGGATGAAGATACTGCAAGATGGTTAGTTGCCTTGTCTGTACTATCCCCGCCATTGCCTGTGGTGGGAGAAGGCGTAGACGCTGAGTCAGGTTGTGACGGATGGAGCGCTTGTACGCAGTCTTCGCTGTCGCACTCTATACACTTGATGGTGATGACACAGTCCTTAGCAATGTGTTCGGTGGAAGCACAGCACCTGAAGCATACTCCAAACGTCTTTAAGAGTTCCTTTCGTTCTTGAAGTGGTTTCTTCCTGAAGCCGATACATTTCTTCAGAGGATGCGGCAGTTTGTGGATAGGACACTGGCGGTTCGGGTCTTCTACCTTCTCACCTTCACTGCCCTTGTCTGGCGCTGATGTCGGTGAAGGCAGAACTTCAGTCTTTTTTGCAGACACCGGACAGCTGCGGTTTTTGTCATGAGAGTGTGAACTCTCGTACTTGGGAGATGACGCAGGTCCACTGGGTTCTTCATAACGGAAGCTGGGGTCGTTTTTATACTCTGCAATCTCCTTGATGAAGTCGCAGAAGAAGGAGAATGGAGGGAAGGAGACTTGGTATTGTCTCTTGTAGTTTGACCCTCGTGTGGTCCATTTTTCTTGGATGTTGTATGGCAACTTGGCAACAATGGGTTTCACCCCACGAGCGGTGTCCAGGTAGCTGAGGCCAGGTAGATGTGTGTCTGTCTTGGCCAGCTGGAGCTCGGACAGCAGGTCGCTGAGTTCCTGGTACCTTGAAGCATCCTTGCCAGATATTTTGGGAAAGTCATATAGTTGTTTAAGTAGAGCATCTTCGATAGCTTCAGGACTGCCGAACCCTTTCTCTAGTCTGTCCCATGCGGTTGCGAGACCAGTTATTGGGTCGGTGATGTAAACGGATTTGAGCTTCTTGATTCTCTCCGTAGACTGTGGGCCTAGCCACCTGAGTAGCAGATACAGCTCTTCAGCAGCGGTAATGCCGAGGTCACTGATTGCAGTTTTGAAGGTACACTTCCACCCTCTGTAGTTTTCGGGCTGGTTGTCGAACCTTGTGAGACAGGTGTTGATCAGTTCTCGGTGTATAATGTACCTCACTAAGTCGGACAGGTCTGTTCTTTCTGACCTTGGGGGCACATTCGCTGACTGAGTGATGCTGGTTGCATAGTTCATAGCTTCTTGTTTCGGGAACATGGGAAGGAATGGAGTGGCATAGGCGTTTAGACCAGCAACTGGTGTGGTGTGAAGGGTCCTTGTTGTATGCGGGGCCGGAACTACACAGTTGTCTGGACTGTGGTGACTAACCGGCATGTTGGGTTGCATGTGGACACTGCCACACGGGGGTTGCTGAGGTGCAGGGTCGGGCTGTGCACTGAAGTGTGAAAGTGGTTCAGATTTGAATGTCTGAGGAGTGTTGGACTGACCAGTGAAGCTGGAAGCTGCAGGCGGATTGGCATCTTGATGATCTGAAGAAGTGTTTTCGCCAACGGAAATGTTGGTTTCAATCGGCGGTTCGCTGGCTTGGCTCAGCACATAGTCTTTTGTGGGCTTAAGGGGTTCTTCTGTCTCAAGTTCGTAAGCGCTGATGCTGCCTCCTTGGCTCCCAGCTAGAGCTTGTTCGAAGACCTTTAGCCTTGCCATGGCTGCCGCGTGTTCACATTCCCTCTGCAGGACTTCGACTTCTGCCTTTTTACGTGCAGTCTCTGCTTCCATCTCCACTTCCTCTGCTTCGATGTCTGCCCTCTTGCGTGCAGTCTCTGTTTTCTTACGTGCTGATTCGACGACTGCACTCGTTTCTATCTCTGCTTTTCTTTGAGCAAAGACGGCTTGTACCTTCATGGTTTCTACTTCAATGCACGCTTTTATAAGCTGCTCACTGAGGGTTGAGTACTTTGATGAGCCTGATTTGAGCGAGTGCCTTGAGCTCTTAACAGACCTGGACTTGTGAGATGCCACTTCTGACGTTTGCATCATTTTTGCTTCATTTTTGCTTCAATCTGGTTTATGATGTCACGTACGGTGCACTCTCGTTCAGCATCGAGCTGTTGGAAGTCCTGGAGTTTTTTTAGAGACTCAGACGTGTTTACTTTCAGCAGGGTAAATATGTATTTTTTGCAAGTGTTCTTTTAAGACTGGTATGCGGAGTACAGTTGTTCTAGGGCTCCCTCTGGTGGTAGCTCATGAGCACCTGGCACAGATAACACAGTGACTTGTTTTATCACTCTTTGCCAAAGTAGTGTTATGTGGATAAGCAGTTCACTTCTGGCTATTTCTAAGTTCTCTTTAACTCTCCAAGTTGGTTTGGTTAAACTTTTAGGTCTTTCACTATGAGTAGACTGAGAGTCTATCATTTCTCCTTGTTGATTCAAGATGGGCAGTGAATGAGAGCTTTGCATCTCAACAATTGTGCACAGGATTGCAAGGGTGGGGGCTTTCTACTCCTGGTTGTCAGGGAAACCGATGACAAAGTATCAGTTCTGTGCTTATAGAATCTATGCAGGCTGTATTGCAAGTCTATTCACTGCAGCCTGACAATAGTTTATAGAGGATCACTTCTCAGGCAGGATTTATAACCTGTATACTGTTCTTGGTGACACGTTATTCTCTTCACTGAGCTTGTTTCTGTTTGCAGGCTCATGTAGACTGCTGTACAGTTATGCTGTGGCTTGTTATCAGTCTTATTTAGGCAATCTTGTCTCTGGATTGCATGCAGTATACTGCTCCTGGTAATAGGTTCTTTACTGATCGTGAGCTGTATACAATTCCCGATCACAGCGAATCCTTTTTACTGTTCTGTCCCCATCTGATGGCTGTAAATCTAAGCGCACTAATTACCAGTCCCTTAGATCAGGGGTCCCCAACCTTTTTTGCTCCGGGGACCGGCGTCAAGCAAGATAATTTGACCATATGGGGTGGGGCCATGTAGAAGGGGTGGGGTTTAGTATCCTGTTTCCCCGAAAGATGCATTACATCTTATTTGCGGGGAATCTCTTATTTCTCTATCCCCTTGCAGCCCCAGCCTCCTTTTGCAGCCCCCAGCCTCCTTCTGCAGCCCCAGCCTCCTTTTCCAGCCCCCAGCCTCCTCTTTCAGCCCCCAGCCTCCTTTTCCAGACCCCAGCCTCCTCTTCCAGCCACAACCTGCTGTTTCAGCCCACAGTCTCCTTTTTCAGCCCCCAGCCTCCTCTTTCAGCCCCCAGCCTCCTCTTCCAGCCATAACCTGCTTTTCCATCCCCCAGCCTCCTCTTTAACCCCCCAGTCTCCTCTTTAACCCCCAGTCTCCTCTTTATCCCCCCAGTCTCCTCTTTAACCCCCAGTTTCCTCTTTAACCCCCCCAGTCTCTGCTTTAACCCCCAGCCTCCTCTTTAACCCTCCAGTCTCTGCTTTAACCCTCCAGTCTCCTCTTTAACCCCCAGTCTCCTCTTTAACCCCCAGTCTCTCCTCTTTAACCCCCCAGGCTCCTCTTTAATCCCCCAGTTTCCTCTTTAACCCCCCTGTCTCCTCTTTAACCCCCCTGTCTCTCCTCTTTAACCCCCAGTCTCCTCTTTAACCCCCAGTCTCTCCTCTTTAACCCCCCAGTCTCTCCTCTTTAACCCCCCAGTCTCCTCTTTAACCCCCAGTCTCTCTTTAACCACCAGTCTCTCCTCTTTAACCCCCCAGTCTCCTCTTTAACCCCCAGCAACCTCTTTAACCCCCCAGCCACCTCTTTAACCCCCAGTCTCTCCTCTTTAACCCCCAGTCTCTCTTTTTATCCCCAGTCTCCTCTTTAACCCCCAGCCTCCTTTTTAACCCCCAGTCTCCTCTTTATCCCCCCAGTCTCCTCTTTAACCCCCAGTTTCCTCTTTAACCCCCCCAGTCTCTGCTTTAACCCCCCCAGTCTCCTCTTTAACCCCCCAGTCTCCTCTTTACCCCCCAAGTCTCCTCTTTAACCCCCAGTCTCCTCTTTAACCCCCAGTCTCTCCTCTTTAACCCCCCAGTCTCTCCTCTTTAACCCCCCAGTCTCCTCTTTAACCCCCAGTCTCTCCTCTTTAACCACCAGTCTCTCCTCTTTAACCCCCTAGTCTCCTCTTTAACCCCCAGCCACCTCTTTAACCCCCCAGCCACCTCTTTAACCCCCAGTCTCTCCTCTTTAACCACCAGTTTTCTCTTTAACCCCCCAGTCTCTGCTTTAACCCACAGCCTCCTCTTTAACCCCCCAGCCACCTCTTTAACCCCCCAGCCTCCTCTTTAACCCCCAGCCACCTCTTTAACCCCCAGTCTCTCCTCTTTAACCCCCAGTCTCTCCTCTTTAACCCCCAGTTTCCTCTTTAACCCCCCAGTCTCTGCTTTAACCCCCAGCCTCCTCTTTAACCCCCCAGCCTCCTCTTTAACCCCCAGTCTCTCCTCTGTAACCCCCAGTCTCTCCTCTGTAACCCCCAGTCTCTCCTCTGTAACCCCCCAGTCTCCTATTTAACCCCCAGCCACCTCTTTAACCCCCAGTCTCTCCTCTTTAACCCCCAGTCTCTCCTCTTTAACCACCAGTCTCTCCTCTTTAACCACCAGTCTCTCCTCTTTAACCCCCCAGTCTCCTCTTTAACCCCCAGCCTCCCCTTCCAGCCACAATCTGACACACACACAGACATACTTCGTTCACCGGTTCCCTTCCCCAGCACCTGTTGCATCTCGGCCTCTCTCTTCTTTTCCTCAGAGAAGCCATTAGCCAATCACAGTGCAAAAGCCACTAGCCAATCAGGGCCCGGTTGCTGCACCGTGATTGGCTGATGGCTTCTCCTGTAGTTCTTTGCCTCAGCTATGTGAATAGAAGAGAGGAAATGTAATGAATGATGCAGGAGGCGGTGACATCACTCCGGGAGCCGCCGCAGAGCACACAATGTGTAGTGCTGGTCTGCGGCAGTGCGGACCGGCACCCAGACCCCCGCGGCCCGGTACTGGGCCGCGGCCCGGTGGTTGGGGACCCCTGCCTTAGATAATTGTATGCTCAGTACTTATCCCATCAGGGGCAACAGACAGTTTTCAACTCGATCGCCACTGCAGCTGTAGTAAGACAGGAGAACACTGTAGTTTTCTTCCAAATCTTGTATTAGTCACAATAACGATAGGTAAAAAGGATTAATCTGTACAGGGATATACACTAGTGATGAGCGAGTACTAAAATGCTCTGGTGCTCGAAGCTCGGGCCGAGCCTCCCGAGATACTCGTGTACTCGGCCCGAGTACCGAGCCCAATGTTATCCTATGGGAGACCCGAGTATTTTTATGAAATGACTGCCGGCAGCATGTAGAAACCCTAAAAATGTCACAAAAGTCTCAGAAGAGTGCTGGGGAAGACCCCTGGAAGCATTTCTCACTCAAAAGTCACAGCTGTGAACAATCTTGTCCGAGTTTCACGCCAATTTTACGGAGTCACCAGAAAACCTTCCAAAATGATACCAAAATGAATATTTAGGGTGGAAATGTTAAGGGCGCATACCCAATAGTGAGATACAGCTGGTGTATGTTACTTTTTGTGATTACATGAAAGATTTTACGTGAAAACATTGTGCGGCACTCCGATGTCCCTGAGAAGAGACGTACATGAAGGCCTCTTGACATAATGTGCCCATTTTGAGGAACTGGGTATATTGTAGTATTTTCCTTTGCCAGGGCAGTCCAAAATTTGGAGGTTCACCAATGCCCCTGGATAGAGACGTGCATGAGGGCCTGTAAACCTGAAGTGGGTGTATTGTAGTATAGCCCTTTGGCCAGGGCAGCCAAAAATTGGGAGGTTCAACATTGTCCCAGGATAGAGACGTGCAGGAGGGCCTGTAAACCTCAAGTGGGTGTATTGTAGTATAGCCCTTTGGCCAGGGCAGCCAAAAATTGGGAGGTTCAACAATGACCCATGCATACAGACATGCAGGAGGGTTTGTAAACCTCAAGTGGGTGTATTGTAGTATAGCCCTTTGGCAGGGCAGCCAAAAATTGGGAGGTTCAACAATGACCCATGCATACAGACATGCAGTAGGGCCTGTAAACCTCAAGTGGGTGTATTGTAGTATAGCCCTTTGGCAGGGCAGCCAAAAATTGGGAGGCTCCACATTGTCCCTGGATAGAGACGTGCATGAGGGCCTCAAAACATTTTTCCCATTGAAAAGGAGCGGGTATCCTGTCGTTGTAATGGCCATTCAAAAAGAATGGGCGTAAAAATTTACCACTGGGGGTATACCTGAAACAACAGCCTAACTATTGTAACGGTCATCATGGTGGCACATGAGGAGAAGGAGGAGCAGTCCAGCGATTAGCCAAGGAAGAGGAAGACGACGTGGTGGATGATCCAGTAGCTGACCCAACCTGGCAGGAGGATATGCAGAGCGAGGACAGCAGTGCACAGGGGGAGGGAGTCGTAGCATCCCAACAGGCAGTACGAAGCAGGGTCGGGTCTGCAGGCAGAAGGCAGGCAACCGTTCCCCGGAACAACAACACGACACAAGGTGCCTGTGCACTTCCCGAGTCTGGCAGTTTTTTAAGTTGGCTCCAGATGACTCTAAAAAGGCCATTTGCAACACCTGCCATGCCAGCAGCAGCAGGGGTACGAAAACTAGCAGCCTGACCACCACCAGCATGATCAGGCACATGTCAGCCAAGCACCCGACTTTGTGGGAAGTACAACAGAGTCGAGGAGCGGTGCTTGCTGATGTCACTGCTACGTCTTCGCGTGTTGTGCATGCGAGCCAATCCCCTGTACATGCTGGCTGCGAACAAGCCTCCGGCCCTGCACTTGAAGTTGCCCACGCACAAATAACCCCACCATCAAGCACGTCCTTGTCCCAGCGCAGCGTTCAATTATCCATTCAGCAAACCTTTGAACGCAGGCACAAATACGCTGCAAACGCCCCACATGCCACAGTCCTGAATTATCACATTTCGCGACTCATAGCGCTAGAAATGTTGCCTTTCCGGCTGGTGGAGACGGAAGCATTCCGCGGCCTGATGGCGGCTGCTGTCCCACATTACTCGGTCCCCAGCCGCCACTATTTCTCCAGATGTGCCATCCCCGCATTGAATAACCACATATCGAACAGCATCACACGTGCCCTGAACAACGCTGTTTCAGCGAAAGTCCACCTAACCACAGACACGTGGACAAGTGCTTGTGGGCAAGGCCGCTACATCTCGTTGACAAAACACTGGGTTAATATTGTGGAGGCTGGGACACAGTCTGAGCGAGGGACGGAACACGTCCTTCCCACAGCAAGGATAGCAGGCCCTACCTCTGTCAGGGTTTCACCGACACTCTACAGCTCCAGAATGTCATGCTCTTCAGCCTCCTCCTCCTCCTCCTGCGCATCCTCATCCACTGTACCCTCCACACTAGTCCCAAGCTGGAAGCACTGCAGCACTGCCTCTGCGAAGCGGCAACAGGCTGTGCTGAAGCTAGTCTGCATAGGTGACAAACCCCACAATGCAGAAGAGGTGTGGACAGCTCTGAAACAGCAGGCAGATCACTGGCTCACACCTCTGAACCTAAAGCCAGGAAAGGTCGTGTGTGACAATGTCCGGAACCTGGTGGCAGCTTTGAGGCGAGGCCAGCTGACGCATGTTCCATGCGTGGCCCATGTGCTCAACCTGGTGGTTCAGAGGTTTGTAAAGTCATACTCAGAGCTATCTGAACTGCTGGTAAAAGTTCGCCGTCTGTCTGCACATTTTCGCAAGTCACCTGCTGCTTCAGCCGGCCTTGCCGGCTTTCAGCGCCGTTTGCGTCTTCCGGCCCACAGACTGGTGTGTGATGTCCCCACGCGTTGAAATTCAACTCTGCACATGTTGGTCAGGATATGTGAGCAGAAGAGGGCAGTTGTGGACTACCTGCATCACCTAAGCCATCGGGAAATGGGTCAAACTCCACACATAACACCTCAGGAGTGGAGATGGATGTCCGACCTATGTACCGTCCTCCAAAACTTTGAGGACTCCACCAAGATGGTGAGCGGCGATGACGCCATTATTAGCGTCACCATACCACTACTCTGCCTTCTAAAACGGTCTCTGCTGAAAAACAAAGAGGATGCATTGCAGGCCGAGCGCGATGACTTGGAGCAAGAAACAGTAGTGGGTGTGGGTGAAAACAAACAGCCCAGCCTCATCTCATCACAACGTGCAGTGGAGGACTATGACGAGGAGGAGGAGGAGGAAGACATGGAGCAACTCTCTGGCCAAATTGAGGATATGACATGCACACCAGTCATACCCTCGATTCAGCGTGGCTGGCCAGAGGACAGGGGAGATGAGGAGGAGGAGGAGGAGGAAGACAGCATGTTCAGTCATCGTGTTGGTCTGGATACTGAAGTGATGGCTGTTAAGAGTCTGGCGCACATGGCTGACTTTATGGTAAGCTGCCTGGCTCGTGACCCTCGCGTTCAGAACATCTTGGCCGACAATCAGTACTGGTTGGCAACACTGTTAGACCCACGCTACAAGGAGAACTTTATGTCTCTCATTCCTGAGGCGGAGAGGTCAGCCAAAATGCAGCATTTCCAGAAGGCCATAGTCACGGAAGTAGGCAAATCATTCCCCTCACAAAACGCTAGCTGCATAGGTCAGGAATCGGTGGACAACCAAGGCGTACAGCCGAGAGGGGCACAAGTCCAATCCGCCAGAGGTAGGGGAACAGTCTTTACGATGTGGGACAGTTTTCTCAGCCCCTCACGTACCAAAGCCCCTGAGGTGCGGGGTAGTGCCACAAGAAATGCTAAGTTTGGCCAGATGCTGAAGGAGTACCTTGCAGAGCAAACAACTGTACTGCTAGATTCCTCTGTGCCTTACAATTATTGTGTCTCCAAGCTGGACACGTGGCATGAATTGGCTCTCTACGCCTTGAAAGTCCTGGCCTGCCCTGCCGCTAGCGTTTTGTCAGAGCGTGTTTTCAGAGCCGCAGGTGGAATCATTACTGATAAACGCACCCGCCTGTCAACTGAAAATGCTGACAGGCTGACTCTGATCAAGATGAACAAGGGTTGGATTGGGCCAGACTTCACCACACCACCAACAAATGACAACTGAATTTAAATTTTGTTATGGGAATTTGCCATGTACCTCCACTCACCCATGGGTACACACTTCTGGACTTCCGAGTGTCCAAGTGTGGGATCAGTAATGTCCGTGGACGTGTACTCGGCCTGGTGGTAGGAAGGAGGATCAGGTTGGGAAATGTGCGGTGCAGTATCACGGCTACTGACACTTGACCGTGAATTAATCACATATCCATAGATATAGTCCACCCAAACTCAGTCATAATCAAACAAATTCCAAACGGAATCAAGGGTATCTTTAAAATCACAGTTTTTATTATCAAGCTTTAAAACCAAAGGTAATAGCTTAATAGTTTCATAGAGTTCAACAAAAATAGAGACAACAAAGAATGGTATGAGTATGGAGAGATAAATTACAATATTTTTACCAAGAGAACAGTGCCTCACAGCATGCTGAAGGGGCCGGAGAGCAACACTCACAAATCTGCAATGCAGTTACACCATTCTAGACATAAAGAGATTGTAACAGAAACTCTCAAGTATTGGGCACATAATATGATCCAAAATATGAGAGCATATAGCCTTCAAACTCCTATCTCAAATGTCCAGATCACCCGCACTTATATTAAATCCACACTGAGATTTACAGGATAACCTATGCAAACTAAACCCTCAGTCCTACACCTTAATCTGCCTTTAATTAGGCATATCATAAATCAAGGTGCCCAAAATTGGTCCCTTGTTGAAATAAGACAGCACATATAGCAGTTAGGGAGGTTTATAAGTTCAGTCCGCCAAATAGTCCCCCTGTACCCTTGTAGAAAAGGCTGACAACCTAGAATCTAGTAGTAAAGTGATACCTACATTAAAGCAGTGTGAAGAGTGCTCATCCGTAGCCCCAGTGGCCCCTACGCGTTACGGTCCAATGACCTTCCTCAGGGGGGGTATAGATTGTATCAGCTGCCAGCCACAACCTGTTGCTGCAGCTTTTTATACCGATGTCTAAAAGCATAATGGCGGCTGCACTCCGTAGTGAGCGTCCCTCATACTCCTCCCCATTTCCGGCGCTGCGAATCACGTGACAGCTCTCATCACGTGATCGCGCACGCCTCCGGTCTGTGGACCGCAAGCCTCAGAAGCGTCGCTATGACGCTGCATCAGCCAGAGGGCCTAGTGACAGGAAGCGTGCGCGTCTAGAGGGCGCACGTGATCGCAGCGTTCAGAGGAGGAGCAAGAGGTGTCAGAACGGGGCTGAAATTACAAGCACAAAACAGAAGAGGGAAAGAAGAGAAGGAAAGAAAATACATAAAACTATATCTAAAGGCACAAAATATGAATAAAATAGAAATGAATCCCATAAGTGCATATATAAATGCATATATTGAATAAAGAGCAATTACTATCCCCTAAATTACAGTTTAACATAAGTACATCTAATAAAGTGACAATGTGCATAGAACATATATATATTAAATACGCTACAAGACAGATGTACAGTGATTAAAAAGATCAAGTAATAAATGACAATATGCATAATGTGCAAAATGGTGCAAAGTATATAAGAGTGAATTGCCATAGACATAGGTTCTTCATTTCTTCCCAATCCACACCTCCATCTTCATAAATATCCAGACATCCAAGTAAATATGATCCATTGCTTTGATGAATAATAAATAGATAAATAAACTAGAAAAAGAATAAGAAAAATAATTAAAATCAATTAAAATCAAAACATATAGATCTACGCCGCAGTCAGTCCGAATGCGCAACATAAAGAACAAAATAGAGCCATTAAACAACGTATAATTTACAAGAATGCGCTAAAATCAAAATTTTCGTTCAGGCCGTAAGGGACTATGCTATTTAGTCTATAAATCCACTTACTCTCAACCTGCCCGAGAATCCTACTCAAATTGCCGCCCCGTGGACCGAGGGATCCTTTGTCAATTCCCACTACCTTAAGGAGACTAGAATTACTTTTATGCATCCGATAGAAGTGTCTAGGAATCGTTTTCAAGGTGGCTGGATTTTCAACTAACGCCCCTATTTCAATGTCAAGGACATGTTCCCTTGTTCTCACTCGCAGTTCTCTGGTGGTCATCCCAACATAGATTTTCTTACACGGGCACCTTGATTTATGATATGCCTAATTAAAGGCAGATTAAGGTGTAGGACTGAGGGTTTAGTTTGCATAGGTTATCCTGTAAATCTCAGTGTGGATTTAATATAAGTGCGGGTGATCTGGACATTTGAGATAGGAGTTTGAAGGCTATATGCTCTCATATTTTGGATCATATTATGTGCCCAATATTTGAGAGTTTCTGTTACAATCTCTTTATGTCTAGAATGGTGTAACTGCATTGCAGATTTGTGAGTGTTGCTCTCCGGCCCCTTCAGCATGCTGTGAGGCACTGTTCTCTTGGTAAAAATATTGTAATTTATCTCTCCATACTCATACCATTCTTTGTTGTCTCTATTTTTGTTGAACTCTATGAAACTATTAAGCTATTACCTTTGGTTTTAAAGCTTGATAATAAAAACTATGATTTTAAAGATACCCTTGATTCCGTTTGGAATTTGTTTGAATATGACACTTGACCGTGTGGAAGACAGGGTGTTTGTGGAAGTGCCAATCTGACTTGAAGCATTATCCGCTATCCAAGTAACAACCTGTTGACACTGGTGTTGGTTCAAGAGCAGTGTACTGCAGCGGGCCCCAAGAATTTGGGACAGGACGTGTGAGCGAGTAGATGTGCCCCTTTCTTGTTACGAAATTAGTGCTTGCACACGACCTCGGCCACTGCCTGCACCACCATCACGTTCACTTCCTTGTTCCTTGCCAACGCCCTTGCGCATTTTGCTTGTATACAGCGACACCAGTCCCTAACCTGTATCAAGGTAGTAAGTACACCAGTCTGGTGACTGTAATGGTCACAGGAGAGTAGGATTTTAGTCCCTAACCTGTATTAAGGTAGTAAGTACACCAGTCTGGTGACAGTTCAGATCACAGGAGATTAGGATTTTAGTCCCTAACCTGTATTAAGGTAGTAAGTACACCAGTCTGGTGACTGTAATGGTCACAGGAGAGTGGGATTTTAGTCCCTAACCTGTATTGAGGTAGTAAGTACACCAGTCTGGTGACAGTTCAGATCACAGGAGATTAGGATTTTAGTCCCTAACCTGTATTAAGGTAGTAAGTACACCAGTCTGGTGACTGTAATGGTCACAGGAGAGTAGGATTTTAGTCCCTAACCTGTATTAAGGTAGTAAGTACACTAGTCTGGTGACAGTTCAGATCACAGGAGATTAGGATTTTAGTCCCTAACCTGTATTAAGGTAGTAAGTACACCAGTCTGGTGACAGTTCAGATCACAGGAGATTAGGATTTTAGTCCCTAACCTGTATTAAGGTAGTAAGTACACCAGTCTGGTGACTGTAATGGTCACAGGAGAGTAGGATTTTAGTCCCTAACCTGTATTAAGGTAGTAAGTACACCAGTCTGGTGACTGTAATGGTCACAGGAGAGTAGGATTTTAGTCCCTAACCTGTATTAAGGTAGTAAGTACACCAGTCTGGTGACTGTAATGGTCACAGGAGAGTAGGATTTTAGTCCCTAACCTGTATTAAGGTAGTAAGTACACCAGTCTGGTGACAGTTCAGATCACAGAAGAGTAGGATTTTAGTCCTTAACCTGTATTAAGGTAGTAAGTACACCAGTCTGGTGACAGTTCAGATCACAGGAGATTAGGATTTTAGTCCCTAACCTGTATTAAGGTAGTAAGTACACCAGTCTGGTGACTGTAATGGTCACAGGAGAGTAGGATTTTAGTCCCTAACCTGTATTAACCTTCCTAGCGTTATTCCCGAGCCTGACTCGGGGTTAACATTCACTACCAGAAGCGTTAACCCCGAGTCAGGCTCGGGCTTACCCGCGTTCGCGGCAGATGCGGTGAGAAAACCGCATCTGCCGCATCTACCGCATCTGCCGCACTTGTGCCGCACTTGTGCCGCACTAGCGGCGCGGTTGCGGCGCGGTTGCGGTAATCTGCATAGGAACCAACCACCTCTGATGACCCTCATACATTGTTAATATGTGCCCCTGCAGCCTAGTAAACCATTAGCAGCCCTGTTGTTGTGGGCAAAGTGGCTGCAGTAGAAGTGCGATAATGATGGTATATATTTACATGCCTGCGTACTTGAGGGCGTCTCCCTGTGTGTGCTGGGACTTGTTGTGCTGTGCTCATCATGTCTGCTCGCCCCCTCCCTTATGCACGCCCCCTCTCAGCCTGCTATAGTGATGTGAGGCTGATTGCGTCATAAAGGGGCGGGGCTAAATCGCGGCATCACGGTAGCCCCGCCCCTTTATGACGCAATCAGCCTCACAGCACTATAGCAGGCTGAGAGGGGGCGTGCATAAGGGAGGGGGCGAGCAGACATGATGACCACAGCACAACAAGTCCCAGCACACACAGGGAGACGGCCTCAAGTACGCAGGCATGTAAGTGTCTAAAATCATTATCGCACTTCTACTGCAGCCACTTTGCACACAACAACAGTGCTGCTAATGGTTTACTAGGCTGCAGGGGCACATATTAACAATGTATGAGGGTCATCAGAGGTGGTTGGTTCCTATGCAGATTACCGCAACCGCGCCGCAACCGCGCCGCTAGTGCGGCACAAGTGCGGCACAAGTGCGGCAGATGCGGTAGATGCGGTTTTCTAACCGCATCTACCGCGAACGCGGGTAGCCCGCTTTTAGCAACAAATTCCAGAAATAAACAGACCGCCAGGGAGGTTAAGGTAGTAAGTACACCAGTCTGGTGACTGTAATGGTCACAGGAGAGTAGGATTTTAGTCCCTAACCTGTATCAAGGTAGTAAGTACACCAGTCTGGTGAATGTAATGGTCACAGGAGAGTAGGATTTTAGTCCCTAACCTGTATTAAGGTAGTAAGTACACCAGTCTGGTGACAGTTCAGATCACAGGATATTAGGATTTTAGTCCCTAACCTGTATTAAGGTAGTAAGTACACTAGTCTGGTGACAGTTCAGATCACAGGAGATTAGGATTTGAGTCCCTAACCTGTATTAAGGTAGTAAGTACACCAGTCTGGTGACTGTAATGGTCACAGGAGAGTAGGATTTTAGTCCCTAACCTGTATTAAGGTAGTAAGTACACCAGTCTGGTGACTGTAATGGTCACAGGAGAGTAGGATTTTAGTCCCTAACCTGTATCAAGGTAGTAAGTACACCAGTCTGGTGACTGTTATGGTCACAGAAAAGCTTGGATTCCGATCTGGATCACCCTGCCTATATCCTCCTAGATTAGTCCTGAGAAGGACTGTTGTGGTCAGCAGCAGCAGTTTGCAGCCCTGCTCCGGATCTACCTATGAGGGCCACAAATCTGTCCCTAAGCAGCAGCAGACACTCTCCCTACACTCACTGTCTGGATGCCTGTGTGCAGAGCACAGCGCGGCCGGGTCTTATAAAGGCTCGGTCACGCTGTGCAGGCCGGCCAATCACTGCAATGCCACAACTAACAGGGCTGTGGCATTGCAGTGGTCTGCCAGCCAATCCCTGCATGTGGGCTGGCTCTCAAAAGAGCGCCAACATGCAGGGATGAGGACCATGAGCACAGCACGAGTATCGCGAGATTACTCGGTGCTCGCCGAGTAGCCCGAGTACAGTGATACTCGTGCGAGTATCGAGCAGCGCAGAGCATACTCGCTCTTCACTAAATGTAGTGAAATAGGCTGGTACATAATTACAGCCGTCCAGTCCCCAGCCTTGTGAGTAGCTTTATTCAAGTCAGACTATTAACCATCGCATTGCCTGCTCCCAGACTCCTGGAATCACTAAATGCATCATAACTATTGATAAAACTATTTGGATTGTGCTTTTCTTCTTTTCTTCTACCCTCTGTTCTTCTGTCCTGTTCTTTTTCTGATTGATTCTTATGACATTGTCCTGATATTTTTTTTCTGCAGATATTAGGGTACAGACAGGAGACTAAGTGCATCTTGTATTAGTATCTAGACAATAGCATTGAATTAACACATTTATCTTTGGAAAAAAAAAGAAGGGTTATTTAACATAAGGGTTATCACTAATGATATAAGCTTCCTGATTCACAGATATATCTCCTTGATATTTAGTCATATTTGTCTCTTTTTACTCAGGATCCCTAGATCTTACGTCTAACCTCAGCTAACCTAATTATTACTACCGTATATACTCGTGTGTAAGCCGAGTTTTTCAGGCCAAAAATTGGGCTGAAAAGTCCCCACCTCGGCTTATACACGGGTCATACGGTATGCTGTGGGGGGGGGCTGTGACCGGGGGCTGGAGGAGGCAGGAGGGGGCCGCGGTGACCGCAGGCGGTCACGTGGGGCCGCCTCATTAGTGCAATGAATATGCACGGCATCCCCCCGTCCATCAGCGGCAGGGGGATGCCGTGCATATTGCACTACACAGCCCCCCCTCCTTAATATGGGTCCCCCAGTAGTATTAAACAGCCCCCCCTCCTTATCATGTCCCCCCAGGCTGCGGCAGCTCTCAAAATAACAAACACTTTATATATCACCTTCCGGCGCAGCTCCTCCGCTCCTCCGGTCCTCCGCTCCTCCGCTCGCCGGCTTCTTCTTCCTTGTTGTGCAGGTGTCATGTGACCGGGCGCAGGAGATGACATCATTTCCTGCGCGCGGTCACAGAAGCCGACACAAGAAGAAGAAGAAGTCGGCGAGCGGAGGAGCGGAGGACCGGAGGAGCGGAGGAGCTGCGCCGGAAGGTGATGTATAAAGTGTTTGTTATTTTGACAGCTGCCGCAGCCTGGGGGGACTTGATAAGGAGGGGGGGGGGCTGTATACTACCACTGGGGCTGCTGGATACTACACTGGGGCTGTATATACCTCTGGGGCCCTGTATACTACCACTGGGGCTGCTGGATACTACACTGGGGCTGTATATACCTCTGGGGCTGCTGTATACTACCACTGGGGCTGTATATACCTGTGGGGCTGCTGTATACTACACTGGGGCTGTATATACCTGTGGGGCTGCTGTATACTACCACTGGGGCTGTATATACCTCTGGGGCCCTGTATACTACCACTGGGGCTGCTGGATACTACACTGGGGCTGTATATACCTCTGGGGCTGCTGTATACTACCACTGGGGCTGTATATACCTGTGGGGCTGCTGTATACTACCACTGGGGCTGTATATACCTGTGGGGCTGCTGTATACTACCACTGGGGCTGTATATACCTCTGGGGCTGCTGGATACTACCACTGGGGCTGTATATACCTCTGGGGCTGCTGGATGCTACCACTGGGGCTGTATATACCTCTGGGGCTGCTGGATGCTACCACTGGGGCTGTATATACCTCTGGGGCTGCTGTATACTACCAATGGGGCTGTATATACCTCTGGGGCTGCTGTATACTACCTCTGGGCTGCTGTATACTACCACTGGGGCTGTATATACCTGTGGGGCTGCTGTATACTACCACTGGGGCTGTATATACCTCTGGGGCTGCTGGATACTACCACTGGGGCTGTATATACCTCTGGGGCTGCTGGATGCTACCACTGGGGCTGTATATACCTCTGGGCTGCTGTATACTACCAATGGGGCTGTATATACCTCTGGGGCTGCTGTATACTACCTCTGGGGCTGCTGTATACTACCACTGGGGCTGTATACTACCTCTGGAGCTGCTGTATACTACCACTGGGGCTGCTGTATATACCTTTGGGGCTGCTGTATACTACCTCTGGGGCTGCTGTATACTACCTCTGGGGATGCTGTATACTACCACTGGGGCTGTATACACCTCTGGGGATTCTGTATACTACACTGGGGCTGTATATACCTCTGGTGCTGCTGTATACTACCACTGGGGCTGTATATACCTGTGGGGCTGCTGTATACTACACTGGGGCTGTATATACCTGTGGGGCTGCTGTATACTACCACTGGGGCTGTATATACCTCTGGGGCCCTGTATACTACCACTGGGGCTGCTGGATACTACACTGGGGCTGTATATACCTCTGGGGCTGCTGTATACTACCACTGGGGCTGTATATACCTGTGGGGCTGCTGTATACTACACTGGGGCTGTATATACCTCTGGGGCTGCTGTATACTACCACTGGGGCTGTATATACCTGTGGGGCTGCTGTATACTACACTGGGGCTGTATATACCTGTGGGGCTGCTGTATACTACCACTGGGGCTGTATATACCTGTGGGGCTGCTGTATACTACACTGGGGCTGTATATACCTGTGGGGCTGCTGTATACTACCACTGGGGCTGTATATACCTGTGGGGCTGCTGTATACTACCACTGGGGCTGTATATACCTGTGGGGCTGCTGTATACTACCACTGGGGCTGTATATACCTCTGGGGCTGCTGGATACTACCACTGGGGCTGTATATACCTCTGGGGCTGCTGGATGCTACCACTGGGGCTGTATATATACCTCTGGGGCTGCTGTATACTACCAATGGGGCTGTATATACCTCTGGGGCTGCTGTATACTACCTCTGGGGCTCCCAGACTCCTGGAATCACTAAATGCATCATAACTATTGATAAAACTATTTGGATTGTGCTTTTCTTCTTTTCTTCTACCCTCTGTTCTTCTGTCCTGTTCTTTTTCTGATTGATTCTTATGACATTGTCCTGATATTTTTTTTCTGCAGATATTAGGGTACAGACAGGAGACTAAGTGCATCTTGTATTAGTATCTAGACAATAGCATTGAATTAACACATTTATCTTTGGAAAAAAAAAGAAGGGTTATTTAACATAAGGGTTATCACTAATGATATAAGCTTCCTGATTCACAGATATATCTCCTTGATATTTAGTCATATTTGTCTCTTTTTACTCAGGATCCCTAGATCTTACGTCTAACCTCAGCTAACCTAATTATTACTACCGTATATACTCGTGTGTAAGCCGAGTTTTTCAGGCCAAAAATTGGGCTGAAAAGTCCCCACCTCGGCTTATACACGGGTCATACGGTATGCTGTGGGGGGGGGCTGTGACCGGGGGCTGGAGGAGGCAGGAGGGGGCCGCGGTGACCGCAGGCGGTCACGTGGGGCCGCCTCATTAGTGCAATGAATATGCACGGCATCCCCCCGTCCATCAGCGGCGGGGGGATGCCGTGCATATTGCACTACACAGCCCCCCCTCCTTAATATGGGTCCCCCAGTAGTATTAAACAGCCCCCCCTCCTTATCATGTCCCCCCAGGCTGCGGCAGCTCTCAAAATAACAAACACTTTATATATCACCTTCCGGCGCAGCTCCTCCGCTCCTCCGGTCCTCCGCTCCTCCGCTCGCCGGCTTCTTCTTCCTTGTTGTGCAGGTGTCATGTGACCGGGCGCAGGAGATGACATCATTTCCTGCGCGCGGTCACAGAAGCCGACACAAGAAGAAGAAGAAGTCGGCGAGCGGAGGAGCGGAGGACCGGAGGAGCGGAGGAGCTGCGCCGGAAGGTGATGTATAAAGTGTTTGTTATTTTGACAGCTGCCGCAGCCTGGGGGGACATGATAAGGAGGGGGGGCTGTATACTACCACTGGGGCTGCTGGATACTACACTGGGGCTGTATATACCTCTGGGGCCCTGTATACTACCACTGGGGCTGCTGGATACTACACTGGGGCTGTATATACCTCTGGGGCTGCTGTATACTACCACTGGGGCTGTATATACCTGTGGGGCTGCTGTATACTACACTGGGGCTGTATATACCTGTGGGGCTGCTGTATACTACCACTGGGGCTGTATATACCTCTGGGGCCCTGTATACTACCACTGGGGCTGCTGGATACTACACTGGGGCTGTATATACCTCTGGGGCTGCTGTATACTACCACTGGGGCTGTATATACCTGTGGGGCTGCTGTATACTACACTGGGGCTGTATATACCTGTGGGGCTGCTGTATACTACCACTGGGGCTGTATATACCTCTGGGGCTGCTGTATACTACCACTGGGCTGTATATACCTGTGGGCTGCTGTATACTACACTGGGGCTGTATATACCTGTGGGCTGCTGTATACTACCACTGGGGCTGTATATACCTGTGGGGCTGCTGTATACTACCACTGGGCTGTATATACCTGTGGGCTGCTGTATACTACCACTGGGGCTGTATATACCTGTGGGCTGCTGTATACTACCACTGGGGCTGTATATACCTCTGGGCTGCTGATAACTACCACTGGGGCTGTATATACCTCTGGGCTGCTGGATGCTACCACTGGGGCTGTATATACCTCTGGGGCTGCTGTATACTACCAATGGGCTGTATATACCTCTGGGCTGCTGTATACTACCTCTGGGCTGCTGTATACTACCACTGGGGCTGTATATACCTGTGGGGCTGCTGTATACTACCACTGGGGCTGTATATACCTCTGGGGCTGCTGGATACTACCACTGGGCTGTATATACCTCTGGGCTGCTGGATGCTACCACTGGGGCTGTATATACCTCTGGGCTGCTGTATACTACCAATGGGGCTGTATATACCTCTGGGGTGCTGTATACTACCCTGGGGCTGCTGTATACTACCACTGGGGCTGTATACTACCTCTGGAGCTGCTGTATACTACCACTGGGCTGCTGTATATACCTTTGGGGCTGCTGTATACTACCTCTGGGGCTGCTGTATACTACCTCTGGGGCTGCTGTATACTACCACTGGGGCTGTATACACCTCTGGGGATTCTGTATACTACACTGGGCTGTATATACCTCTGGTGCTGCTGTATACTACCACTGGGGCTGTATATACCTGTGGGGCTGCTGTATACTACACTGGGGCTGTATATACCTGTGGGGCTGCTGTATACTACCACTGGGGCTGTATATACCTCTGGGGCCCTGTATACTACCACTGGGGCTGCTGGATACTACACTGGGGCTGTATATACCTCTGGGGCTGCTGTATACTACCACTGGGGCTGTATATACCTGTGGGGCTGCTGTATACTACACTGGGGCTGTATCTACTACATGGGGGCTGATATACCTGGCTGTAAACCTCGGCTGCTGTATACTACCACTGGGCTGTATTACCTGTGGCGCTATCACACTGGCTGTAATACCTGTGGGGCTGCTGTATACACCACTGGCTGTATAACTCTGGGCGCTGTATACTACCACTGGGGCTGTATACTGGGCTTGTAACTACATGGCTGTATATACTTGGGCGCTGTATACACATGGTGTATATACCTGGGCTGTATACTACCACTGGGCTGTATATACCTTGGGGCTCTGTATACTACCACTGGGCTTATATACCTGGCTGCGTATACACACTGGGGCTGTAATCCTTGGGCTGCTGATACTACACTGGGCTTATAACCTTGGGCTGCTGATTACCACTGGCTGTAATACCTTGGCTGCTGTATACTACCATGGGGCTGTATATACCTTGGGCCTGTATATACCTCTGGCTGCTGAACCATGGGGCGTATACCTCGGGCTGCTGACACCACTGGGGCTGATAACCTTGGGCTGCTGTATACACCTGGGCTGCTGTATACTACCCTGGCTGCGTATACTACCACTGGGGCTGATAACTTGGGTCTGTATACTACACGGCTGTAATACCTCGGCTGCTGATACTACATGGGTATATACCTGGGGCTGCTGATCTACACTGGGCTGTATATACCTGGTGCGTATACTACCATGGGCGTATATACCTTGGGCCTGTATACTACCCTGGGGCTGTGATATACACTGGCTGTATATACCTGGGCTGCTGTATATACCTGGGCTGTATATACTGGGGCTGCTGTATACTACCGGGCTGTATATACCTGGGCTGATACTCAACTGGGCTGTATATACCTCTGGCTGTATACTAACTGGGGCTGCTGATACTAACGGCGTATATACCTTGGGCTGCTGTACACCGGGTGTATATACCTTGGGCGATACTACACTGGCGTATATACCTTGGGTGCTGTATATACATGGCTGTATATACTTGGCTGCTGTTACTACTGGGCTGTATATACCTGTGGGCTGCTGTATACTACACTGGGCTGTATACCGTGGGCTGCTGATACTACACTGGGCTGTATATACCTGGGCTGCTGTATACTACCACTGGCTGTATAACCTGTGGCTCTGATACACACTGGCTGTATATACTGTGGCGCTGTATACTACACTGGGCTGTATATACCTCTGGCTCTGATACTACCACTGGGCTGATATACCTGGGCTGCTGACTACACTGGGGCTGTATAACCTTGGGTGCTGTATACTACATGGGGCTGTAATACCTTGGCTGCTGTATACTACCTTGGGCTGCTGTATACTACCACTGGCTGTATATACCTGTGGGCTGCTGTATACTACATGGGGCTGTATATCCTCTGGGCTGCTGAACTACCACTGGGGCTGTATATACCTCTGGGGCTGTGATGCTACCACTGGGGCTGTATATACCTCTGGGGCGCTGTATACTACCATGGGGCTGTATATACCCTGGGGCTGCTGTATACTACACTTGGGGCTGCTGTATACTACCACTGGGCTGTATACTACCTCTGGAGCTGCTGTATACTACCACTGGGGCTGCTGTATATACCTTTGGGGCTGCTGTATACTACCTCTGGGGCTGCTGTATACTACCTCTGGGGCTGCTGTATACTACCACTGGGGCTGTATACACCTCTGGGGATTCTGTATACTACACTGGGGCTATATATACCTCTGGTGCTGCTGTATACTACCACTGGGGCTGTATATACCTGTGGGGCTGCTGTATACTACACTGGGGCTGTATATACCTGTGGGGCTGCTGTATACTACCACTGGGGCTGTATATACCTCTGGGGCCCTGTATACTACCACTGGGGCTGCTGGATACTACACTGGGGCTGTATATACCTCTGGGGCTGCTGTATACTACCACTGGGGCTGTATATACCTGTGGGGCTGCTGTATACTACACTGGGGCTGTATATACCTCTGGGGCTGCTGTATACTACCACTGGGGCTGTATATACCTGTGGGGCTGCTGTATACTACACTGGGGCTGTATATACCTGTGGGGCTGCTGTATACTACCACTGGGGCTGTATATACCTGTGGGGCTGCTGTATACTACACTGGGGCTGTATATACCTGTGGGGCTGCTGTATACTACCACTGGGGCTGTAAATACCTGTGGGGCTGCTGTATACTACCACTGGGGCTGTATATACCTGTGGGGCTGCTGTATACTACCACTGGGGCTGTATATACCTCTGGGGCTGCTGGATACTACCACTGGGGCTGTATATACCTCTGGGGCTGCTGGATGCTACCACTGGGGCTGTATATACCTCTGGGGCTGCTGTATACTACCAATGGGGCTGTATATACCTCTGGGGCTGCTGTATACTACCTCTGGGGCTGCTGTATACTACCACTGGGGCTGTATATACCTGTGGGGCTGCTGTATACTACCACTGGGGCTGTATATACCTCTGGGGCTGCTGGATACTACCACTGGGGCTGTATATACCTCTGGGGCTGCTGGATGCTACCACTGGGGCTGTATATACCTCTGGGGCTGCTGTATACTACCTCTGGGGCTGCTGTATACTACCACTGGGGCTGCTGTATATACCTTTGGGCTGCTGTATACTACCTCTGGGGCTGCTGTATACTACCTCTGGGGATGCTGTATACTACCACTGGGGCTGTATACACCTCTGGGGATTCTGTATACTACCACTGGGGCTGTATATACCTCTGGGGCTGCTGTATACTAACTACTGGAGCTGCTGCTGTATATACCACTGGGGCTGCTGCTGTATACTACCACTGGGGAGGCTGCTGTATACTACCATTGGGGGGCCTGTATACCACACTGCTAGGGGCTGTATACCTGTGCTGGAGTCCACCCTCGGCTTATACACGAGTCAATAGGTTTTCCCAGGTTTTGGGGGCAAAAGTAGGGGGTCGGCTTATACACGGGTCGGCTTATACACGAGTATATACGGTAATTGAGGACCTTATATAGTGAACTTAGTTAAGGTGTTAATCTACTTCAAAACATAAGGCATTTTGTATAGGACTGTTTCCCCAAGCTATCATATTTCACATGCATCTATTGCTTATTTAATCTGCTGTTCTCTTCCTGGGCCCTCCTCTTGATACCCTGAATATTTTTCTTCAAACCTTACTCCTGGTTTTTACAACCCATTACCTATTTTCCTTACGATCCTTTAAATCTCTCTATATTTACCATACCGAAATTGAACCTGTGCTCTAGCTGTGAAACATTGGGCATTCCTATAGGCCCCTACACGTTTGAATAAGCCTAAACAAATACAATTGGAATATCTGATCAGGAACAGATAGTAGCAACGAACCAAGACTTTATTCTAGTTGGGTATTACGTATTTTCTGCTCTCCTATACTTTAAAATACACATTATAGATACTTTGGTTATTATCACACACCCGTGCAGACTCTCCTGAACTCAGGAAACTCTATTTTTGTTTGTGTGTAGCTACATTATACTTATATTTTGAACCGACATTCACCCCTAAAATGTCCTCCTCTAAACCTAAACCTATTCCTATCAGTAAGCCTAGGGACAGGTCAAGGTCCCCTTGTAAAACCTCCAATAAAAACACCCGATCCCAGGACTGGGATACTAAAGGGGATGACTCTATGCTTACTGAGACTCAAACATCATTAAAAAAAAGGAAAGAAAGGGACCCAAAAAAAACTCTCCAACCAAAACCAACCATGGAGGAAAGCTCTGAGGAAGATAATGATTCCTCATCTTCTACTAGTCCAGTTAAACAAAAATCTAGGAGAGATGATTCACCCCATCAGATCCAGGTGACCCTTTTCAAAGCTTCAACTGGGAACAACCCATGGACTCAAAATTCTTTATGGGATTGTTCACAGCTTTTAAAAAATCTTTGGAGCTAGATACAAAAAAAGACTTAGACAAAAGGTTTGGTAGACTCTAAGCCTCAATAGATTCTATCTCACATAGAGTGGAAAAAAATGAAGCTGAAGTTTTTGAGTTAAGTAAGACAACCAAAAATCTGGGGAAGGAACAACACACTATGAAGAGAGAATTGCAATTAATCAAGACCAAGATGGCAGACCTAGAAGATAGGGACAGGCGACAAAACCTGAAGCTGAGAGGGATCCCAGAGTCTATCAAAAATGATCAGCTAAATCCATATGTGAGAGATCTGCTTAAAAAATCCCTACCATCTCTGTCCGATCTAGATGTCACTATTGTAGAGTCCATAGACTCCCAAAACCCCAGCACATCAGGCCGGACATTCCAAGAGATGTCATCGTCAAACTCCATTTCTTTCATACTAAAGAAATGATTATGGATTATCTAAGGAAGAATAAAAACCTACCTCACCCTTATGAAAATCTAAAAATTTTTGCGGACCTTTCAAAAGAGACCATGTTACAAAGGAAAAATCTTGCAAGAATCACTGAGTCCCTAAGACAAAAACATATCTTGTATAGATGGGGTTTTAACCCAACGAAAGTGCTCTTCACTTTCCAAGGCCGGACGGTTGCCATAAGTAACAAAGAGGAAGGTCTTCAAACATTGAAAGATCTTGGAATAATTATATCTTGAAAGGTCAATCCTATAGATAAGGAGTTGAGGTTTTAGGCCAGAACTTGAACCCCCATCTAGAGGAATAAGTCCCTACGGTAGTAGACCCTCTAGAGCAGTGATGGCGAACCTATGGCACGCGTGCCAGCGGTGGCACGCAGAGCCGCCTCCGCTGGCACGCAGCCTCGCCACCACACTGCCGGTTTGATCTGCCGGCGTGCGCCGCACCACCGGCAGATCAAAGCTGTATCTGAGCAGAGGAGACATTTCTCCTCTCTCAGACACTTCTAGGCCCGCCCTCCCGGCCAGCGTCATGTGACAGCGGTCATGTGACGCGCCCGGCATCACGTGACCACCCTCAGCGCTGGAGACAGGATGCAAGCTGCAGCAGCGGTGAAGAAAGGTGAGTATGAAAGTTTTTTTTTTACCAGCAGCCAGGATGGTGCCATACAAGGAGGAGGCAGGATGATGGGGCAATACCTGGAGGAGGAGGATGATGGGGCAATACAAGCAGGAGGATGAGGGGGCTATACCTGGAGGAGGAGGATGATGGGGGAATACAAGCAGGAGGATGATGGGGCAATACCTGGAGGAGGAGGATGATGGGGCAATACAAGCAGGAGGATGATGGGGCAATACCTGGAGGAGGAGGATGATGGGGCAATACAAGCAGGAGGATGATGGGGCAATACAAGCAGGAGGATGATGGGGCAATACCTGGAGGAGGAGGATGATGGGCAATACAAGCAGGAGGATGATGGGGCAATACCTGGAGGAGGAGGATGATGGGGCAATACAAGCAGGAGGATGATGGGGCAATACAAGCAGGAGGATGATGGGGCAATACCTGGAGGAGGAGGATGATGGGGCAATACAAGCAGGAGGATGATGGGGCAATACCTGGAGGAGGAGGATGATGGGGCAATACAAGCAGGAGGATGATGGGGCAATACAAGCAGGAGGATGATGGGGCAATACCTGGAGGAGGAGGATGATGGGGCAATACAAGCAGGAGGATGATGGGCAATACAAGCAGGAGGATGATGGGGCAATACCTGGAGGAGGAGGATGATGGGGCAATACAAGCAGGAGGATGATGGGGCAATACCTGGAGAGGAGGATGATGGGGCAATACAAGCAGGAGGATGATGGGGCAATACCTGGAGGAGGAGGATGATGGGGCAATACAAGCAGGAGGATGATGGGGCAATACCTGGAGGAGGAGGATGATGGGGCAATACAAGCAGGAGGATGATGGGGCAATACAAGCAGGAGGATGATGGGGCAATACCTGGAGGAGGAGGATGATGGGGAAATACCTGGAGGAGGAAGATGATGGGGCAATACCTGGAGGAGGAGGATGATGGGGCAATACAAGCAGGAGGATGATGGGGCAATACCTGGAGGAGGAAGATGATGGGGCAATACCTGGAGGAGGAGGATGATGGGGCAATACAAGCAGGAGAATGATGGGGCAATACCTGGAGGAGGAGGATGATGGGGCAATACAAGCAGGAGGATGATGGGGCAATACAAGCAGGAGGATGATGGGGCAATACCTGGAGGAGGAGGATGATGGGGCAATACCTGGAGGAGGAGGATGATGGGGCAATACCTGGAGGAGGAGGATGGGGCAATACAAGCAGGAGGATGATGGGGCAATACAAGCAGGAGGATGATGGGCAATACCTGGAGGAGGAGGATGATGGGGCAATACAAGGAGGAGGAGGATGGGGCAATACAAGGAGGAGGATGATGGGGCAATACTACGAGGAGGAGGATGGGGCAATACCTGGAGGATGATGGGGCAATACTAGGAGGAGGAGGATGGGGCAATACAAGGAGGAGGAGGATGGGGCAATACCTGGAGGAGGAGGATGGATGATGGGGCAATACTAAGAGGAGGATGGATGGATGGATGGATGGATGGATGGGGCAATACTAAGAGGAGGATGGATGGATGGATGAGGCAATACTAAGAGGAGGATAGATGGATGGATGGGGCAATACTAGGAGGAGGATGGATGGATGGGGCAATACAAAGAGGAGGCAGGATGGATGGGGCAATACTAAGAGGATGATGGATGGATGGGGCAATACTAATAGGGGGCAGGATGGGCATATTATTATGTCATGGGGCAGGATGGGGCATATTGTTATGTGATGGGTCAGAATGGGGCAATACTAACAGGGGCAGGATGGGGCATATTGTTATGTGATGGCAGGATGGGGCATATTATTATGTGATAGGCACAAGGATGGGCAGATTACTATGCAATGGAGGCAAGAATAGGGCAATACTACCAGGGGGCAAGTTGGGGCATATTACTATGTGATGGGGACAATGGTGGTGCAATAATACCAAGGGACAAGGATGGGGCACATTACTGCTGGATGGGGCATATTACTACATGGGGACAAGTATGAGACACATTACTGCAGGATGGGGCATATTACTTAAAGGGACACGGATGGGGCATATTACTACAAGGGGAGAAGGATAGGGCATTACTGCAGGATGGGGAATATTGCTGCAAGAGGACAAGGATAGGGCATTACAACAGGATGGGGCATTACTACATGATGGGGCAGGATAGGGACATTACCACAAGGGGACAAGGATGGGACATTACCGAAGGGGACAAGGATGGGGCATACTACAAGGGGATAAGGATGAAGACATTACTACAAGAAGGGGGTCAGGATAGGAACATTACTGCCAGGAGAGGGTCAGGATGGAGCACAACTGCAAGGAGAGGGTCAGGATGGAACATATAGCTAGGAGAGGATCAGAATGGAGCAAAAATCTAGAAGGAGAGGATCAGGATGGAGAACATTGCTAGAAGGAGGTGGTCAGAATGGAGCACATAAATATAAGGAGAGGGTCAGGATGGGACACATTACTAGAATGAGAGGGTCAGGATAGGACACATTACTAGAAGGAGACGATCAGAATGGAGCACATTACTACAAGGAGAGGGTCAGGATGGAGCACATTACTGCAAGGAGAGAGTCAGGATGGAGCACATTACTACAAGGAGAGGGTCAGGATGGAGCACATTACTACAAGGAGAGGGTCAGGATGGAGCACATTACTACAAGGAGAGGATCTGTATGGAGCCCGTAACTAGAAGGAGAGGGTCAGGATGGAGCACATAGCTAGAAGGGGAAGGACAAGATGGAGCACATAACTACAATGGGAAGGTCAGGATGGGAAACATTACTACATGGAGAGAGTCAGGATGGAGCACATAGCTAGAAGGGGAAGGACAAGATGGAGCACATAACTACAATGGGAAGGTCAGGATGGGAAACATTACTACATGGAGAGAGTCAGGATGGAGCACATAGCTACAAGGAGAGGGTCAGGATGGGACACATTACTGCAAGGAGAGGGTCATGATGAAGCTATTACTACAAGATGAGGACCATGATTTCAGTATGAAATCTGCTTGTATTCCATGATAAAATCTATCTCCTATCTGTCTAATATTCTGCATTTTTTCCATACAGATCAGTCCACCTGCTGTTTCTAGAAAGGGCACTGGCAGCGGCTCAGCTTCAATGTCCAGTACACATGAGCTGGATGACCACTGCTGAAGAGAAGAGAAGACTGCAAAGGTAAGTTTAAAAGCAATTAATTGTTAAAATAATTGAATTGATCATCAATGTTTCAGGACTACAAGCCCTGTACAGGGAAGGGAGTTAGCATCTGCTGGCTCTCCCCCCTGTGCAGCGCTTGTGATTACCACTCCTGCTGTAATTTAGGTTATATTATCGTGTTGGCACTTCGCCATAAATAATTTTGTTTTAGGTTGCAGTTTGGGCACTCGGCCTCAGAAAGGTTCGCCATCACTGCTCTAGAGGAACTAAATTCTAGCTGTTGCTTAGGATAAGCTAGTTTAGTCTAGTATAAGAGTAGTTACTTATACGGTTAGTTTTTTTTTTATATATATATATATATATATATATATATATATATACTCACCAAGTTACATTTAGAAGTGTAAAATGTCACTATGTTACTTTATTTTTCACTTTGGACACTGTGCCCTACATAGGTTAATCACTAGTCCTACTACTTCTCATGGCAGTTAGGATCCTATCCCATAATGTTAATGGATTGAATAGCCCACAGAGGAGATACCTAATGTGGAAACAGATTAGAGAATCTAGGGCCGATATTGTTGGCCTTCAAGAAACAAAATTCACAGCTGCCAACCACCCTAAATTAGTTTATAATAACTTTTCTAAATCTTTTTATGCATCTAACCCAAAGAAAAAACGGGGAGTGGCGATTCTCATTAAAAATACGGTTACATTTGAAGAAATTCTGACCTTGGCCGATGAGGACGGGAGATATTTAATTTTAATTTGTAAAATAAATAATGTAGTCTTTACCTTAGCCAATGTTTATGCCCCCAATAGAAGCCAAATAACGTTTCTAAATAAAATTATGAAACTCATTCACCAAAACAAAAGGGGTAACTTGATTCTTTTTGGTGACTTCAACATAGTTCCCAATGCTATACTAGATTCTTCTACCAGGTCTAGACAATTTCTCCCAAATTTAGACCAATGGCTCACTAACTACGAGTTATTTGATGTATTCAGATGCCTCAATACATCCTCTATAGAATATACCCACTTCTCAGGTAGGCATAATTCGTACTCCCGCATAGACCTGGTTTTGACAGACATCTTTTCTTTAACTAAATTTAAATCAGTCCTAATAGAACCAAGGATTTGGTCAGACCATTCACCTGTCATATTTGAAATGATCACTGGCCCAATTCTATCAGAGGTCAAGTTGTGGCGAAATAACAACTACCTATTCAATCACCCTAAGTACAAACCCGAAATAGAAAATGCGATCAAAAATTACTTCAAAGATAATGATATTGGGAATACTCCAATTTATTTAGTTTGGACAGCATTTAAAGCCATACTTGGGGGCCGCCTTATCCAACTAAATTCTCAACTAAAGAAAAGCAACAGGGACAAGACGGTTGAGGTCACCAAGGAAATTAAGACTCTAGAACAGAAATTACTTAACAATCCTTCACCAGATCTTGATACACAGATTCTGATCTTAAGACAAAGGCTTAAAACTCTTCTTTCTGAAGAGTTTGACAAAATAACTCAAAGGATTAAAACAACACACTATTTATCAACTAATAAACCATCTAAAGCCTTTGCTGCGAGACTAAAGCATCTTAGACAAAAGACAAAGATTTGTCAAATCCAAAACAAAAAGGGTCAATTAGTTAAACACCCCAAAGATATCACTGACACTTTTGCAGAATTTTACAAAAACCTATATAACCTTACAGATAACCCCAATTTTCCAAATCCCCCAGCTGATATGATAGATTCCTTTTTAAAATCTCTTAATCTTCCCTCCCTTTCCCAAGCTGATCTGGAAGAATTGAATTCACCATATACTAACCTAGAAATTTCCTCTTTAATTAAAAACCTTAAAAATGGGAAATCTCCCGGCCCGGACGGATTCCAAAATGAATTCTATAAGAGCTTTGAGGAACTGTTGATAGACCCCCTGGTCAGATTAGCAAACCTATCCGCGGACGAGGGCCACTTACCTGCTGAGATGCTGGAGGCTCTAGTGGTTGTCCTTCCCAAAGATAAGGGTGACCCGAATGACACAAAAAATTATAGGCCCATATCCCTCTTGAACAGCGACACAAAAATATTGGCTAAACTAGCATCTCAAAGATTACAACCTATAATACATAAATTAGTCAACCCAGATCAAGTGGGATTTATTCGGGGAAGAACGACATCAGACGCCACAAGAAGAGCTTTGAATATTATCTCAATCATAGACAAAAGGAAATCTCCGGCGGTATTGTTGGCCCTCGACGCGGAGGAAGCTTTCGACAGGGTAAACTGGTCCTATATGTTTAAGACTCTTGGGAAGTTCGGCTTTTATGGCAGGATATTAAATAGCATTACAGCAATGTATTCGACTCCGTCAGCGCGGGTATATGCAAATAATTTTCTCTCAACAAAATTCCCCTTATCCAATGGCACCAGACAGGGCTGTCCCCTTTCTCCTTCTCTTTTCACCCTATTCATCGAACCTTTGGCGGAAAAAATAAGATCCGACCCACGAATAGAAGGCATAAGATTTAAACACTACATCAAAAATTTCATTGTTTGCGGATGATATTTTGCTAAGGGGACCTTTACACGTCGCAACTTTGCATGCAATTTCACTTGCAACTTACTGGTTGCAGTGAAATCATGGACACATTGTTCTATTTTGTTGTTGTGTACGAATGTAACAATGTGTCCATAATTTCACTGCAACCAGTAAGTTGCAAATGAAATTGCATGCAATGTTGCGACGTGTAAAGGTACCCTAACCATGAGAAACCCTCTTTCTTCACTCACACATTTGAACTCACTAATTAAAACCTTTGCTGACATCTCGTTTTATAAAATTAATTTTACAAAAACCCAATGTATGATTTTTAATTTAGATATCGACTCAGCTACTACCTTAAAGGCAAACTTTGACTTTAATTGGCAACCAAACCAGATTCCATACCTAGGCATTATTTTGACAAAATCTCCCTCCTCTACAGTCAACAAAAATCTAACAGATCTACACAAGTCCCTTCAGACCCAATTAATCCATCTGAATAAAGTAGAACTATCCTGGCTAGGGAAAATTATCGCCTATAAGATGATGGCCCTCCCTAGATTTCTTTATGTAATTCGGTGTATTCCACTAATAATACCCAAAACATGGTTCAACAAATTTCAAACACAGCTTAGACAATTCATTTGGAATAAAAATAAACCACGAGTTTCCACAACTATTCTAAATAAGCACAAGAAAAGGGGTGGACTTGGACTCCCAAACCTTTTAAGTTACTATCAGGCAACCATATTGAAACTCACAAACGGTTGGCTACTAGAAGACAACCCTATTCCATGGGTCTCCCTGGAAAAGTCACGTATAAACAATTCTAATATGAAGCTTGTAGTTCTGGCCTATCTTTTAGATTCTAGCAAAACCATACCAAACGTGCAAACATTCAAAGCAGCCATCAAAGTTTGGAGAGAGTTGCTTACAAAATATAAGTCAAAAACCAAAGAACTGCAGTTCCATACTCTCCCACTTCAAATTTTTAAACCTTGATCTCTAACCTTAAATTAAGAGAATGGCTGGAAAGTGGCATCTCAACAACTCAAGATATAAGGCTGCCTTCAGACTTGCAGATGCATCTGCAAGCATCAGCATGCAGACCGCAGCCCCTATGTTTATAATGGTGCGCACCGCGGTCTGCAGATGCTTGCAGACCGCCGCGCGCACCCATTCACTCCTATATGTGATCTGTGCGCACGCGGATGCCTGCGCACAAATCACACACTCCCGCCCGCACCATGGATGCGAGATGTCGTGTCCCTGGTGCGGACGAGAGTGTGTGATCTGTACGCAGGCATCCGCCTGCGCACAGATCACATATAGGAGTGAATGGGTGCGAGCGGCGGTCTGCAAGCATCTGCAGACCGCGGTGCGCACCATTATAAACATAGGGGCTGCGGTCTGCATGCTGATGCTTGCAGATGCATCTGCAAAACGCTGCAGATGCATCTGCAAGTCTGAAGCCAGCCTAATGCTAGCTAACAAGCTGATCCCCTTCCAGTCCCTCCAAGACAAATATACCCTACCCGACACAGAGAAATCAACGTGGTCAAAAATACAATTATTCCTGACTTCAAAAAATATTATTTTTTCACTTCCCCAATTTTTGAATGATCTCCTATTTAACCCTCTCGACAGCTCCAAGTGGGCAACCAACCGTCTGTACGGGTTCTTTAATGATGACATGGAATTAACGAAATCTAAACACATATTAACCTGGGGAAAAGAACTTCAAATTCAGATAGATACAACTCAACTTTCCAAATCATTAAATATTATCTACTCTAATACCCTTTGTGCTACCCTCCATGAATCCCATTGTAAGATTCTGTCTAGATGGTATTGGACACCGGAGAAAATACACCAAATCTCACCCTCAATCTTATCCGACTGCTGGAGAGGATGTGGGAAGGTAGGCTCTCTCTCACATATTTTTTGGGGGTGTCCCAAACTAAGTAAACTTTGGGCTGAGATAAAAAACCTTATCAAGAATCTCACTAATCTTCGAATTTCCCTTAATCCACCACTAGCTCTTCTGTTGCTTGGTATTGAAGCTTTTCCCAACAATGTTAGACATATAATTTGTCAAATTCTGATTACAACAAAATTGCTGATAGCATCACGCTGGAAACAGGCCGAGGTCCCAACTATAACCGATATAATAAACAGAGTCTCTACCCATAATGTATACGAGTATAATATAGCTCTTAGACAGAAGAATTTGAACAAATACAAACTTAAATGGGAAGTATGATCGAACAAATTTATGCCAAACCTAATTATGTGATATTCCGCTGACGGTATGACATTGCGTTCTTATTTTATGTATAATAATGAAGTTTTGTATCTTTCTAAATAATGTGTCATGACAAATGCATTAGTAGACTTAGGGACAAGATGTTGTCTAAAGGTACTAGAGATGGAAAAGAACAGTAACATTTTTCCTTCTGTAAATTTTTGTACAACTAGGATGTTGGTTTCTTTTTTGTTATTTGTCTACCCTCCCCTCCCCCCCATATTTATGTTTCCCCTCTTGTATAAAAACTTTAATAAAAATACTTTGAACAGGGGTCCAAAACTAAATTTAATTTTTCTCCTTAACCCCTACATAATATCATAATTTAATTTGTTTTCTAACATACCTTAATTTAAAATTCCCTTTTATTCCCTCACTACTCTAACTGCTTTATTTTTATTTGTACTACTTCCTGTTTGATGATGCTTAGTTTGAGAATCCGTGTGCTCGCTGGGATACTCAAACGAGTTGTCATCAGGGAGCAGAGGCTGGGGCAGTGAAGAAGCTTTGTGAATACTACACAAAGTGCAACATCTACGTATACTATCTACTTACATAATTTTCCTGTCACTTCCGGCATCCGGATGTCCTCCTATGATGCACCTCCACAATATTAGCACACCCAAGTGATGGGTGTGAAAATATGGCACCCACTGGTGGTACTGGCACATTGAGAAGTACTGCCAGTGGTGTTGCATGATCCTCTTCCACAGTCACTGCCTACAACCCACAAATGCCGCTGACAGCAACAGCTCCCAGCCACTGCTATGAATCACCACCTGTATAAGTGCGTATGCGTATACCCAGCGCGCATGTGCACTTATTCAGGTGGCCGCCACCTTTGGACACCTGGGCATACAAAGATGGCAGTGGTGTGACCCGGTGTGCATGTTAACTTACACCTTTGGACACCTCGGGGGAGAGAGACAGCACAAGGGGGGAACAATTCAAAGGAGAGAGAACAGGGGGAAGAGAGAACTCACATGGGGAAAGCGTGCATGGAGGAGAGACAGCACAAGGGGAGAGAGCATGCACAGGGGTGAGAGACAGCACACAGGGGGAAGACAGCCCGGGGGAGAAAGCACATGAAGGAGAGAACACACAGGGGGAAGAGAGCGCACAGTTGGGAGAGCACACAAGGTGGAGAGAGTGGACAGGGGGAGAAAGCTTAAACAAGCTATCACATGAAGGGAGAAGACAGCACAGGGTGGAGAGAGGCAGCACACAGGAGAGAGTGCACAGGGGAGACAGCTCAAAGGACAGAGCACAGAGAGATAGAGAGACAATACATGGGGGAGAACACACAGGGGGAGACAGCACAAAGGATAGAGCACATGAGGGGAGAAGACAGCACACAGGGGAGAGCGCATGGGGGAGAGACAGGTCAAAGGAGAGAGCATAGAGGAGAGAAGAGAGCATGGGGGGTGAGAGGCAGCACACGGGGATAGAGAGCGGATGGGGGGAGAGCGTATGGGCGGCTCCAAGCGTCACAGAGCCCGCCTCATTGTGACATTACCACCCTCTCGGTGTGATAACATCGGGCACTCATCTAGTACATAGTATATATACAAATATATGTACAATGTGTACATAAATAAGGGGGCATACAATATACAGTATGTAAACTGGTGTACCAGGAGGACTTGCCGACTGCATCTAAACATCAATCCACCAAAGAGTAATGAATCATACCACACATTTGCTATCATAGATCAGTTCATCCTGCTTGAAGACTATCATTTTAATGGAGGAACACTGTGTTTTGTATTTCATGTGGTCATATTACACTTTTTGCCTTGACATCTGCTCTATTAATTATGACCTGGAGCAGGTGCAGATCTTTATAACAACTCCCAGTAGGAATTTAGTATAGCCTTACTTGGCAAGCTGGATTCTATTCTTAGAGCACTGGCCGGCTTCCAATCATTCTGAAATAAAAAATGAATTTTCTAAATATGAATTAAAAGTACATACAGTATATATAGCTCTAGATATAAAGTGCTTACGGCTATGTCGCTGCCATACAACTGTGAATACCGATATGCTATGGAGAGTTTGGCACATCGTGATGGAAACTGATATTCCCCCACAGCTGGAAAACAGCACAGTGTACATACTGTATATCTAAGTATAAATTCTAAGCCTCATATGTCATTTGTTTCCTAGAAATCCCCTCACAGACCTGTTAAAATGGAGAAATGACATCTGAATACATATCATTTACACCTCATTGCTGTCAGTCAATGGTCAAGTCATTGGGTTTTTTTTTTACAGCATGACATGGGCTCATTCATTAACACAGTTCATGTGTCCATATGCGATTTATCAAATAATGACTTAAATATATCAGAAACACTGTATAGTTTTTAGAATGAGTTACATATTTATTTATTCATTTCATAAATCCTTTAAGGGAGTCTGTCAGCAGGGATTTGCTATGTAATCTGACAGCAGCATGAGGTAGGGACAGATAACCTGATTCCAGCGATGTAGTTTACTGGGTGCAGCAGTTTTCACTGCTGCAGATCTTGCAGAGCTCAGATGTTAAGTTCTGTATAACCTACCTGATGCGTCCCCAGGCTATGGGTTACTCGGGAGCCGGGCCGGTGCTGTCTCACTGGGGTATCACGGTAGTTGTGACTCTTTCCTGTGGCCTGGGATCAGTCCAAAAAGGGGTTATTTACAAGGGATTTGTCGTGACGCCACCCAGGGTATGTGGTCAATAGAACCACCGCTGCCATATTCCTGCTGGGGACAGTGACTTGGGCAGCATGGATGGTAAGCCCTCCTCGGGTAGGGCTGAGGGTCCCCAGGGCAGGAGTGATAATGGTATTGGATGGGGCTTTGTGAGGGATTGTGTGCAGTGAAGTTCACTTACTTCAAAGCTGCAGCTCTCCAACCAGTGTGCAGGGATGACAGTCTGTGGCTCCTCAGGCAGGACTTTTCTGTGACGCTTGAAAGAAACAGTCTCAGGCAGGGATGAGCTTACTGGCTACTTTACTAGGTCTTTCACAGCACTACAGTTCACACAGTTTACAGTTCTTTCAGCTCTTTTCAGTTACAGTTCTCACACTTTAGCTCTGCTCCAGGTAACTCAAACTGTGCAGCTCAGGTAGCGTTTCTGTGTTGCTCCCTCAAAGTCCTTTCAGGCCCCTCTCTCAGTGTTAACGTAGCACCTCACCCACAGGTTCAGTCTGGTCGTCGCGAACTCACAGGTGAATATATTTCCCTTACAGTCAGGGTCACCAGTCCTAGTATGACGACTGTGTTCTTAGTCCGTGGTGGAAACTTAGGCTGCAGCACATAAAGTTTCTGCCCCCCACTGGAGTGTCTCGTGATTAGGGTCTGGAATCCCCGGTCACTTCTTCAGAGCTGGTTCTCTGGTGTTGGCCTAGCCCTCCAGTGTCCCAGGTTCAGATATTTGGGCACACCTTCTGTCAGTCACTGTTTCTAAGGGTGCTTCCGGCTAGCTAAGATGTGTGCGGCTGCTGGGCCCTTGTCCTCCCACTCTTCCTTCTGCTGCGGGGTGTCTCTCAGTCTCTTTCCCCTTCCCGTCGCCTCCAGGCTATGGAGTGGGCTTTCTCTTCTAGGATCTCTGCCTCTCAGGATTCTGCGCCTCCAGGGAATCCAAAACTGTCTGGGAAGTCTCTCTCTGTTCTGTTGTTCTAACTTCTTCTGCTCCCCTCCCCTTGGTGCTGCCATGTTTTATCTACAGTTCCACTCACTGGATCAGTGCTACTCTATGCTCCACCCACTTTGCTACACCCGCCACCCCTTGCCCAACCTAGAGTCCTAGACGTAGGGTCAGTGTTTGTGTGGTGTGGGTGTGTTTTCAACCACCTTGCTTACCTGGCTGCACTTCCCACTTGTGGCCATCTGTTCGCAGGGGCGCCACACACCCACACCATAGCTGCTAATCAGCGAAGGGTGGAGGGGTTGTGGTTGTACTAGTAGGAATGAGACCAGTTGTCCTGTGGTGATAATCGGGGCCGGCTCCAGGTTTCTGTGGGCCCCGGGCGAAAAGGTCTCAGTGGGCCCCCTTTAGCACATTATCGCGGACTAATATATATATATATTGCTGCACACTTACCGCAAGCCCCATATAGACAATGAATGGGGCTTGCCGCAAATGCGCAGCAAGTGCAGCCGCTAGGCGGAAAATGCGGCAGATGTGGGGGTTTTTTACCGCAAGTGCCACATTTTTAAAAAGACGCCAATGTGAAGGCAGCCTTACAGGAACAGTGACTGCCGAAACCAGCAAGAGCTGTTTCTGACAGTGAGTATATTACACGTTGTTAGGAGCGGGCTAAAATGCATTTGCGTTCCCTTGCGCTTTTTAAATATACCCTTTAAATGCAAAATGTTGCATTTTTGTGCATCTGAGGATGCTTGGTATATACGCAAGCATCCTCAAACACACAAATAATGCATGCAGCTCAATGGAACTAAACTGACATATGGGTGGCACCACAGCCAAGCGGAATGTCTGGCCGTCTGGATCTCTCTTTCTCCTCACCTTTCTTCTTGCTGCTCCGGACTCCTCCGGTCGCTCTGTACATATCAGCACAGTGATGACAACATCGTGCCCCTCCATGCTGAGCTGCAGAATGCAGACAGCGGCAGAAGAGACTCTGGAGAAGAATGCTGCTGGCAAAGGCGGCTGGGACTATAGGAGCGGGAGCGGAATCCTCGGGGGGCTACCACTGGTACACATACCTCATACACACGCGGCTCTGCTCCGTACACGTCGTACGCATGCGGCTCTGCTCCATACACCTCGTACACACGCGGCTCTGCTCCGTACACCTCATACGCACGCGGCTCCGCTCCATACACCTCATACGCACGCGGCTCCGCTCCATACACCTCATACGCACGCGGCTCCGCTCCATACACCTCATACGCACGTGGCTCCGCTTTGTACACCTCGTACGCACACGGCTCCGCTCCATACACCTCGTACGCACGCGGCTCCGCTCTGTACACCTCGTACGCACGCGGCTCTGCTCCGAACACCTCGTACTCATGCGGCTCTGCTCCGAACACCTCATACACAGGCGGCTCTGCTCCATACACCTCGTACGCACGCGGCTCTGCTCCGAACACCTCGTACGCACGCGGCTCTGCTCTGAACACCTCGTACACATGCGGCTCTGCTCCATACACCTCGTACGCACACGGCTCTGCTCCATACACCTCGTACGCACACAGCTCTGCTCCATACACCTCGTACGCACACGGCTCTGCTCCATACACCTCATACGCACGCGGCTCCGTTCCATACACCTAGTACACACTCGCCTCTGCTACATTCACACTGTAAATCCCTCCTGACCCCACACATAAAGTTCACCTAATTGCCATACACCTAGTACACACTCGCCTCTGCTACATTCACACTGTAAATCCCTCCTGACCCCACACAAACTTCACCTAATTGCCATACACCTAGTACACACTCGCCTCTGTACTTTCACACTGTAAGGGTGCGTGCCCACATAGTGGTTTAACGTCGGTTTAGCAGCGAAAACCGCCGGCGGTTTAGCATAGGTTTTATTTAAATTTATGTAAATCCTAAGCAGCGTTAGGACTTACAAGTAACCCTATGTAATTTAGAAAACGCTGTGCACACATAGTGGGTTTATGTGAGCGGATCTGCCAGAGGTTCAGCGGTTTCCTAGCGTTTTAGCAGCATACAACATGTCAATTCTTCTCAGCGGTTTTTGAGCGTTTCTGAGGTACTACTCTACCCTTCCATGAACAAAATCCTCCTGTTCAACAGCTCTTAAAACTGCTGGAAAACCGCTGAGAAACCGCTGGAAAACCGCTGGAGACTTCTGAGCTCAGGAGTCTAGGCTCCTTGCATTTTCCAGCGGTTTACTGACGATTTGAACGTCACTAAACCACTATGTGGGCACATACCCTAAATGCCTCTTGACCCCACACAAACTTCACCTAATTGAGCCTCATGATGGGCAGCACAGCAGAGTCCTGTATACATGGAGGATCTGATCATGTGACCCCTGACTCCACCCTCCATTGACATCATCACAGGTCCTGTCAGCCCAGAGTGTGCGGCTCTGTCGGCTCCCATGGAGGGGGGAGGAGGGAGACCTCCGATGCTGTATGAAGCTGAAAATGACCCCCCAGCTGCCCCCTGATCCCTGGATATGGCCCTGGCTGTGGGGGCAGTGCTCAGGGGCCCCTGAGGCTAGGGTCACACTTGCATTGTGACCCTAGCCTGATGCAAGTATTTTTGGCCGCAGCGCATAGCGTTTAATGCTATGCGCTGGAGCCCATAGAAACCCGGTGTTTACCAGTGGTTGGTAAGGTAAACACCGGGTTTCTATGGGCTCCGTTGCTGGCAGCGCATAGCATTAAATGCTCTGCGCTGCAGCAGACAATACTTGTGTCAGGCTAGGGTCACAATGCAAGTGTGACCCTAGCCCCCAGGGGCCCGGTGGGCCCCCTCCAAGCAGTCGGGCCCCGGCACTTGCCCGGGTGCGCCGGGTGCAGACGCCGGGCCTGGTGATAATCTCCTGCTGATAAAACACTGATTGTACTGAAACCACAAAATACATCCCAGTAAGTGACACATCCCTAAAATCAGGCTACATTATGTGCTCTCAGATTACATAGTAAAAACCTGGTGACAGATTCCCATTAAAGGGATCCCGTCACCTCCAAAACGCCTCCTAAGCTACCAAAACATGTCCCTGCAGCATCCCATCACTAATCTCACACTTCTTTTGTCTCCTAAAAGCATCCTGTGAAAGTGCATAAAAACGTTTTAATACTCACTCATTAGTGATTATAATTAGCAGGGGCTATATTCTTTAGTCACCAGGGGGTGTTCTTTTGCAGCTCCAGGATCCAGCCCTCTCTCTGTCTGTGCTTAAGTGAAAATGAAACTGAAGGCAGGACTAATGATTTGCATTCTGTGAGTGATAGAGAGAGGGGGGAGGGCAATGCCTGCACATCACAGCAGAACATACAGAGACAGGGTGGATCCTGGAGCTTCACAACAGCCCGCCTTGGTGACTAAAGAATAGTCACTTTGCTAATTATAATCACTAATGGCCACTTTACACGCGGCTACATTTCTAGCTTATCCACAGGTAACTTACTGGCTGCAGTGAAATCATGGAGACATGGTTCTATCTTGTTGCTGTGTACAAATGGAATAATGTCTCCATGATTTCACTGCAGCCAGTAAGTTACCTGTGGATAAGCTAGAAATGTAGCCGCGTGTAAAGTGGCCATAATGAGTAAGTATTAAAACGTTTTTCTCCACTTTCACAGGATGCTTTTAGGAGACAAAAGGAGTGTGAGATTAGTGATGGGATGGTGCAGGGACATGTTTTGCTAGCTTAGGAGGCGTTTTGGAGGTGACAGCATCCCTTTAAAGAAGGCCTCTCATGATCTTATTTTCCCTAAAGCTGTGTGTATGTGCATGTACTGTAGTGTCAGTGTGATAATATACTTACCAATTGCCATCTCCTCCCATATTTAACGCCATTTCGGTCCTCTTCTGAGTGATGTCACTGCTGGAAGAAGTTACCGCCACTGCCCTGTTGGCCGACCTGCTGTCATCACTCACCGCTGAACACTGGAAGTGGTGGTGAGTGGTGGCAGATGTAAATTGCATCTCAGTACATCCTGCTGGGCAGAAATAAAATGAAGCCTGGCTCCACCTATAGCTGGGAACTGTCCATGGCAGGTACAGTTTACAGCTGATGCGCACTCAACATAGGAGATAGGATCCGACAACAGCCGCTGTCCCTATCCACGATATACAGTGGATAGGAAAATATTCAGACCCCTTAAAATTTTTCAGTCTATGTTTCATTGCAGCCATTTGGTGAATTCAAAAAAGTTCATTTTTTCTCATTAATGTACACTCTGCACCCCATCTTGGCTTAAAAATAAACAAACGTAGAAATGTTTGCAAATTTCTTAAAAAAGAAAAACTGAAATATCACAGGGTCATAAGTATTCAGACCCTTTTCTCAGACATTCGTATTTGTCACATGGTGTCCATTTCCTTGTGATCCTCCTTGACATGGTTCTACTCCTTCACTGGAGTCCAGCTGTTTTTAATTAAACTGATAGGATTTGATTTAGAAAGGCACACACCTTTCTATATAAGACCTCATAGCTCACAGTGCATGTCAGACCAAATGAGTATCATGACGTCAAAGGAACTGCCCAAGGAGCTCAGAGACAGAATTGTGGAAAGGCACTGACAGGGCCTTAGGATACTTGAAACCAGGTTGTGTTGAGGCTTCATCACGGGGATCATATGGACCAAGACCCGACTCCGTGACCGGTGGAAAGGCACTGACAGGGCCTTAGGATACTTGGAACCAGGTTGTGTTGAGGCCTCATCACGGGGATCACAGGGACCAAGACCTGGCTCCGTGACCCTGGCGATGTCATTAAAAGTTTGGTGTGGGTGGCTCACTCTCTTAGGGAAGGGCATCTGGCGTGGAGGGTTTATTCTGGAAGGAACAACTGGATCTGGGATACTTGTTAATTTTACATGATGCCACCCGCAGGTTGCGGCTATAGATGGCCGCCGCTGCATGAAAGTTTTCCTATGGGCCGATGGTTGGGAGGCAGCAATGTTCTTAAGTCCTCTACAGGTAGGGCTAACCCCTAAGGTAGCTGAAGGCATCTAAGTGAGTTGGTAGTTGTGTTTCTGGTGCTTTTGGGCTCGTAAGAAAGTACACAGGCACAGCGGGTTGCAGTCTTCAGTTCTTTTACTCACAGTCTTTGTGCAACAGCCAACTGAGCACTGGGTTCTCGGAGGCTGGGATACAGCTACTCTCGGGTAGGAGGATGACACATAACCAGCACCCCTTCTTTGTCTTTTCTCAGCCTCTGTACACTGCGCTTGCTTCACCCTCCTGCCTTGCGCCTCGCCACACAGAGCTCTGAGCTAGTGACTGTGGACTTTTTTTTTAGGGGTTAACCTGCAGTGTCTCCCCTTAGCCCTATGGTTGCCACCTTTTCAGCAGATGTGCGCGGTTGTTGACCGTGTCACCTTGGGAGTGCCACACAGCCTTCGGATTGCTAGTTGAGACTGGTCTGGATTCTCCACTAGTCCTGGGGTTACCGAGGCCCCTATTCTTCGGCCTAGTCGCTCCTCTGCCTTGCACTTGACAATGAATACAAGTCTCACGGGTGGAATGGTCACTGCCCATGCCTCTGGGACTCTCTCTCTTCCTCTGAACCACTTAGGCATTGTTTCTGCTCCTCTATCTGGCCTCTGGACACTTAAGTTCTTTCTTCTGTGACAGGCTTTCCTTCTCTAGCTTCCCTCCAACCCAACTCTAGCTGCTTTACTCTCCTTTTCCTCTCTCTCTGCAGCAACTGTGGCCTCCTCAGCTGTTCCACTGTTGTCTCCTACGTTCTAGATCTTTCCCACAATTTTTAGACCCTCTGTCACGTGTCCCACGTCATCTACGTGTGTTCTTCCTGGCCTCACTCCTTCCCAAGTGTTCCCTCTAACAACTTCCTTCACCACCCAACCCCAATTCAATGGTTCCTAGTGTGATCTGATTGCCCCGGTACCAGTCTGTGCCCCTCTTACCTGTGAGTGAGATACTACACCCTAACAGGGGTGCAGCATCTCTATGGCGACTGGATCCGCAGGGGTGCCACTGCGCAGATCTGGCCAAGGTTACAATTTTGCAGTACTCAAGGTTCCTAAGAGCACAGTGACCTCCATAATCCTTACATGGAAGACGTTTGGGACCACCAGAAGTCTTCCTAGAACTGTCCGTCCAGCCAAACTGAGCAATCGTGGGAGAAGAGCCTTGGTGAGAAAGGTAAAGAAGAATCCCAAGATCACAGTGGCTGAGAAGCAGTACGGTAGGGAGATGGGAGAAAGTTCTGTGGTGCCCTGCAACGAGTGCATCACAGAAGGGTATTGCAGCCATAAATGCAGCAGCAATATTCTCTGACCCAGCAGTCATCTGGTTAACTTAGAGATCCATACTCTGCATGCCTCACTTAGCATAGAGGGCCAATCAAGGTCATGGTGGGCGGAATGCAAGGGTAGTGGGTAGTGGAAGTTTAAGTTCAGACCTAGTCTAGTCTGGAGGAGTCAGTCTGCAAGGAACAGCAACCTAGAAGATCTCTGCAGAACTCCAGCTCTGCAACGTAGGAGAGGGGGCTCGCACAGTCCCGTGCGGCCCCCTGGCCTCCTTCTACCGGCCATTTCCCTACAAATCACGGGCATCATTATGCGGGCTAAAATCCATCCCGTGCCCTTATACAGCCGGTTTGCTGGTACCGAAGATAGCAGCAGTTCAGCTCTGCTATGCGAACCAGAAGCGTGGAGGAGCAGCTTTACAGGAGCACCCCACCACCGCCAAATCCAGTCGTCTAACCAGTGGTGTACCCACCAAGGGACCCAAGGCTCCCCAAAACATCCGGAACGTATACCCCGGATAGGGCATTCAAGCAGCCTCCCTGTACCCGACCTGGTATTCCCGGGCGACAACGGCAACTTACTTAGTTAGAATGGAGGAACACCGTGGATCTCTGAGGGACACCTATCACTGCTGTGTCCACCCGGTCTGCTATCTACAAACTGTATGCCATGTACTGCTTGCTGGTTACAGTAAAGACCCGTTACAGAGACTTACAGTGTCCGTGCTTCCTTATGAACTGTCTGTCCGCACTTCAAGGTAGCCGCAGCTGCCGCACAACAACCTAAGCAGCTCCAGCCTCCGGGGATCACCGCTCAGCCTGTGGGGAGCGTTCCATCTTGCTGCTATCCATCCCCCGGAGGCCTCGCAGCGTCAGTAAGACTTACCGAACTACTTATAGGTGGCGTCACGAATAAATTATCCCCTTAATCTGTTCCCACAAGACGTCTTCAACGCTTTGATCTGCACTCAACCGGGCCCCACTACCGGCAGGCGCGGTCCACCCGTGACAAAGAGGAAGGAGCTACTGCCTGTCTAAACCGGAGTCCCCGTCAGAATTTGGCGTCACGAACAGGATACGAGCAGGCCGGTTCCCTAACGGGTATTATGTGCTTAAAAATGACTTTAATGTCTACAATTTGGACTTTGTTCGTCCCTAAAAGAACTTTCCCGCCTTCTCACCGTTGGGCCAAGATGGCGCCCAAGATGGCGTCCCCGCCATGAGGATCCGCCACGTGCAAGCCCAGGGGTGAGCCACCGCCCCTCATCGTGGGATGGCTAAAGGCAAAGGCGCCAAACTCTTTCTCCGCCCTGATTGCTCGAATCAACCATGGGGGCGGACCCCAAAGACTTTTCCCACGATTGGACTACAAAAGCCCAAAGGAAATGGGAGTGTCAGACAGACTGTTCTTCACCAGCTCTTCACCAGTACAGCTACCGGGTAGAGACGGGTGTGGTTCCTCCAAGAAACATGGCCAGCTTAAGACTGAGAGACCTGATGCAAGAAGTGGAAGCCGAGGCCAGAGCAGCAATAGGCCATCCAGGTCCGGGTCCTGTCCTTAATATCGACGGCAGCCCCGACTTCTAGCAAGAAGCTCTACAAGACCTCCGGGTACGGCTCCTAGAAACCGTAGAATGGACAATCCGCAGTTGGAGCGCGAGCTTGGGCAGCAGACTACATCGTGCGATGCAGCAGAGCCGCTCGGGTGAAACCACTCCAGGGCCGGACGACATCTCGAGTTTCAGCACCGCCTCGCCCACGTCGACCACTTGTCCAGCCTCGTCTCCAGAACCGATAGACTGTGTCATACCCGGTAGAGACCACCGCTTATCCCGCTCCACAGCCTGGAACTGCGACCGTGTTTGAGCCGGAGCTTGCAACTCGCTCCAAGGAAGAACCGAATACTTACCTGGTTCCACTTGCGGAACCCGCGACTAGTTTCATCACTACCGAGACTGTCGCCTGTTTCTCCCTTGATCCGGAGGTCTCCTCTGCAATTAACGAGGCCTACCTGGTGACCGGGATTGAAACACCACTTCCCGCTGCTACAGAAAAAGAGGCAGGCAGCCTGGAAGCCCTGCAAGACGACCTTGAGGAGAACTTTGCAGCACAGCCACCCATCGACCCAGAGGATTCCATTCCGACATCTCCGTCAGCCGAGCAGCCCGACCTGGTCATCGAGGGAGAGATCGAGGATGATGACGACGAGACCTACAGCCCAGCTGAGGACCTCTACACCGGGTTCGCCTGGGGAGACACCAAGGATCCTTCTGCCGGGCGATCTGCTCGGGTACGCTGGTCGGGTGCCGCCGCAGCAACATCTTCTCCGGTTCCGTTCAACCGGGTTCCCATCCAGACTGCCCACCAGACTCCAGCCGTTCAACAACCATCACGCCGTAGTGACTGTATCCACACGCCGCACCGCTCCGACGAAGAGGTACGTCGCATCCGAAGGGAGGAGTGGCACGCTGGGCTGCGCGCCAACATGCAGGCCCGCGCTGAAGTCCACCGCCAATCTCCATTGCCCGATGAGTTCCGTAAAACCGGACGGGTGAGCACCCTTAACTTATCCATCGGGTGGGGATTCGTAAGGGAGGAGGGTGTGTGTACAGAAGTGTTTGTGGGGCGCCGTGATGTGGAATCGCACCTACCGCGAGGGCATCCTAACCGAGACTTGTATAGAGGGGACATTGTAACCTATGAGCGATATGTATGCTGTGACGGGTGGTTCGCTATACGAGTCCGGAACACTGCCCTTCATAAGTGACTCTGTTGATTGAACTTTGCCAAGAGACTTCTTTCTGTTTTGCAAATAACACCGCGACTTGGCGGCTACAGCCTGAACTTTTAACCTAAGGACAGCCGACCGCCCGCCGGGTCTGCGCAATGTGTTAACCTGTTCTTTTTGCTTGCGAATATTTACCTGTTTCTTTAATAAAAGTGTGAATTTCATGTCTGTTATAAAAATATAAAAATCTCTCTGTAATGTTGGATAGTATGACACTTGGGGACAAGCGTATTTCACCAAGGGGGAGTGTGGCGCCCCGCAACGAGTGCGTCACAGGAGGGTATTGCAGCCATAAATGCAGCAGCAATATTCTCTGACCCAGCAGTCATCTGGTTAACTTAGAGATCCATACTCTGCATGCCTCACTTAGCATAGAGGGCCAATCAAGGTCATGGTGGGAAGAGTGCAAGGGTAGTGTGTAGTGGAAGTTTAAGTTCAGACCTAGTCTAGTCTGGAGGAGTCAGTCTGCAAGGAACAGCAACCTAAAAGACCTCTGCAGAACTCCAGCTCTGCAACGTAGGAGAGGGGGCTCGCACAGTCCCGTGCGGCCCCCTGGCCACCTTCTACCGGCCATTTCCCTACCAATCACGGGCATCATTATGCGGGCTAAAAAATATCCCGTGCCCTTATACAGCCGGTTTGCTGGTACCGAAGCTAGCAGCAGTTCAGCTCTGCTATGCGAACCAGAAGCGTGGAGGAGCAGCTTTACAGGAGCACCCCACCACCGCCAAATCCAGTCGTATAACCAGCGGTGTACCCACCAGCTACTGCCTGTCTAAACCGGAGTCCCTGGCCACGGTGAGTCAGTTCCACAAGGTCAAATATGACTGCAGCCCTCCACCAGTTGGGCCTTTATGGCAGAGTGGCCTGACAGAAGCCTCTACTCAGTGCAAGATATATGAAAGCCTGCATAGAGTTTGCAAAAAAACGCATGAAGTCCTCCCAGACTATGAGAAATAAGATTCTCTGGTCTGATGAGACGAAGATAGAACTTTTTGGTGATAATTCTAAGTGGTATATGTAGAGAAAATCAGGCACGGCTCATCACTTGCCCAATACAATCCCAACAGTGAGACATAGTGGTGGCAGCAGCATACTATGGGGGTGTTGTTCAGCTGCAGGGATAGGACGAATGGTTGCAATTGAAAGGAACATGAATGCTGCCAAGTACAGAGATATTCTAGAAGAAAACGTCTTCCAGAGTGCTCTGGACCTCAGACTAGACCAAAGGTTCACCCTACAAAAGATAATGACCCTAAGCACACAGCTAAAATAACAAAGGAGTGGCTTCAGAACAACTCTGACCATTCTTGACTGGCCCAGCCAGAGCCCTGACCTAAACCTAATTGAGCATCTCTGGAGAGACCTGAAAATAGCTGTCCACCAACGTTCACCATCCAATCTGATGGAACTGGAGAGGATCTGCAAGGAAGAATGGCAGAGGATCCCCAAAATCCAGGTGGGAAAAACTTGTTTCATCAATCCCAAAGAGACTCATGGCTGTATTAGCTCAAAAGGTGCAAATACTCAATACTGAGCAAAGGGTCTGAATACTTATGACGATATGATATTTCAGTTTTTCTTTTTTAATACATTTGCAAAAATGTCTACATTTCTGCTTTTTTTTCGGTCAAGGAGGGGTGTAGAGTGTACATTAATGAGAGAAAATGAACTTTTTTTGAATTTCTCAAATGGCTGCAATGAAACAGAGTGAAAAATTTAAAGGGGTCTGAATACTTTCCGCACCCACTGCATATTCCTTCATTCGAACACATTGTAGGATTCCTGATATACAGTCATGGCCAAAAGTTTTGAGAATGACACCAAAATGATATTTTCCCATGATCTGCTGCCCTCTGGTTTTTATTTGTGTTTGTCTGATGTTTATATCACAAACAGAAATATAATTGCAATCATATTATGATACCAAAAGGTTATATTGACAGTTAGAATGAGTTAATGCAGCAAGTCCATATTTGCAGTGTTGACCCTTCTTCTTCAGGACCTCTGCAATTCTCCCTGGCTGCTCTCAATCAACTTCTGGACCAAATCCTGACTGATAGCAGTCCATTCTTGCATAATCAATGCTTGCATTTTGGCAGAATTTGTTGGTTTTTGCTTGTCCACCCGTCTCTTGATGATTGACCACAAGTTCTCAATGGAATTAAGATCTGGGGAGTTTCCAGGCCTTGGACCCAAAATCTCTATGTTTTGTTCCCTGAGCCATTTAGTTATCACCTTTGCTTTATGGCAAGGTGCTCCATCATGCTGGAAAAGGCATTGTTGGGCGCCAAACTGCTCTTGGACGGTTGGGAGAAGTTGCTCTTGGAGGACATTCTGGTACCACTCTTTATTCATAGCTGTGTTTTTAGGCAAGACTGTGAGTGAGCCGATTCCCTTGGCTGAGAAGCAACCCCACACATGAATGGTTTCAGGATGCTTTACAGTTGGCATGAGACAAGATTGGTGGTAGCGCTCACCTCTTCTTCTCCGAATAAGCTGTTTTCCAGATGTCCCAAACAATCAAAGGGGATTCATCAGAGAAAATGACTTTACCCCAGTCCTCAGCAGTCCACTCCCTGTACCTTTTGCAGAATATCAGTCGGTCCCTGATGTTTTTTCTGGAGAGAAGTGGCTTTTTTGCTGCCCTCCTTGAAACCAGGCCTTGCTCAAAGAGTCTCCGCCTCACAGTGCGTGCAGAAGCACTCACACCATCCTGCTGCCATTCCTGAGCAAGCTCGGCACTGCTGGTAGTCCCATCCCGCAGCTGAAACAGTTTTAAGATACGGTCCTGGCGCTTGCTGGTCTTTCTTGGGTGCCCTGGAGCCTTTTTTACAACAATGGAAGCTCTCTCCTTGAAGTTCTTGATGATGCGATAGATTGTTGACTGAGGTGCAATCTTTCTAGCTGCAATACTCTTCCCTGTTAGGCCATTTTTGTGCAGTGCAATGATGGCTGCACGTGTTTGTTTAGAGATAACCATGGTTAACTAAAGTGAAACAATGATACCAAGCACCAGCCTCCTTTTAAAGTGTCCAGTGGTGTCATTCTTACTTAATCATGACTGATTGATCGCCAGCCCTGTTCTCATCAACATCCACACCTGTGTTAATGGAACAATCACTAAAACGATGTTAGCTGCTCCTTTTAATGCAGGACTGCAATGATGTTGAATTGTGTTTTGGGGGTTAAAGTTCATTTTCTAGGCAAATATTGACTTTGCAAGTAATTGCTGTTAAGCTGATCACTCTTTATGACATTCTGGAGTATATGCAAATTGCCATTAGAAAAACTGAAGCAGTAGACTTTGTTAAAATTAATATTTGTATCATTCTCAAAATTTTTGGCCATGACTGTATATTTGTAATAATGTACCGTATATGCCTTTCCATAATGTATTATATACTGCATTTACCGTATATACTCGTGTATAAGCCGACCCGTGTATAAGCCGACCCCCCTACTTTTGCCCCCAAAACCTGGGAAAACCTATTGACTTGTGTATAAGCCGAGGGTGGACCCCAGCACAGGTATACAGCCCCCAGCAGTGTGGTATACAGGCCCCCCCAGTGGTAGTATACAGCAGCCTTCCCAGTGGTAGTATACAGCAGCCTCCCCAGTGGTAGTATACAGGCCCCAGCAGTATTACAGCAGCCTCCCCAGTGGCATAGATAGGCCCCAGCAGTATATACAGCAGCCCCAGTGGTATACAGCAGCCTCCCCAGTGGTATATACAGGCCCCAGCAGTATTACAGCAGCCTCCCCAGTGGTATATACAGGCCCCAGCAGTATATACAGCAGCCCCAGTGGTATACAGCAGCCTCCCCAGTGGTATATACAGGCCCCAGCAGTATTACAGAAGCCTCCCCAGTGGTATATACAGGCCCCAGCAGTATTACAGCAGACTCCCGAGTGGTATATACAGGCCCCAGCAGTATATACAGCAGCCCCAGTGGTATACAGCAGCCTCCCCAGTGGTATATACAGGCCCCAGAGTATTACAGCAGCCTCCCCAGTGGTATATACAGGCCCCAGCAGTATATACAGCAGCTCCAGTGGTATACAGCAGCCCCAGTGGTGTGGTATACAGCAGCCCCAGTGGTATATAGCAGCCCCAGTGGTATATAGCAGCCCCAGTGGTATACAGCAGCCCCAGTGGTATACAGCAGCCCCAGTGGTGTGGTATACAGCAGCCCCAGTGGTATATAGCAGCCCCAGTGGTATATAGCAGCCCCAGTGGTGTGGTATACAGCAACCCCAGTGGTATATAGCAGCCCCAGTGGTGTGGTATACAGCAGCCCCAGTGGTATACAGCAGCCCCAGTGGTGTGGTATACAGCAGCCCCAGTGGTATATAGCAGCCCCAGTGGTATACAGCAGCCCCAGTGGTATATAGCAGCCCCAGTGGTATATAGCAGCCCCAGTGGTGTGGTATACAGCAGCCCCAGTGGTATATAGCAGCTCCAGTGGTATACAGCAGCCCCAGTGGTATATAGCAGCCCCAGTGGTATATAGGAGCCCCAGTGGTATACAGCAGCCCCAGTGGTGTGGTATACAGCAGCCCCAGTGGTGTGGTATACAGCAGCCCCAGTGGTATATAGCAGCCCCAGTGGTATATAGCAGCCCCAGTGGTATATAGCAGCCCCAGTGGTATATAGCAGCCCCAGTGGTATATAGCAGCCCCAGTTGTATACAGCAGCCCCAGTGGTATATAGCAGCCCCAGTGGTATATAGCCGCCCCAGTGGTGTGGTATACAGCAGTCCCAGTGGTATACAGCAGCCCCAGTGGTGTGGTATACAGCAGCCCCAGTGGTATATAGCAGCCCCAGTGGTATATAGCAGCCCCAGTGGTATACAGCAGCCCCAGTGGTATATAGCAGCCCCAGTGGTATATAGCAGCCCCAGTGGTGTGGTATACAGCAGCCCCAGTGGTATATAGCAGCCCCAGTGGTATATAGCATCCCCAGTGGTATATAGCAGCCCAGTGGTATATAGGAGCCCCAGTTGTATACAGCAGCCCCAGTGGTGTGGTATACAGCAGCCCCAGTGGTATATAGCAGCCTCAGTGGTATACAGCAGCCCCAGTGGTGTGGTATACAGCAGCCCCAGTGGTATATAGCAGCCCCAGTGGTGTGGTATATAGCAGCCCCAGTGGTATATGGCAGCCCCAGTGGTATATGGCAGCCCCAGTGGTATACAGGCCCCCAAATGCTGGCACTCGCCCCCCTCCGTTGTAAGGCCCCCCTGCTGCTTAACTTACCATCCCTGGTCTTCTGCGCCGCGCCGGTCTTCCATGCTCCGTCCTCCATGCTCCAGTCCTTGGCTGCATCAGTGGTCCCTGGCCGTCGCAATAACGATGACGTCATGCGACCGGCCGGTCACATGACCCCGGATGCAGCCAAGGACTGGAGCATGGAGGACAGAGCACGAAAGACTGGCGCGGTGCAGAAGACCAGGGATGGTAAGTTAAGCAGCAGGGAGGGCCTTACAACGGAGGGGGGCGAGTGCCAGCATTTGGGGGCCATATATTTAGATATGCACTGCTTCCCCCTGCCACTGATTGACAAGGGGAAGCAGTGCATATATAATGAGCGGCCCCACGTGACGGGGCGCTCATACAGCAGCCTCCCCCCACCTCCTCCAGCCTCCCCAGCCCCAGACACAGCCCCCACCACCGTATTGACCCATGTATAAGCCGAGGGGGGGACTTTTCAGCCCAATTTTTGGGCTGAAAAACTCGGCTTATACACAAGTATATACGGTATATACAATTTTTTGCTTTATTTTGCACTAGGCACCTTACAAATATTTTTGTGAATGAAATAAAGAGTGAAAAATTTAAAGGGGTCTGAATACTTTCCGTACCCACAGTATGCTGTGTGCACCATGCTCCGACACTTAGACACCAGCAAAGATAAATGGCAGCTCCCAGTGGAAGACAAAGAAAATAATGAAATAAATTTTACTCCTCTTTAAAAGAATAAATGTTTATAGAACTGCTAATAATAAAAGAAAATGTGATAGATAATCTTTAGGAGAATCTACAGGAGTATCTGTCTGGTGGGGACCGTGGGATACTCGGAACTGGGCCCTCTCATCGTCGTCTGGGGCTGCGGGATGTAATGGTGGCGTGACCCAGTCCGTTATCCCCTCGTCGGGGAGATCAGTAAAAAGAAGTATTGAAAAATGGGTGAAAATAGAAGAAAAAGAAAAGTTGTTGTGACGCCACCCGTGGAATGCGGCCAGGATAGCTGCTGCTGCAGTCGGGTCCTCTGGGGATGATGGGAATAGCAGCTAGGATGTTAAGCCCTCCATGGGAAGAGCAGGTCCCCAGGGCAACCGGATAATCTATGGATATGCAGAGTTCGTTGGGGGTGCAGTGTAAGAAAGAACTGACAGACACAAGGGTAACAGTCTCCTTTACCTTTACTGTTGCAAGTAGTTTGTTAATTCAGGGCATAATTCACAAGCGGTGTTAGGGATTCGGAGCCTGGAAGTGTGGCACCCCTGTGGGGGATTGCCACATGACCCAACGGTGCAGGGAGGGATGTACACTTTGGCACACACAGAACACAACACCTTCCACCCCAGACCTGGAGGGGGAGCCCCACTGGCTGTCCTTAAGCCAGATCCCCTATAAGGATCCAGGCCTGAGGGGAGGAGTCAGTCAGTTTGCAGTGAGTGAGTACAGAAGCAGCTACTGGAAAGAGCTGGTTGCTGGTACCAGGCCCAGAAGCAGGAAACCTGACCCAGCTGTGCAGAGCCCTAGAGAGAGGGACGGAGGCCAGTGGAAGAGGTAGGAACAGGGCCGGCTCCAGGTTTCTGTGGGCCCCGGGCGAAAAGGTCTCAGTGGGCCCCTTTAAGTACATATCGCGGACTATATATATATATATATATATATATATATATATATATATATATATATATATATATGTATATATATATATTGCCGCACACTTACCGCAAGCCCCATAGACAATGCATGGGGCTTGCCGCAAACGTGCAGCAAGTGCAGCCGCTAGACGGAAAATGCGGCAGATGCAGGTTTTTTTTACCGCAACTGCCACATTTTAAAAAAAACTCCTATGTGAAGGCAGCCTTACAGGAACAGTGACTGCCGAATCCAGCAAGAGCTGTTTCTGACAGTGAGTATATTACACGTTGTTAGGAGCGGGCTAAAATGCGATTGCATTTCCTTGCGCCTTTTAAAAATACCCTTCAAATGCAAAATGTTGCATTTTTGTGCGTCTGAGGATGCTTGGTATATACACAAGCATCCTGAAGCACACAAATAATGCAGACAGCTCAATGGAGCCGCACTGCCATATGGTGGCACCGCAGCCAAGCGGAGTGTCTGGCCGTCCAGATCTCTCTTCTCCTCACCTTTCTTCTCGCTGCTCCGGTCTCCTCCGGTCGCTCTGCACATATCAGCACAGTGATGACATCGTGCCCCTCCATGCTGAGCTGCAGAATGCAGACAGCGGCAGAAGAGACTATGGAGAAGAATGCTGCTGGCAAAGGTGGCTGAGACTATAGGAGCGGAATCCGCGGGGGGCTACCACTGGTACACATACTTCGTACACACGCGGCTCTGCTCCGTACACCTTGTACGCACACGGCTCTGCTCCGTACACCTCGTACGCACACGGCTCTGCTCCGTACACCTCGTACGCACACGGCTCTGCTCCGTACACCTCGTACGCACACGGCTCTGCTCCGTACACCTCGTACGCACACGGCTCTGCTCCGTACACCTCGTACGCACACGGCTCTGCTCCGTACACCTCGTACGCACACGGCTCTGCTCCGTACACCTCGTACGCACACGGCTCTGCTCCGTACACCTCGTACACACACGGCTCTGCTCCGTACACCTCGTACACACACGGCTCTGCTCCGTACACCTCGTACGCACTCGGCTCTGCTCCGTACACCTCGTACGCACTCGGCTCTGCTCCGTACACCTCGTACGCACACGGCTCCGCGGGTCCGCTCCGTACACCTCGTACGCACACGGCTACGCTCCGTACACCTAGTACGCACACGGCTACGCTCCGTACACCTCGTACGCACTCGGCTCTGCTCCGTACACCTCGTACACACTCGGCTCTGCTCCGTACACCTCGTACACACACGGCTCTGCTCCGTACACCTCGTACACACACGGCTCTGCTCCGTACACCTCGTACACACTCGGCTCTGCTCCGTACACCTCGTACACACTCGGCTCTGCTCCGTACACCTCGTACACACTCGGCTCTGCTCCGTACACCTCGTACACACTCGGCTCTGCTCCGTACACCTCGTACACACTCGGCTCTGCTCCGTACACCTCGTACACACTCGGCTCTGCTCCGTACACCTCGTACACACTCGGCTCTGCTCCGTACACCTCGTACACACTCGGCTCTGCTCCGTACACCTCGTACACACTCGGCTCCGCTCCGTACACCTCGTACACACTCGGCTCCGCTCCGTACACCTCGTACACACTCGGCTCCGCTCCGTACACCTCGTACACACACGGCTCCGCTCCGTACACCTCGTACACACACGGCTCTGCTCCGTACACCTCGTACACACACGGCTCTGCTCCGTACACCTCGTACACACTCGCCTCTGCTACATCCACACTGTAAATCCCTCCTGACCCCACACATAACCTTCACCTAATTGCCATACACCTAGTACACACTCACCTCTGCTACATTCACACTGTAAATGCCTCCTGACCACACACAAACTTCACCTTATTTGAGCATCATTCATGGCCAGCACAGTCCTGGATACACTGAGGAGCTGATCATGAGACCCCTGACTCCTCCCCTTCATGTGACATCATCGCAGGTCCTGTAAGCACAGAGTGTGTGCAGCTCTGTCAGCTCCCGTGGAGGGGGGAGGAGGGAGACCTCCGGTGCTGCAGCCTGCAGGAGCCTGAAAATGACCCCCCAGCTGCCCCCTGGATATGGCTCTGGCTGTGGGGGCAGTGCTCAGGGGCCCCTGAGGCTAGGGTCACACTTGCATTGTGACCCTAGCCTTATGCAAGTATACTATGTTGCAACGCTGCTATGCGCTGGAGGCAGCCCATAGAAACCCGACGTTTACCGTGACAACCATTTGGTTGTCAATGTAAACTGCGGGTTTCTATGGGCTCAGTTACTGGCAGCGCAGAGCGTTTAGCTGCAGCAGACAATACTTGCGTCAGGCTAGGGTCACAACACAAGTGTGACCCTAGCCCTCAGGGGCCCGGTGGGCCCCCTCCTTAGCCGTCGGGCCCCGGCACTTGCCCGGGTACGCCGGGTGCTGACGCCGGCCCTGGGTAGGAAGACAGAAGAAGGTAACAGATCTGAGATCCCTTTAGCCCACCCGGACACTGGAGTCCGAAGCTGCTATTAATCTAGCAAAGACCGTGCAATTGATGGAACACTATAATTATTTAATGAAGAAGTAGTTGTATAGGATTATTTTATCAGGACCCTCGGTTGTAAGACACAAAAGGTTAAAAAGAGGGCGTTTTATTTAGATAATTGTTGTCCAATAAGATACTCAGTTGCTCTATATATTGTTTTAATTGTCATTCTACCTCCATTCCACTTGAGAAAGACGGCACTATACCGTTGAAACATGTCGTGGCGGATGGAGGATTTCTAATAAAAGGACTTTCCACTAAGCAGAGTCCCTGGCTTTAATCAGAGCGCCCAGCAAAGACCGTGCAATTGAATCCACATTAATCTAGTGGTAGCAGAGAAAGCACGGACATATCAGGAGGATCTAGTCCCCCTGAAGTAAAGAAAGCAAGACAACAAACCTGACCAAGCATAGGACCACGGGCCCAAGAGGAGTCTAGGGATCCCCACATCAAGGTCCTCATTGTAGGTTGTGGAGTAGCATCCTGAGAGGGAGAAGGAGAAAGAGCGGCAGGTTCAGCTCCAGGCAGAACTTACCCGAATTACCGCACACACTAATAGAGGGGGGCCTCACAACTCTCCAAGGTGGACGTCCCAAACTGCACTGATAACCTGGTTACCCTCCTGGACCATGCCTGTTACTGAACATCAGTAAAAAGGTACCGAAACAGAGGCTATTGTGTGTGTGTGTGTGTGCCTGCTTCACCGCCACCGCCTGCAGCTTTCACAGCAGAACCGCTACTACTACTCCCCTCATCCACCCCGCTGCCCTTAGGTAAAGTTCCACCTGTGGGGAGCTGTATTACCAAAGCTGCATTCCCTTGACCTCAGCGGCTGGCCGCAGCGCTGGTGACCCTATTACCAGGTACCATAGGTAGCATCACGTTATAATTCCCCCATCATCATCACTCCCACCCCCACCACTGAGGGTCCAGGGCATGGAACCGGGAACCAACCAGCCGTGATCCCCACTGAAGTAACCACCTGTCTCGGTATCCGAGTACCCCCCTACCCTGTCGACCAACTCAGAAGCAAGTTGGGGTTTTCCACACCTGGAAGTTCTGAGGCTTCCCTACTGCGCTGTTCTCTGTGAGCCCTGGCTGCTTGAAGTTGTGCTAAGACCCTCTCCTCGCTGGTCTGTCTTGACCATGAGGCAGGCTGCTCGAGCCCTTTTTATGCTACTTCTCCTTCACTGCATCTCCTGAGCTCTTTGATGCGGCTGTGTCTCTTGGCCTTTCTGGTGGCCGAGCAATTTGGAATCACTCGCCCTCCAGGGTTAGTTGTTGGGCATAAAGTCCCTTGTGACCTCAGACTCTGGTGTCCGTACTACCAGGGGCGTAACTAGAACTGGCAGGGCCCCATAGCAAACTTTTGAACGGGGCCCCCTCCAAGACACGCCCCAATAACACGCCCCTCCAAGACACGCCCCTAAATGACACGCCCCCTTCAAGACACACCCTCTTACAGGCCCCAGCAGTATATACAGCAGCCCCAGTGGTATACAGCAGCCTCCCCAGTGGTATATACAGGCTCCAGCAGTATTACAGCAGCCTCCCCAGTGGTATATACAGGCCCCAGCAGTATTACAGCAGCCTCCCCAGTGGTATATACAGGCCCCAGTGGTATATACAACAGCCCCAGTGGTATACAGCAGCCTCCCCAGTTGTATATACAGGCCTCAGCAGTATTACAGCAGCCTCCCCAGTGGTATACACAGGCCCCAGTGGTGGTATACACAGGCCCCAGTGGTGGTATACACAGGCCCCAGTGGTGGTATACACAGGCCCCAGTGGTGGTATACACAGGCCCCAGTGGTGGTATATACAGGCCCCAGTGGTGGTATACAGGGCCCCCCCTTGCTGCGGCTGAACACCTGTAAAGGAATACATCATTATACTTACTTATCCCTGCCGCTGTCGCCGCTCTGACACCGTGCTCCTCCGAGTCTTCATGCTTCCTCCTCCGGCGCACAGAGTCCCAGCACAGGGTATACAGCTCCCAGCACAGGGTATACAGCTCCCAGCACAGGGTATACAGCTCCCAGCACAGGGTATACAGCTCCCAGCACAGGGTATACAGCTCCCGGCACAGGGAATACAGCTCCCAGAGTCCCGGCACAGGGAATACAGCTCCCAGAGTCCCGGCACAGGGAATACAGCTCCCAGAGTCCCGGCACAGGGAATACAGCTCCCAGAGTCCCGGCACAGGGAATACAGCTCCCAGAGTCCCGGCACAGGGAATACAGCTCCCAGAGTCCCGGCACAGGGAATACAGCTCCCAGAGTCCCGGCACAGGGAATACAGCTCCCAGAGTCCCGGCACAGGGAATACTGCTCCCACTCCCAGAGTCCCCCAGCAGCACACAGGGTATACAGCTCCCACTCCCAGAGTCCCCCAGCAGCACACAGGGTATACAGCTCCCACTCCCAGAGTCCCCCAGCAGCACACAGGGTATACATCTCCCACTCCCAGAGTCCCCCAGCAGCACACAGGGTATACAGCTCCCACTCCCAGAGTCCCCCAGCAGCTCACAGGGTATACAGCTCCCACTCCCAGAGTCCCCCAGCAGCACACAGGGTATACAGCTCCCACTCCCAGAGTCCCCCAGCAGCACACAGGGTATACATCTCCCACTCCCAGAGTCTCCCAGCAGCACACAGGGTATACAGCTCCCACTCCCAGAGTCCCCCAGCAGCACACAGGGTATACAGCTCCCACTCCCAGAGTCCCCCAGCAGCACACAGGGTATACAGCTCCCACTCCCAGAGTCCCCCAGCAGCACACAGGGTATACAGCTCCCACTCCCAGAGTCCCCCAGCAGCACACAGGGTATACAGATCCCACTCCCAGAGTCCCCCAGCAGCACACAGGGTATACAGCTCCCACTCCCAGAGTCCCCCAGCAGCACACAGGGTATACAGCTCCCACTCCCAGAGTCCCCCAGCAGCACACAGGGTATACAGCTCCCACTCCCAGAGTCCCCCAGCAGCACACAGGGTATACAGCTCCCACTCCCAGAGTCCCCCAGCAGCACACACCAGGTATACAGGCCCCCCCCTCACAGTAAGGGCTGCTGCTGCTCACTGTCAATACATAGTGTTATTAGTGGCGCCTCAGGCTCTCACCCTCGCTCCGGGCTCAGTGCAGCAGCAGCTCCTTCCCTTCCTGCTTGTCTGCTGTGATGTGACCGGTCAGTAGTAAGGACTCACTCAGAGGTCACAGGCCGGCCAGGGGGCGGAGACCAACTCTGCAGACTGTGCAGAGAGAGAACAGACAGGGTCAGGCAGGCGGCGGCAGCCTCCTTGATCCCTGTGTGCGGCGCCTGCGGCCGCTTTGAATAGGAGCGGCTGACGCATCCATCTCGCCGGGGGGACCCCGTCGGGGGGCGCCCCGCCGCGCCCCCACCCCCACACCTAACGGCCACACAAGTTCACAACAACAGGTATCGCAGGCGCAGCTGCTGGTATAGCAGCGTAGCGGCGCTGGGTCCGGGCCCCCCACAAGCGCCGGGCCCCAAAGCGACCGCTACGGCTGCTATGCCGGTAGTTACGCCACTGCGTACTACACTAGGTGCTGAGGCGAGCTGGCATTGCTCCACTCCTCACACCTTCTCTCCACTTCTCTCAGACCCTCACCTATGGGTCACTTATACTGGCTAGTCAGTATCCTTGGACGGGTGTAGCATGGCACCCAACCATAAGATGTCTTCTACAGTCTTCCTAGGAACTGAACTGCCTGACCCTGCCCCGGACCAGAATTTATAGGGGACTTGCCCTGAACCCAGGTTTTAGAGCTCCCCCTTATGACATTGAGTTGGGAAGTTGCTACGCGCATGTGTGTGTTTTACCTGAGGTGGGTGCCTTCCCTTGTTTCCAAGCTTAATATTTTGGAGACCGGACCCTGGGGCACCACATATCTTAAGGGCCACTTTACACACACCAACTTATCTGTCCAAATTCTGACCAACTTGCTGGTTGCAGTGAAATCATGGACACATTGTTCTATTTTGTGGCTGTGTGCAAATGGAGCAATGTGTCCATGATTTCACTGCAACCAGCAAGTTGGTCAGAAGTTGGACAGATAAGTTGGTGTGTGTAAAGTGGCCCTAACAGTATAAAAAAAAATCTGTTCAACTAAGGGGCCTTTCACACTTGCGTTTTTTTCCTGATCTGGAAGATCAGGAAAAAAACTGATTCTTAGGCTGGCTTCACGCTGCGGTCAGGTCAGGTCAGGTTTTGTGTTTCAAAACCAGGAGAGGAACTTGCAGAGAAAAAGCATAATTGAAAGATTGACACCTGTTCTAGGTTTTGGAGTCACTCCTGGTTTTGGCACACAAAACCTGACCTGATCTGACCTGACCTGACCGCAGTGTGAAGCCAGTCTTACAGGATCCATTTTTTTGCCCATTCACTTTAATGATTTCAGGAAAAAACCTGAAGCAACAAGATTCCAACTGAAATCATTAAAGCGAATGGGAAAAAAAAATGAATCCTGTAAGAAGCAGGTGTGAAAGGCCCCTAACACAGTGATGGAGAACATTTTTTTCTGCTAAAGTGGATTTGGACATTTTTAATCTCATTTGGGGTCAAACTAAATTATCAACCACAAAATGGTCCTGCTATATTCGTGTATACTTCTGCACATCACTGTCACGCAAGTGCTATAGCGGATGAGAGAATAGGAAGCAGGATGGCAAAAATGGGCAAGATAACTGGGTAGCTTGTCTGACCCTATAGACTGGGTTCTCAAGTCTGACCCTATGCCCAGAGATATCTCTGATGGTGAGGAGGTCTAGGCCACCACCCTTGACCACTACTCCTCAACCAGCCCTGTGCTAACTCCCTGTACCTCCACCCATGAACGGAGATACACAGCAACTCCCACAGAAGTAAAACATCAAGAAACACAACACAAGGTGCACAAACATCTCATCTTGCGATCTTCAAGAGACTAAAACCTAGTGGAAGGAAGTGAAATTACTTAATAGCTGGGAAAGTGGACAACTACGTCAGCTGACACACCTAACAACAGCAGTTTACCTGCGACTGGAGAGCCACCTTAGTCATTGAGTGCAACAGTTCCTGACATTAACACTACGTGTGCCGAAGGACATTTACTCTGAATTAAACTACAGCAGCATTTTATATGGACTGCAAAGCAGTCAGCTGTGTATACATAATATTAGAGGCACAGAGACTGATTATATACATCACATTAGAGTCACTGTGACTGCTGTATGTAAATACAGTATATAAAATATATAAATATATATCACATGGAACACAGGCAGATGTATATATCACACAGCAGATACTGTGATAGGTTTATAATCATCACATAAGACATAATGGGATTGATGTATGTGCGCTATGTAGGAGATACTGAGACTGCTGTATATGTATCACATAGGAGACACTGAGACTTCTGTATATGCAAGTCATAGGAAACACTGAGGCTTTTGTATACACATCACATAGGAGACACTGAGACTGCTGCATATACCTGATCTAGGAGACTGTATACACATGACATAGGATAAAATGTGACTGGTATATTTAAATCATATATATGCATCACATAGAATACACTGGGAAAGCTGCAGAAAGATCCAAAGGAAGGCACTGCAAGCAAGACGGGAGTGCAGAGTAAGCTAACTTCACTCACAAAGAACATACCGGCACTGACCAGCATCTGCACATAAACCAACATTGCCTGTGCAACAACACTCAGTAGTAAACACTGCAGTCTAAGAAACAATTAAACAGCCGGCGACCCAATCACTGTGGCTCCTGTAGATCTGCCGGAAGTTACCCACTCATGAACTAACAGAACAAGTAAAGTGGCCAAATTTCTTGTGATGACGGGATAAATAAATTTCTTCTGCTGTGTACAGCTCTATCTGAGCATAGTTAGTATTAGTGATAAAATGTACGCTGGGAATTTCACACGTACAAGAGGATAACGGTTTGATACAATTTGCTTGTCACTAGCGTGCTTATAGAGGACAAAAACTTGGACTGCTGTCATAACCTCTGCTCTACATAGTTTTGTAATGGGTACTTTATTTTAAGATGCAATTATCTATCAAACTGAAATACAGTGCCTTGACAAAGTATTCATACCCATTAAACATTTTCACATTTTTTCGCATTACCCCCACCAACTTAAATGTCTCTTGGGATTTTATTTGATATGCCAACACAAAATTTCAAGTATTTGTGAAGTGTTAAAGAAATGATATATGGTTTTCTAAATGTTTAAAAAATATAAATCTAAAAATTGTGACATATACGGTATTTATATTAATTCCTGAGTGATAAATTGCATCCAGGAGTCACCTAATTACAAATTGAGTCTACCTGTGAGTAGTTTATCCTCAGTATAACTACAGATGGTCAGTAAAGGCCTCAGATGTTTGTTTACGATGATTAGGGATCAAACCAAGGCATGAAAACCAAGGAACTCACCAGACAGATCAGGGATAAAGTTGTGGAGAAGACTAAAACAGTGTTACATTATAAGCAAAAATTAACTGTTCAATCCATCACCCAAAAATGTAAGGAGTATGGCACAACTGCAAACCTACCAAAACACGGTCGTCCACCTAAACTTACATCCCAGGAAAGGAGACTACTAATTAGAGAAGCAGCCAAGAGGCTGCTCCATAAATCTAGCCTTTATTTAAGAGTGGCAAGAAGAAAGCTATATTTGAAAGCAAGCCATAAGAAGTCCTGTATACTGTTTGCAAAAATGTCATGTAGGAGACACAGCTAGCATGTGGAAGAAGGTGTTCTGCTCAGATGACACCGAAGTAGAATTTTTTTGGCTCAATGCAAAATGCTTTGTGTGGTGGAAAACTAAAACAGCACATTGCCTTGAAAGGACTACTTCTACTGTCAAATATGGTGGTGGCAGCATCATGCTGTGGGGACACTTTTCTTCAGCAGGGACAGGGAAGCTGGTCATAGTTGATGGAAGGATTGATAGCACTAAATACAGGGCAATCCTGGAGAAAAACTGTTAGAGACAGCAAAAGACTTGAGACTGTGTCTTAGGGTGCGCTCATATCTGCGTTTACCTTGGTACCTGAGCTGTGTCTTCGGGTGACCTCACTGACTCACCCCTCACTCGGCTGCAGCTCTCTGAGTCATCTTTCTGTGCTTGGAGGCCATGATGAAAGGATGCTTCTTCACTGTGGCCTCCGATACAGCAAAGCTCAGATTGCGACATGGGACCTCGCGGTGGATTATCGTCGGAGGGTATGTTGTTGGGATTTTTAACAAATGGGTAAATGAGGGTTGTCAGTGATTTTTATTTCTAATAAAGGTTTTTCTCTGTGTTTGATTTCTAATAAAGCTTTTTCCTGTGTGTATGTTTATTAACTCTTTACTTAATGGATTGGTAATAGGCGAGTATCAGAAGATGCCTGACATTACCTCTCCAGGGCTTAATGACATGCTGTTAGGCATAAGCTGTTATTAATCCCTTCTGTCACTCTAATGTCACTGCTCCAGGGCATAAGGAAGAGCCGGCTAAAACGCCAGGAATTGATGCACCAATTAATGAATGCCCCAATTTCTGGGGTGGCGTTCTCTGCAGTAAAGGTAAAAGAACTGCATTTCCTGTGTCTGTCTGCTTCTTCTGCGCCTCCCTGAAAGTGTACTACAACCACGACGACTATCACAGCTGCAGCCCTGATCTCTGCACCCTGCATCCTCCATACAAACTTCCTAAATCCTTGGGGGCCCGCTTCACCTGTAGGAAGTGCTCCATCTCAGCTGCTACACCACTTATCCCTCAGGGCTCATACAGGAGCGCTAGTCATCCCTGACCAGGCACCACAGGTGGCGTCACGTAAAGACTATAAATTCCCTGTAAATACGCCTTTATCTGCTCGGCCAGGGCCATGCAGCTGGGCCATCGCCTCCGTGACCTCCCTGAAAGACTGCCGGCCTGGTTACCGAGTACCCTAGGCCCTTACGGCCGCTGCAGAGCCTATTAGCTATGGGCCCCAACCACACTGAGAATACTAGCCCCCAGCTGCCTAGTTTTACCTCAGCTGGCAATAACAAATAGGGTGAAGCCCACGCATTTTCTTTTGCCAGCCAAGGTAAAAAAAAAAGGCATCTGAGGATGGCAACCAGCAGCTGTCTGCTTTATCTTAGCTGAGAATAAAAATTCAGCAAAACCCTACATCCTTTATTTCCATTAATTATGTGTGAACCTGCATCAATTGCAGGGACACGACGTAGGATGTATCAGTATGTCCTACGTTGGTAAGGATTTAAGGAGTTAAATTGGGTGTGACATGAAAAAATGTGGATACGTTCATGACTTGCCCCCAGCGGGGGCCGTGGGGTACTCTGAGCCGGCCCTCCCGATGTCATTGGGGTTCTGTGGGATGTCACGGTAGCGTGACCCGGTCCGTGGTCCCCTCGTGGGGTGGTCAGTAAAAAGGGGATGTTTGAAAAGAGGAGACATTTAAAAAAAAGTAAAATAAAAGAGTTTTTGCCATGACGCCACCCATGCAAGATGGCCGGTAGGGCCACTCTTCAGGCACCGAATAAACAGTCTGATACAGTGCTGAGTTTCAACCCGGTTTACTTGGCTTCCCTTGTCAGGTACTTCAGGTTACCATCCAAGCACAGTGGCGGCTCCGGTAGTCATTGGCAACCAGGATGGCTTGTCCAGATCACCTCTTTTATGTTCCTTTCCATGGGTCTCTCTTATCAGCGCTACCTATTTTCCACCCTCCTGCACGTGCCTCCGCACTTGGAACCCGATCCAGCAGCCACTGGACTTCATTGGGCAACCTGTGGGGTCCTTTGGCCCTAGTATGGCGGCCTTCTCTTTGTTGCGCCAGGAGTTGGGCTATGGGTCATAGAGATCCTGCGGCCTACCGGTTCTGTGGTTGGAGCTTCTTCGCCACCTCAGGGCCGGTCCCCTGGTTTCTGCCCTGTCCTTCGGCTTCATAGCTGATTCGGGAGCACGGGTGGATCACTTACTGCCCACGCCCATAGGACTCATTCTGTCTCTCTGCAGTTTGTAGCCCCGGGACAGTGATCTAGAGGGTACAGGGTCCCTATTCTCTCAGTCTCATGTCCTCCTCCTACTCCATGACTGACTACTCTCCAGGATTGACTGAACTGGACTCAACTCCTCCTTCCTGTGGTGTTTCCTATTTGTTCTCCCCTTTCCTAACCGCTTCCTGTACTAACTTCCCATCCACCACTTGTCTCCTCCCGCCATCCCACTAGCTGGGCTTAAAGTCCCTAGCTCTGGGACCGGGGGGGGTGTTGGGTATGTGTGTGGGTGTCTGGACTTACCAATCCCGGTTGCAGCAAACTTATAGTGGCGTCCGGATCGAAGAGGTGCCGCATTCACGGCGTATGAAAACTTTTTCAAGGCACTTGATATTTCTTTAAACCTTTCAGGACAAGGCAATTTTTAGTTTTTGTGCTTTATTTTTTTCTTTCAAAATGTATAACCTTTTTCATTTTTCAGCAACAGCTGCATGAGGGCTTGTTTTTTTGCAGGATGAATTGTACTTTTGAATTACATTATCATGTACTGAATAATGGGAAAAATTTAATATGATGAGTTGGTGATGTGGCGCCCCACTGGTTGGGATGCCACGGATGGGTACTGCATCCATAAAAGAGTGTGTAGTTTTCCTGTGACTAAGGAATTGTGATGCTGCATAAGGGACCCTCATAACACTCATTCACACACACACCATAGAGCAGGGGACCGTGGGTGGACCCGCTGTAGGGAGGACCCAGTCCCTGGGAGGAGCTCAGACAGGGCAGAAAAGTGTGTGGGGGGAGGAATGTTAGGACAGTAGAGGAGAGAGAGAACTCCGTTGGGAGCGAGGAGTAGGCGACTACCAACTGGAGGGATTCAGTATCGAAACGGAGGACCAGCTCCGAAATTGGTGCAGGTGTCCATCCCAGAGCCGCCAAACTGGAGCCCGAGGTTCTTTAGGAAGTTGAGCCGAACACCCGATGCATCCAGAAAAAGGCACCGTATAGGGACTAGGAGCGACCCGGAAAGAGTCTTCTGCCGAGAGATCCGTGGGAGCTTGCTTCAGGCTCTGCGCGCAGGAGCGCTAAGGGAGTCAGGAGAGTGAGCGCAGGAAGGGGCTGGACAGGAACAGCAGGCATACCACCGAGGGTCCTGAGTAAAGCATCCTAAATCCTGGTGACAACCCAGGCCAGGCAGACCCGAGAGAACTGTGTAATTGAAGATCTGCCAGTAAACTTGTACAGACTAAAATGATTGTGTGGCATCCTTTACTATCTCTATTTGAGGAGCCGCCAACTGCAGCCTGAGGAGAACAAGTGACAAGGCCAGTTGTAGCTTCGTCCCTGTGTAAATCAAAGACTGTCCCACAACTCCCAACATCCACTACTGCCCCATCTTGCTGCTCCACCATCACCCCTGAGGTCTGTCCCCCATCACCTGCTCCACCATCACCCCGGAGGAGCCGGTAATATTACCGGAACCGTAGGTGGCATCACGAATCACTATTTTTATTATTTTTATTGACTGTTCACCTTTTTCAGCGACCACCAGAGCCACGGGACAGGGCAACAGGCCCCGAGACATCCCCCGTGAACTACAACGCCCGGAACCAGGTACCCCACGGCCCTGGGGCAAGTCAGTGACATACATGCAATTATGACATTGTTATTTGGGTTTTGTTTTTTCATGGTGTTTATAGTGTTTTAAAAATTATTAGGAAGGAACCGGGATTTATTCCGCGCTGACCACGAGGACTTGCTGGAGAAGCATTATATTTAACACACTACAAACATATAACACACTTAGCCTACGCTTTTCGTGATCCACCGAGTGGTGCATCACAAAAAGCGTAGGCTAAGTGTGTTATATGTGTGTGTAGTGTGTTAAATATAATGCTTCTCCAGCAAGTCCTCGTGGTCAGCGCGGAATAAATCCCGGTTCCTTCCTGATTTCTGCACTTTTCCTGTGGGATCTACAGCGACCATATCTTTTAAACTGGTTGTGTCACACAACTGGATGAGGTGAGTGCACTCATTGATAAATTATCCTGGTGTCCTCACGGTAACTGTTTTATGTACGCTCCCCGCTCCTTTCTTTTTCTAAAAATTATTAGGAAAATTCATTTTTCAGGTCAGTACGATTATAGTGATAGGAAACTAGCATTTTTTTTCTTTATTTAAGTGGTGAAAAAACAAGCTTGAAGCAAAAAAAGTGTGGGGGTTTGTGTCAACATTTTCCAAGATTTGTCTCTGTTTTCATTGGTGAGAATACATGACATCGCTGCTAATTTCGCAATATAAAATGGTGACCCACATGATTCCCCTTCGAAATAATACCTGCACCCCTCTCTCCCCCCCTCCTCATTGTCTTCCATATACCAAAAAGGGTGTTTAGAAAAATTAATACCATGTTAAATGTTCATTTATTCTATACATTAGTCTTTAATATTCATTCTATAGTCATTTCTGAATGTGTTTAGCATTAACCGCTATCTTTATTCTCTATAAAATGTGTTTTTTTTGTATGTATTTTGGAGTGTCTAAAACAAATTAATTGGATTTACATTGTTTCCTATAAAAATAATTGCCTCAGTTTTCATCGGTTTGGTTTGTTTTCAGACAGATTATCAACGAACCCCAAGGTATTACTGTATATTATGCAAAAGCCACTTATGACAAAAAGCAATGCGTATTGTAGTAGTTGTAATATCTCTATGCGCCACTAGAGTATGCTATAGAGTGCTGAAGTGAAGTTAGATCTTTGGAAATATATTTCTACAGTAGAAGGTAAAAAATATTTCTTAAAGTGTTCCTCCAGTCTTGGGTTTCAGGAAACAGTGCAGCTGGAAGTGTCAGGGTCAAGATTCATTTGCGCACAGTGGGTTGTGTCGATGGATACAGTCAGTGGCAAAACTTGAAGCTCATGGGCCTAATTCAAAGGCTCCAATGGGGTCCCTAATTATTGCAAATCTTGAATAGTATTAGATGTTTTATAGGATAAATGGACTTTTAGGGCCCCCTAGGCTCCAGGGCCCGGGTGCAATTTCAACCCCTGTACCTGTTGTAGTAACGACCCTGGATACAGTGTCTAAAGAAATAAGTATTGTAGCATCTATAGATAAAATGTCATGGCTTTAGTGGAATCCTCTAAAAACCATGGTACAGCTAGCACGTGTAGGCAGGGCAGTATTTGCCACTAGGCACGTGAGGGCAAATACCTAGGGTGCCAGGTGCAAGGGGGGCGGCACCAGCAACAAGATTTAAAAAATATATATATATTTTTTAAATCTCCCTCCTCCAAACTCTGCACGATATCTGGCAAGTTTTTGGAGGAGGGAGGGGGGCACCACATACACTTGTAACCGCACCTTTAAGATGCAGGTACAAGGGAATGTGTGAGTGCCCCAGCACATCCGGGGTCAGGGAAGCTCCAAACAGCTTCCTAACCCTGACGTGTGGTGCTCACGTGGCAGAGGTCGGCAGCGTGGTGATGTCACCACATTGCTGACAGCTCTGTGGTGAGCGGGAGGCCGGAAGCACGCAGGAGGAAGAAGATGTTGGGTGCCAGGATCAGGAGCGTGGAGTCAGGTAAGGCGCTGTTACAGCTGAAGATAGCAGCTTGGGGTGCATGGAAAAGGGGAGAGAAGCTACATGACTGGATGGGGAATGGATGGGGGAGATGCGTGAGAAGGCGCATGGATGGATGGATGGGGGAGATGCGTGAGAAGGCGCATGGATGGATGGATGGGGAGATGGGTGAGAAGGCACATGAATGGATGGATGGATGGATGGATGGTGGGGATGGGTGAGAAGGCACATGGATGGATGGTGGGGATGGGTGAAAAGGCACATGGATGGATGGATGGGGTGAATGGCGGTGATGGGCGAAAAGGCACATGGATGGATGGATGGATGGGGGATGGGCAAGAAGGCACATGGATGGATGGAGGGATGGGTGAGAAGGCACACGGATGGATGGGAGGATGGATGAGAAGGCCCATGAAAGGATGGATGGGGGATGGGCGAGAAAGCACATGGATGGATTGATGGATGGGGGATGGGCAAGAAGGCACATGGATGGATGCATGGATGGATGGGGGTTGGGCAGAAAGGAACATGAATGGATGGATGGATAGATGGGGATAGGCGAGAAGACACATGGATCGATGGATGGGGGATGGGCGAAAAGGCACATGGATCGATGGATGGATGGGTGAGAAGGCACATGGATGGATGGATGGATGGATGGATGCGGGATGGATGAGAAGGCATATGGATGAGGAGATGGGTGAGAAGGCACATGGATGGATGGATGGATGGGGAGATAGGTGAGAAGGCACATGGATGAATGCGGTGATGGGTGAGAAGGCACATGGATGGTGGGGGATTGGCGAGAAGGCACACTGGATGGATGGGGATGGGCGAGAAGGCACAATGATGGATGGATGGTTGGGATGGGTGAGAAGGCACATGATGGATGGATGGGGTGCATTGAGGTGATGGGGGAGAAGGCACATGGATGGATGAATGGATGGATGGATGGGGGAATGGGCAAAAAGGCACATGGATGGATGGATGGGGGGATGGGCGAGAAGGCACATAGATGGATGGATGGAGAGATGGGTGAGAAGGCACATGGATCGATGGATAGATGGGGATGGGCAAGAAGGCACATGGATAGATGGGGATGGGCGAGAAGGCACATGGATGAATGGATGGGGGGATGGGTGAGAAGGCACATGGATGGATGGGAGGATGGGTGAGAAGGCCATGAAAGGATGGATGGACGATGGCCGAGAAAGCACATGGATGGGATGGTGATGGATGGGGGGATGGGCAAGAAGGCACATGGATGGATGCATGGATGGGGGATGGAGCAAAAAGGAACATGAATGGATGGATGGATAGATGGGGATAGGCGAGAAGGCACATGGATCGATGGATGGATGGATGGGTGAGAAGGCACATGGATCGATGGATGGATGGGGAGATGGGTGAGAAGGCACATGGATCGATGGATGGATGGATGTGGGTGAGAAGACACATGGATCGATGGATGGATGGGGAGATGGGTGAGAAGGCACATGGATGAATGTGGGAATGAGAAGGCACATGGATGGATGGAAGATGGGCGAGAAGGCACATGGATAGATGGGGATGGGCGAGAATGCACATGATGGATGGATGGTGGGGATGGGCGAGAAGGCACATAGATGGATGGATGGATGGATGGATGGATGAGGTGGATGGATGTGGATGGGCAAGAAGGCACATGGATGGATGGATGGATGGAAGATGGGCGAGAAGGCACATGGATAGATGGGGATGGGCGAGAATGCACAATGATGGATGGATGGTGGGGATGGGCAAGAAGGCAGATGGATGGATAGATGGGATGGGCGAGAAGGCAAATAGATGGATGGATGGGGGGATGGGTGAGAAGGTACATGGATGGATGGATGCATACATAGGGGATGGGCGAGAATGCACATGGATGGATGGGGGATGGGCGAGAAGGCACATGGATGGATGGGGGGATGGGCGAGAAGGCACATAGATGGATGGATGGATGAGGTGGATGGATGTGGATGAGCGAGAAGGCACATGGATGGATGGATGGATGGATGGGGGATGGGCAAGAAGGCACATGGATCGATGGATGGGCAAGAAGGCAGATGGATGGATAGATGGGGATGGGCGAGAAGGCACATAGATGGATGGATGGGGGGATGGGTGAGAAGGTACATGGATGGATGGATGCATACATAGGGGATGGGCGAGAATGCACATGGATGGATGGGCGAGAAGGCACATGGATGGATGGGGGGATGGACGAGAAGGCACATGGATGGATGGGGGAAGGGTGAGAAGGCACATGGATAAATGGATGAGGGGATGGGCGAGAAGGCACATGGATGGGATGGGGGAAGGGTGAGAAGGCACATGGATAGATGTGGGGATGGGGGAGAAGGCAGATGGATGAATGGATGGATGGGAGACGGGCGAGAAGGCACATGGATGTATGGATGGATGGGGGGATGGGCGAGAAGGCACATGGATGGAAGGAGGGATAGACGAGAAGGCACATGAATGGATGGATGGGGGATGGGCGAGAAGGCACATGGATGGAAGGAGGGATGGGCGAGAAGGCACATGAATGAATGGATGGGGGATGGGCGAGAAGGCACATGGATGGATGAATGGATGGGGGGATGGGCGAGAAGGCACATGGATGGAAGGAGGGATGGGCGAGAAGGCACATGGATAGATGGATGAGGGGATGGGTGAGAAGGCACATGGATAGATGGATGGAGGGGGATCGGTGAGAAGGCACATGGATAGACGGTTGGAGGGGGGGAAGAGCGAGAAGGCACATAGCTGGATTGAGGGGGGATGAGCGAGAAGGCACATGGATTAATGGGAGATGGGCAAGAAGGCACATGGATGGATGGGGGGAGAAGGTACATGGATGGATGGGGATAGAAGGTACATGGATAGATGGATGGGAGAGAAGATACATGTATGGATGGGGAATGGTGGGAGAAGATGCATGGCTGGATGGATGGGGGATTTTGGAGAAGGTACATGGATGGATGGGGGATGGGGGAGAAGCTACATGGATGGATGAATGGGGGAAAAGCTGGATGGATGGGGAGAGGCTACATGGATGGATGGGGGATGGGGAAGAAGATTCATGTATAGTTGGTGGGATTAGGGAAAAAGCTGAATGGATGGATGGGGGAAGAAGGTATGTGGATGACGGGAGAAGCTACATCAATGGGGGATGGGGGAGAATAAACATGAATGGGCAGATGGGGAGAAGCTACATGAATGGGGGAGAAGCTACATGGATGGGGGAAGAAGCTACGTGGAACATGGGAGGGGAGAAGCTACATGGAACATGGGAGGGGAGAGGCTGCATGGAACATGCATGAGGGGAGAGGCTGCGTGGAACATGGATGAGGGGAGAGGCTGCGTGGAACATGGATGAGGGGAGAGGCTGCGTGGAACATGGATGAGGGAGAGGCTGCGTGGAACATGGATAAGGGGAAGAATGAGCAACATGGGGTAGAGGGGAATGGGGGTGAGGATAAGCTGCATGGAACATGTGGAAGGGGGATGAGCAGTATGGGACATGCGGGGGCAGGATAAGCAGTATGGGAGATATGGAGGGGATGGTGAGCAGAATGGGACCTGAGGGGGTGCAATATGTTGAAGGGTTAGACTGGAAGGGCATGGTATGGAGAAGTAACATGGGCGGGGCACAATATGGAGATGGGGTAGCATGGGGGGCTCAGTATGGAGATGGGGTAGCATGGGGGGGCTCAGTATGGAGATTGGGTAGCATGGGGAGTGCTCAGTAAAAAGACTGGTAGGGCTCAGTATGCAGAATGCATAGCATAAGGGGGGTCACTATAGAGTAAGAATAGCATGAGGTGGACAGTGAAGAGAGGGCTGCATTGGAGATCATAGTTCATAAATTAAGAGGATGTAGTGGGTATAATTCATTACAGGGAGGACGGTTGATGGTTTTCATGTATAACGTGGTGGTGCAGAGGTCATGTTTAACTAGGACAGTGTAGTGGGAATATTTTAGAGGGGGGGAGTAATGTGGAGGATATATACCTTAAGTGAGATAGTGTGGGGTCATTTGTGCAGGAAGCACACAGTGAGTGGTAATTATTTATTCAGGGTCACAGCATAGGGCTTACTTAAAGGAAAACTGTCAAGCTAAAAACCCATATGTAACTGATATAATTTTCTAATTCCTTTCTATCCCTTCTATTCTCTGTAAACATCAAAATAAAATATTAATTCCCTCTGTCAAAACAGTGAGTTCTTTGATGCCCACTCCCCCCCAAAAAATGAATATTTATGCTTCATTACACTGTCATGTGATCTGTTATGTGACTCATTCACTGCAGATAGAGAAGAGAGGGGGAGGATGAGTGATCTTTGCTGCAGCTAAGAGCACTTCATGACCTGCATTGTGTGTGCATTTTGAGATCTTTCTATGTGTTTATAAGAATATTTGATCATTTGCTCAGCAGACACAAATATTAAATGTCTGCAGAAAAAACAAAGTTCATACATACACATAGAAATCTTACAGACTGCACAGGCTGCAGCACAAAATACCTCCTCCCAGCACAGAGCAGAGAGGGGAGGGAGTGAACACCAGCTTGGTTGGGTGGATATTTAAATAACACTTATACAGCAGCCAGACTATTCCTGGTTTCTTATAATGGAGAGGACTAATCCAGAAGCTCACTGCAGGGACTGACATTTCTGATAACATGGAAACTAGAAAGGGTACAATAATGATTTTACATGTTTTTAATAGGTCTGCCCAGGCCCTATTCAAGGGTAACATTAGTATCATACTGAAAAATGACCTGACAGTGTCCCTTTAAGGTGGCTTTTCTTTAGTCAGAAACCTTACAATGACACTGCTTTGGGATGTTCCGCAGAAGACCAGACAAGAGGGTAGTCATGGGAGATGCAGGACAATGTGCTGCTATGATTGATGATATCTTAATTGAGTCTTTAACCCCCAAAATGCCAAATAATCTGCATACACATTTATATAGGGAAAGTTCTGTTCTGGTGATGTATTGACGGTGGTTCTGATTATGTATAATTGAATTGCCAGTGGTTCTGGTGATGTACTGAGTTATAGTGATGTATTATGATTTGATGGGGGTTCTGATCAGGCCCGGCATCAGCACCCGGTGCACCCGGGCAAGTGGCGGGGCCTGACTGCTTGGAGGGGGCCCACCGGGCCCCTTAGGGCTAGGGTCACACTTGCATTGTGACCCCTGCCTGATGCAAATATTGTCCGCTGCAGCGCATAGCGTTTAATGCTTTGCGCTGCCAGCAACGGAGCCCATAGAAACCCGATGTTTACATTGCCAAAGATTCTGCAGCTCAGCATGGAGGGGCACGATGTTGTCATCACTGTGCTGATATGTGCAGAGCAACCGGAGGAGACCGGAGCGGCGAGAAGAAAGGTGAGGAGAAAGAGTGATCCGGATGGCCAGACACTCCGCTTGGCTGCGGTGCCACCCATATGGGAGTGTGGCTCCATTGAGCTGCTTGCATTATTTGTGCGCTTCAGGATGCACAAAAATGCAACATTTTGCATTTGAAGGGTATTTTTAAAAAGCGCAAGGGAACGCAAATGCATTTTAGCCCTAACAACGTGTAATATACTCACTGTCAGAAACAGCTCTTGCTGGATTCAGCAGTCACTGTTCCTGTAAGGCTGCCTTCACATAGGCGTTTTTTAAAAAATGTGGCAGTTGCGGTAAAAAAAACCCCGCATCTGCCGCATTTTCCGCCTAGCAGCTGCACTTGCTGCACATTTGCGGCAAGCCCCATTCATTGTCTATGGGGATTGCGGTAAGTGTGCGGCAATATATATTATAGTCCGCGATATGTACTAAACGGGGCCCACAGAAACCTGGAGCCGGCCCTAGTTCTGGTGATGTATTGACTGGTTTTGGTGATGTATTACTGTATTGCTAATGGGCCTGGTGATATACTGACAGTGGTTCTGGTGAGGTATTATTGTATTGACAGTAGTTCTGGTGATATACTGACAGGGGTTCTAGTGATATGTTATTGTATTGCCAGTGGTTCTGGTGATGTAGTCATGTGAATATTGTAATCTTTAATTTAACAGACTTGATCCTAAAACATTATAGTTCAAGTGTGCCTGACTAAACACACAGCTGAATGTCGGCCAAACAATTGACTAAAGCCCCCAAGCACTATAGATAGGTGTCCGATCACTCAGCTGGCAGCGATCTTAGGCTACCTTCACATTTGCCTTCGCCTCCGCAGCGTTCTGCGGAGGGGATCCGCAATGTGACCGCAGCACCGCAAGCCCCTATCTTTATAATGGGAGCTCACGGTGCTGCGCTTGACTGCGCATGACCGTGCTCACCCATTTACTGCCACATGTGATCTGTGCGCAGGCGTATGCCTCCGCACAAATCACCCAGTCTCGTCCGCACCAGAAATGCAACATGTCGTGTTCGTGGTGCGGACGAGACTGGGTGATTTGTGCGCAGGCATTCGCCTGCACATAGCTCACATATGGCAATGAATGGGTGCGCACGGTCATGTGCAGTCAAGCGCAGCACTGTGTGCTCCCATTATAAAGATAGGGGCTTGCAGTGCTGCGGTCACATTGCGGATCCCCTCCGCAGAACGCTGCGGAGGCAAAGGCAAATGTGAAGGTAGCCTTACTCAGCTTTCCCTTTTGCAGGAGCATTCATTCTGCCAAGTGTTCCTGTATACTCTATTGGAGCTGCTACTAGACATCTCTGGCTGCAGCTTATCACTTAGAGGACAAAAGGATCTACAGCCTGTAAACAGACATGCTGGATTCTTATCCCTAGACCAATTATTATCTAGAGCCCCCATACACATTAGACTGTCCTAGCAGGTTTAGCCAATTTAGTCTGATGTGTATGGAGGTCTTCACTACTCTCTGAGGCTGGCTTCACACTTGCAGATGCATCTGCAGCGTTTTGCAGATGCATCTGCAAGTATCAGCATGCAGACCGCGGCCCCTATGGTTATAATGGGGCGCACCGCGGTCTGAAAGCACTCATTCATTCCTATATGTGAACCGTCCGCAGGCGGATGCCTGCTTACAGATCACACACTCCCGCCCGCACCATGGACGCGACATCTCGCGTCCATGGTGCGGGCGGGAGTGTGTGATCTGTAAGCAGGCATCCGCCTGCGGACGGTTCACATATAGGAATGAATGAGTGCTTTCAGACCGCGGTGCGCCCCATTATAACCATAGGGGCCGCGGTCTGCATGCTGATACTTGCAGATGCATCTGCAAAACGCTGCAGATGCATCTGCAAGTGTGAAGCCAGCCTGAAAACTACGGGCACTGACATGTGTGAACCCCCTGAGTATTGGAATTCAGATAAAAGATAGGACACACAGTTACAAAGAAAAACCTCAAAAGACTGAACATATGAACAGCAATTTTTACACATAAGGTTAGTCTGACTGATCAGTGGGGGTGGGGTGGGGAATGCGAACACTGAAAGTGCCTTTGAGTCGGGCCAGCAGGGAAGGGGTTACTCAGAACCAGGATGGCAGGGGAAGGGAATCACGGGCTGGTCAGTTCCCGGTTCCGTGCCCTGGGCACTCAATTAGCTGATGGGGGATAAGGAAGAACTTGGGGATAGAAAAATGTGACGCCACCTGTGGTACCTGGTAATGTGGTTACCAATGCTGCAGCCGGCCGCTGAGGTGATGGTGAAGCAGCTTCGGTAGTACAGCTCCCCACAGGCGGAGCTTTACCTCAGGGCAGCGAGGTTGATGAGAGGAGTCGTAGTCCTTGGCTCTGTTTTGCTGCAGGAGCCTCCCGGGCGACGGATTAAAGGAGGCCGGACACCAGATCAGCTCAAACAGTTCTTTACTGGCACCAGATGATAAGGGTAGATGGTACAGTCGGGTCACCGGGGGTTAAGGCCGCAGATTTTGGAGGCTTTTCCAGAGTCTGTCAAAGGTGTCTCTCTTTGATCTATCCTGGTCTCTACTCCCAAAGGCTCTTGGCTCACTGTCTTCTTACATTTAAGTCTGGTTGCCAGTCCACAGGTCTGTTACCTTAACTTTCTATTATCTCTTGGAGTCTTGGACCTAGCTATGGGACTGCAGTTAGGCTCTTGGTGGGTGTTGTGGCCAGGGGCGTATCTAGGGGGGTGCAGCCAGACCTTTTGCTCCGGGCGCCACTCAGTGGGGGGCGCTGGTTGCCCCCCCGATTTGGGGGCGTGGTCCCGCACTGTAGTGAGTATCTGCAGGCCACGCCCCTCACAGTGCTGTGTGTTACCATGGCTGCTGGACGCTCCGTCCCCTGTCGTCAGGGGCGTCACAGGCATCAAACATCCGGGGCTGCAGCCCTGAATATCTCCGCGGATGTCTCCTGCAAGCACTGAGGACGGAGCTCCAATCACAGTGCAGAGAGTGAGTCATGTGACCTCTCTCCTACACCGTGTGGAGGGGAGGAGCTCACTCCCCCAATCCAGGCTGAGCGCGGCCTCTTTGAACTTCTCTCCAGCAGCAGCGATGGATGGATGCCTCCCCGGGACACAGGGGCTCTGCTTTACCCTGGAGCCAGATCTGTCTGCCTCTGACTGGGGGAAGTGACAGGACCCAGGAGCACAAGACCCAGGAGAACAAGACCCAGGAGAACAGGACCCAGGAGCACAGCATCCAGGAGAACAGGTATCACAAGCAGAGCGACACACCACAAGACATGGAAGGCTGATAACACATAGCAGACACAAGGGGGTGATAAGGAAGGAACACAGAGCTGATAACACACACAAGTGTGGTGACAGGCTGACATCACAGACACATGGAGTGAATGACTGAAAACAATAGCACACACAATGAGGATCAGATGTCAGGATACTGAGCAGAGAATGAGAAGCAGATGAGACCCAGCTTTCCCAGGCTCCTCTATCCCTATTTCCTCAGCACTCAGCTTTCCCAGGCTCCTCTATCCCTCTTTTCTCAGCATCCAGCTTTCCCAGGCTCCTCTATCCCTCTTTCCTCAGCACCCAGCTTTCCCAGGCTTTTCTATCCCTCTTTCCTCAGCACTCAGCTTTCCCAGGCTCTTCTATCCCTCTTTCCTCAGCACCCAGCTTTCTCATGATCTTCTACCCTCTTTCCCTCAGCACTCAGCTTTCCCAGGCTTTTCTATCCTCTTTTCCTCAGCACCCACCTTTCCCAGACTCTTCTATCCTCTTTCCTCAGAACCCAGCTTTCTCATGTTCTGATTTCCCTAAGCACCTATCTTTCCCATCTTCTGATATCATGGTAAAGCTGGGTGCTGAGGAAAAGAGTTATAGAAGAGCATGAGAAAGCTGGGTGCTGAGGGAAAAAGGATAGAAGAGTCTGGGAAAGTTGGGTGTTGAGGAAAAGGTGTATAGCAGAGCAAGGGATGGGGTGCTGAGGGAAACAAGCTCTTTCCCATCCCCTGCTGTGCTATACACATTTTCCTCTGCACTCAGCTTTCCCATGTTCTGTTTTCCCTCAGCACCCAGCTGACTCATGATATCAGAACAAGTGTCAACATAATTATCCCTTATCACAAAGTGTCAGTGTCATTATCCTGTACCCCCAGTGTCATTATCCTGTACCCCCAGTGTCAGCGTCATTATCCTGTACCCCCAGTGTCAGTGTCATTGTCCTGTGCCCCGAGTGTCATTGTCCTGTGCCCCGAGTGTCATTGTCCTGTGCCCCGAGTGTCATTGTCCTGTGCCCCGAGTGTCATTGTCCTGTGCCCGAGTGTCATTGTCCTGTGCCCCGAGTGTCATTATCCTGTACCCATACCTCCCAACCGTCCGGGATCCAGCGGGGCAGTCCCGATTTTGAGCCTCTGCCCTGCTGTCCCGGCCGGGATGTTACATTTCCTGCACTCAGTGGCGTAGCGTGGGGGGGGTGTCGGTCCGCCCTGGGCGGCAGGTGTGTGGGGGCGGCAGTAGGGCTGTATTTACACGGCAGGGGAGCGCAAGCGTTTTTTTGTTTTTTTTCATTGCCGCCCGGTGCCCGCATGTACTGCCCAGCTCCCAGCCCCTCAGCGCTGAGAGCGATCACGCTGACAGGAAGCCGCTGGGAGCTCTGCTGCTTCCTGTCCCATGATGGCTCCAAGTGCTGGTGCGGTGGAGGCGGCTCCTCCACCCAGCCGGCCCCCCATGCACCCGGAGAGGTGAGGGAAACTGTGCAGGGGAGAGGGGACAGGCAGGCACACACACTATGAGGTGTATATATGTATACATCAGGCAGGCACACTATGAGGTGTATATATCATATATACTCCTCATAGTGTGTGTGCCTGTCTGATGTATACATATATATACCTCATAGTGTGCCTGCCTGATGATGTATACATATATATACCTGAGGTATATATATGTATACATCAGGCAGGCACACTATGAGGTATATATATGTATACATCAGGCAGGCACACACACTATGAGGGGTGTATATAAATATGTATACATCAGGCAGGCACACACTATGAGAAGTATATATATACATATATATACATATATATAGAGCTACACATCAAATAAAAATTTGCGGTGGCGGGTGTGATTGGAAGGGGGGGGGGGCGCCAAAATAAATGTTTGCCCCGGGTGCCAGAAAACCTAGTTACACCTCTGGTCGTGGCTCCCTTGACAGGGCCCACGATGCGCTGGTCTGCGGTTCGGAGTTAAACCTCAACAAACCGCCTCGGTTCCAGAATACTGATGTTGACCTGGGCACCCCAGATGGCTTCGACCAGCCCTGCGTGTAGGCTCTTTAGTCTAGTTCACTCCAGCTTTTGTTCCACAATAATTACTCCATCAGGAGCTTCCGCGTGACAATCAGAAAACGATACTTTTGCATTGCTGCCATTCACAGGTGCCAACCAAATTTCTTTAGCTTTCTTGGACAACAAATACAAGAATCAGAGGCAACATTTTTAGGGGGAAACTGGAAAGCTCTATTAAACGTAAATAGTCCCATTTACAGTCCAAACAATGAAGGGTATGCCTGTGGTACTTCTGTGGATGCATAGATGTGGAATGCATTTTGCTCCACTTTCTACACATCTTTAAAAAATTGTTGCGTTGTTATTGCCCCCTCTCATTAAACCGGGTCCTGTTTTCTGGTGTATTTTTTTTTTTAAAAAAAAGGTCACCGTTCAAGAAGCTGCAAATTAAGTGCAAATATGGTTTGTATCATAATTTATTACTTTTTTATACCATAAAAATTATGTGGCACCCTGTGCCAGGTCACCACAGACTCCCTTGGGACACTGAAGGATTTCACACAGTGAGTAATCCACTAACACACAACACCTTTCACCCCAGGCCTGTAGGGGGAGCCCAACTGGTTGCCTTAACCCAGTTTCCCCTATAAATACAGGTTCTGGAGGGAAAAGTCAGAAGAGTCATACAGATTCACCCCATTAGAGTTCCGGTCACTGGGTCTGAGCTGCAGGGACAGAGAGAATAAGCCCCGCAGAGAATCCAGCACCACAAGGAGGTTTAGCTTCGGGACGCCCGCAGCACCAACAATTGAGAGCCAGGGACCGTGAGATCACGAGCCGGGATCCCAATAGAGAGCCCTCAGTGCAGCAACCCGGGTGTGGAAAGCCACAGAGAGAGAGAGAAGTAACGGTCTGGTCAGGTTCCATGCCTGCCAGACACCAAACAGAGCAACTGAGACAAGGAGCCCTACAACCCTACTCGCTGTGGAGATCCTAAAGTGTTTCCCTGAACTCCGGACGAGTGTACCAGTACAGAACACCAGTAAAGGTACCAAAAGACTTTTATGTGTGCGTGTCCCTCCTTCCATCTGCACCACACTGGCCGCGTTTCCCTACTCCCACCTTGCACAGAAACGACTGTGCTGCCCTATTACCCTCACTACAACTTACAGCCCCGGGGACCCCCACTCGTCCTGTAGGGAGCGGTTCCACCTTGCTGCCCCCCATCACCCCGGAGGCCCAAGCTGCGTCAGTGCCATCCCCAAACCCTACGGGTGGCGTCACGACAGCCATTTTTATTGTTTTTTTTCTTTTTAATCATTTTTTATCTGCATTCCCCCGGGCCTACGGCCTCAGGCACCGCTACCCGTGACTTCCCCTCCAAACCGCGCCTGAGTGATCCGACTACCGCCAGGGCCTGGGCTGGACAATTACAAATTGCAATGATACATTTCTCCTTATATGTTTGGTATAGTACATGATTTCCGTGCACTTTAGGAACATACAAATATTCTCACATCTTACTACAGGCTCTCATGTAACCCACAATAATCTCATGTAACCCACATTTATCTCTGTGACTCAGTGTCAAACCCACATAGCAAAATGTTTCAAAAGGAAATGACTGTAAATGTAACAGTTAAAACAGCTTAATATTAATGTTCATGTTAAAATTAGGATTTTGACTGAACTACTAAAAGGGAACCAACCACTAGGATTTAACCACCTGTAAATCAGTGCAGCAGGTGATTGATGTGTGCAGCATCATTCACTATTTGTTTTTTTTTTGTTTTTTTATTCCTCCCCTGTGGTTATGGCAGTCTGCTGTAAGCCAAACCCCCTTCCCCCTCCATCTCATCCAGACTCATCCAGGGGGGATTGGGTTCCACTTACATCAGACTGCCATGCCCACAGGGGAGGAATAAAAATAATTTTTAAAAAAATAGTGATTGATGCTGCACATATCAATCACTGGCAGGACTGATATACATGTGGTTAAATCCTGGTGGTCGGTTCCCTTTAAAAAGACTTGTCAGCTAAAGAGAACCTGTAAGCAGCATTTTACTGTTATACTGATTAAAATGATATCTGAGGTGAAGAAATTTTGTGTATTTTCTTTAATCTGAGTTTGAACTTTTTTTCAATACATATTTTCTACCTCGAGACGAATCTGTGGGGCGGGACTGGTGGCAGGATCTTTGCTCTGTTCTGGTCCCTCCGGGTGTCATTTGTTCTCACTTATTTAACTTTTGCACTGGAGCCATCCTAGCGGCAAGTGGCACTGTGCAGATTGATCTGTTAGCAGTCTTCTGGAAAATGGCACTGGTGGATGCGCATGCGCAGATTGCACAGTGCCTTCTGCACCATTTTACTGAAGCCCACCACTAGATCAAGCTGCACAAATGCACCACCTCTGAGCCAGCAGTATTGCCCATGCAGCCTCAGAGGTTATGTGGCACCCCATGGGTTAATGTGCCACAATAACATCACATGGGTTCTCTCCCCCACTACACACTGACAAACACTACCACCTCTGGGCAATAGAGGGAGCACCTCCTGCTCCCTTATATACACTGGCCCATGAGGGAGAGCTCAGTTCAGTTCCCAGAGAACTGAGGAAGAGCTGAGACCGTACAGCACGGTGTAGTGCTGTGAACAGCTCAAGAGAACTGAGAGCTTATTGAGAGCAGAGTTAGCTCAGTGCAGACCTAGCAAAGGTCAGAGGAACAAGGAGAACGAAAGACAGAGGAACACATCTGGGAGCTGGAGTGACACCATCACTTGCCCCAGAAGTAAGCACAGAGAGACGGACACAGGATCCGGTACTGTGTCTGGCACCAACAGCACAGCGAATCCAGGAACAGTGGGATCTCTAGATGCCCACTAGTACCAGAGTGAAGCAACACGGAGGGGTCAGTGCAGCATAGAGGACCCAAGTTGCCTAGCCAAGTGGTACCAGCAGCATACAGAGAGAGAAGTGAGGAATCCCAGCAGCTTAGCTTGAAGCAGAAGCTCAGGACACACACACAGTGCAGCACAAGGAGGCCAACGACCCGGACAGGGTGTGGGGAGAGAGCCCAGCTCCATTACAGACTCCGTGGACTATAATCTGCAATAATATCAGCAGTAAAGCCTTGGAAAACAGCTTCGGAGTCTGTGTCTTGATTGTGACCTTTGCTCCAGATTCAGCACAGAGACAATTCCTCCCTGCAGATCCAGCCTGTCAGCTCTGCAGCATCAGGGGGAAGAAGAGGAAATTGCAGTGTCTACTAAACGTAAGTGTGTGTGTCCTCCAACTCTTCTCCACCATCTACAACCCCAATAGACTTTAACCCTTTTTACTGCCCCGGGGGATACAGTTCCCCCCACTGGAACTATACCACCTCCGCTGCCCTCACATCACCCCCGGAGGTTCTGCAGCAGCGGCGGCCCCCATTACTGGCCGCACCAAGTGGGTGGCGTCACCCGTGACAATCTCCCTTGTAAATATTCCCCTTTTATTGTGCTGAGCCAGGGACACGGTCCGGACCAGGCCACCAGTGACATCCCCAGCAGCAGATCGGTCCGGTACCGAGTACCCCACGTCCCTTGGGGCTCCACAACCTGGCGTCACGAACAGGATCTACCCGGTCCAAAAGAATTGGACCCTGTGCGCCATCTGAACTGTATATTTGAGAATCCGCCATTTTGGAGCGCGCGGCGCGCGGGAAAGAAAGGGGGCGGTACCTTGCATTGGCGCGAACCCAGCCTCCTCCGTTGGTGCTGACGACATCCGGCGGGGAAGGAGATCCCTGCTGCGCCCCGGAACCTCCCAGAGACATCCGGACGGAAGCGGAAGACGGAGGGCGCATATTAACTAAGGGGGCCCAAGATGTCGCAGGCCGATGTACAAGACGGCGGCGGAGTAGCCGATGGAGCTGCAGCGCTGGGTCAGCCAGTAGCGTCCGGCGGTGCAGCGGCGCAAGGAACAGCATCCATAATGCCATTCCTGATGCCGTATACTCCAGGGGCAATGTGGCTGCCCCAATACTCCGGTGAGCCTAATACTTTAACTGACTTTATGCAAAAGATTAAAGAGTATTATGTGATGTATCCCCTCACTGAAGCCCAGCGTGTAGGAATGATAATGGGACAGTTAACGGGCAATGCACGGCGTGAGGTGGCGTCCTGGCTGGACACAGATAAGGACACTGTAGAACATCTAGCAACCAGATTAAAAGCAATGTTCGAATCTGCTGTTGATACCCGGGCTAAGATGAGGTTCTTTGCATGCCACCAGAAGCCTAAACAGAGTGCCCGAGACTTTGCCCTGAACTTACAGGAAGCACTCAAAGCCCTTAAGCTGGCAGAACCTGCTTTAGCCCCGGGAGCTGATAAAATGCTATTTGACCAATTTATTGAGGGCCTCCATTCCCCTTCCCATCGAGGACAGTTAAGCATGGTACTGCTGCAGAACCCTGACATGACATTTACTGAGCTGAAGGATAGAGCTATCCGTCTGCAGCAGCTGGAGGAGCCAAGGGAATTAACATCTGTGCTTGACACTGCAGCAGCACCTCAGCAGGCGGCAGCGCCAGTGACATCTGCTATGTCAACGACTGCTGCTGAGGCCGGAGACTATATCTCAAATGCACCCATCAACCAAAAGCTAGATGCCCTGACAGACACCGTGATCTCCATGGCCAAGGTCATCAAGGAACTGCGAGAGTCAAAACCTGCACCCAAGATCGAGTTGGCGACCAGCAGAGAGGATGTTCCGTGGATGAGGCCCAGAAGATACCCAGCAGCAAGAGGACGACCCAGCGATCGCTACCAACCAGATGGACAGCCCGTTTGCCGCCGTTGCCAGAAACCAGGTCATTTTGCTCGAGAGTGTCCTTTAAACGACGATACCCTGGGCAGGTGGGCCGCTCCCCAGGAATGAACACTCAAGGCCCCTCAGCCTGGTATGACAAATTTGTGGGAGGAAAGCCGGTGATCCCTATTGTGTTGGATGGCATCCCCTTTAGTGCCTTGCTGGATACCGGATCCCAAATAACATCCATCCCACATGTTCTATATAAAAGGTACTGGGCTGATTCAGACATTACTAATGCGCCAGATGGCTTTAACTTTGAAGTGTGGGCTGGTAATGGATTGATGATACCAAAGGTTGGATTTAGAGAGATGAATATTCAGGTTGGGAAGGTAGAATTACAGAAACAGGGTATTATAATCGTAGATGTCGACCGGCGAGGCCGTGAACCCGTGATGGTGGTAGGAATGAATGTCATTGAGAAATGTTTTTCCGAAGTGTTAAGTGTTTTACAGCAAATCGCCGAGACTGCCGGAACAGGACAACAGAGGCTTCTGCACAAAGAGATCAAAGCCCTGATGTTGAAGCAACAGGTAGAAATCTCTGGAGGTGAGATCGGCAGTGTCAGAGTAAGTGACCCAATACCTATTGTAATTCCTCCCAAAACTGAAATGTTGGTGTGGTGCAGAGCCGCAATAGGCATTAAAGGGCAAGATTATCAGGCCCTGGTAGAACCCGTGTACTCAGACAGTAGACCGACCATACTCACTGCTAGAGGAGTGGTTGACGTACACAGGGGAAGAGTGCCATTACGCCTATTGAACTGCGGAGAAGATGAGGTCACATTACCGAAGTATGCTACCATGGCTAAGTTGTACACGGTTGATAACAACAACATCACCAGCCCTTGAACCCATCATGCCAGGCGGATGACAATGGCTCAGAGGAGAAGCTGGAGGATTGGTGCCAAAAGTTGCATGTAGGTACCAGTTCTACACCTCCCCGTCACAAGCATGGAGTATACCGGGTAGTGAAAGAATATGAGCAGATATTCAGCAAACACCCGTTAGACTTTGGGCAGATCAAAGGGGTAGAGCACACTATACCCACAGGTAACCATCAACCTATAAAAGAAAGGTATAGACCATTACCACCAGCTCACTACCAAACCACCAAAGACATGCTCAGAGAAATGAAATCTGCAGGGGTAATAAGAGACAGTTGTAGCCCCTGGGCAGCACCTCTAGTGTTAGTCAAAAAGAAGGATGGGACCATGAGAATGTGCGTAGATTACCGGCAGATTAACCACATTACACATAAGGACGCATACCCATTACCTAGGATTGAGGAATCATTAGCTGCATTAAAATCTGCTAACTACTTTTCCACCCTTGATCTGACTAGTGGGTACTGGCAGGTTCCTGTGGCCGAGGCTGACAAGGAGAAGACAGCGTTTACTACGCCGATGGGCCTCTGTGAGTTCAATTGTATGCCGTTCGGACTTTGCAACGCACCCGGGACCTTCCAACGTCTGATGGAGAGCTGCCTAGGACACAAAAACTTTGAAACTGTCCTCCTGTACCTAGATGACGTCATAGTCTACTCGAAGACGTATGAGCAACATCTACAAGACCTGGCAGAAGTGTTCGAAGCTTTATCGAAATATGGCATGAAAATCAAGCCATCCAAGTGTCACCTTCTCAAGCCAAAGGTACAGTACCTGGGACATGTCGTGAGTTCAGAGGGAGTAGCACCGGATCCTGATAAAGTCACGGTGATAAGGGATTGGCCAAGACCTACGAACGTGAAAGAAGTGAGGCAATTCCTGGGCCTGGTAGGCTATTATCGAAGATTTATCCGAGGATTCACGAAGCTAGCGGCTCCCCTGCAAGACATTCTGGTAGGACGGTCAAGGAAGACTTCAAACTGTAATTCCCTGGCATGGTGGGATGAGGAAAGAGAAGATTCCTTCAATCAGCTAAAAAGTGCGCTGACGGGAGAAGAGATCCTGGCATACCCTGATTACCATCAACCATTCATTCTTTACACGGATGCCAGCAACGTGGGACTGGGAGCAGTATTGTCGCAGAAGCAAGGAGGCAAAGAACGAGTTATTGCCTTTGCAAGCAGGAAGCTCCGGCCTACAGAACGAAATCCCGAGAACTACAGCTCCTTCAAGTTAGAGCTACTGGCAGTGGTCTGGGCTGTAACCGAACGCTTTAAACATTACTTGGCAGGTGCAGAATTCACCATCTACACGGATAACAACCCGTTGACTCACCTGGACACAGCCAAATTAGGTGCTTTGGAGCAGCGATGGATAGCCCGGCTATCTAACTACAACTTTGTCATCAAATATCGGGCAGGCCGCAAGAATGGGAATGCAGATGCCTTATCCCGGATGCCGCACCTGAAAGACGTGGAAGAGGAACCGGAAGAGTTGGAAGAGATTGAACTCCCGGCCTTTCATCGTTCAAGGGTAGAAGATTATCGACCCGGCATCTATCAAAAGAAACAGGAAATAAATCTTAACCCGTTAAGACACTACGGATGGGCTGAAGCTCAAGATACTGATCCAGCCGTGAAGCTAGTGAAAGAACTGCTTACGCAACAACATGCACACCCTGGACAGAATGCCCCAGCTGAAGCTATACAGCTATGGAAGGATAGAGGCAAGTTGTTCCTGCATCAAGGGAAGCTCTGTAGACGATTTACCAATCCCAAGACGCATGAACTGGTCTGGCAGATAATCGTGCCCAAGCGAGACACTCAAATGGTCTTAGAGGCTTATCATGACAACGCAGGTCATTTCGGATGGAAGAAGTTAGAAGCAATCCTGAGAGACAGATTCTATTGGGTTGGCATGAGAGGATCCATTGAACTATGGTGCAGAAGATGTGCCGCATGCAACCTCAGAAGGAAAGATCTACAGAAAGCTCCACTTCAACCAATAATAACCAAGCAGCCTCTTGAACTAGTCGCATTAGATCACGTCAAGTTGTCACCAAGCCGGTCAGGCTATGTCTATGCCCTAACCATCGTGGACCATTACTCACGCTTCTTAGTGGTGGTACCAGTCAAAGACTTGACAGCGAAGACGGCAGCAAAAGCATTCCAGACGCATTTCTGTAGACCACATGGTTACCCAGAACAAGTCCTTGCAGACCAAGGTCCAGCTTTTGAATCAGAACTATTCAAGGAATTCTGCAATATGTACGGTTGCAAGAAGATTCGCACAACAACGTATCATCCCCAAACAAATGGTCTCTGCGAGAAAATGAATCATATAGTAATCGAACTGTTAAAGACCTTACCAGAATCAGAAAGAAACCAGTGGCCAGATAAATTACCGGATTTGGTAGACTTATACAACCATGTCCCCGTGAGTTCTACAAACTGCACTCCAGCTTATCTTATGCGTGCAAGACCCGGTAAGCTACCAATTGATCTCGAAATGGGAATTGAAAAACCAGATACAGAATTAGAAGAAACAGATTGGGATATCAAACGTCAGAAACAGTATCACCAAGTTCAAGAATGTGTAGAGAGAAACCTACAACAAGCAAGAGCAAGACAAGAGAAGACCTTTAACAAACATGCTCAAGCGATGCCATTACAAGAAGGTGATCAAGTTCTCAAGAGAAAGAGACGTACAGGCAAACTGGATAATCAGTGGGAAGCAGTCCCATACACAGTCTTACCATCTAACCAAGACAATGTTAAAACCTATTTGATAAGCAAAGATGAAGGAAGAACTTCACAAGTCGTATCTCGTGATCAACTTAAATTGTGTCCTGAAACCCTGAAGACACCTGAAGTCATAGAACCCGTACAGGTCCAACCTATTCAAGAAAAAGAAGAAGTATTCCACACGGTACTAGGAGATTTTCCTAAAACATGGCCAAACTACCATGGAGCAGTTGTCGTACCAATGATTGCATTCCCTTCAATGATGGACTCAAAACCAGAACCCGTGTTACCAGAACCTGTGTTACCAGAACCTGTGTTACCAGAACCTGTGTTACCAGAACCCGTGTTACCTGAAGAAGACCCAAGACTTGAAGAACTGGAAGTAGAATCCGAAGAGGAAGAACAAATTCCTGGTCCCAGTGAACTTGCCAGTCCTGCAGTCAGATCTCCATCTGCCATAACACCATGCACCCCAAATAGGTACATGTCCACTCACACTTTCATACTAACTCCACCAACATTGCGCAGATCAGAGCGTAGTACCCAAGGTCAGATACCAGCTAGGTACAAAGAGTAAAATGCAGAATTAAATGTATAATGTAAATATGTTGTTTGAATATAAGTTGAATTCAATGGACAAATGTATATAGTTCTTGCAACGTTAAAAAGCCCAGTACCTACAGAGACTATCCTGTATGAACTTTGCAATCTCCTTATTTACTTATGGACCATATATACCACGGACTGGTTGTGGTAAGAACTCTCTTGTATATATCCATCAGCCCGGAAGCAATAGACTAAACCTCTGGAAAGACTACTTTTTGACTTTAGAACTCTTTTTCACATTCTAGTGAATTTTGTACTTTTTCATTTTTATGTCTATGTCAATATTAATTGTTGTTTACTTGTTTTTCCACAGTCCCGGAGTACTGTATTTAACTAAGGGGGAATGTGGCACCCCATGGGTTAATGTGCCACAATAACATCACATGGGTTCTCTCCCCCACTACACACTGACAAACACTACCACCTCTGGGCAATAGAGGGAG